>VUYV01000078.1:3487236-3650405 GCA_008711295.1 Anarhynchus alexandrinus | reverse complement strand
AGTATATGGTTTGAACATGTACCTTTTAATGAGACAAATAATACAGGCACCAGTTCCAGCTTTTGTGCCACAAAGTCACTTACCTTCTTCCACATAGCCACAGTGACAGACTGCCTGAATATCAGGTATTTTTTTCATAATAATAGTAGGGTAATATGGAAAGACTTAAGAAAATCCTATCAGTGTTACAGACTGCGTTTCTGCGGGGTCCGGAATAAATTGTGCCTGTGATTTTGGAAGGGGGAGACTCCTCTCGCCTCATCCCAGGCATTGGCCGTCTTCTCCTCGAAAGACAAACCTGTGTTCAGGCTTTTTGTGTTCCTTTTTACTGAAACAGACTATAACGTGCCTTTCCATCTCTGCAGACGGCAGCGTGCAGCAGGAGGCGGCAACCCCAGCAGGTCCTTACTCCAGCCTTGCAGAGTCGGTGCTGTACCCCAGCCTTTCAGGAGATGTCGCCCAAGCTACAGCTAGCTCAAACGACTACCAGGGCTTGCTGCCCCTGGACGTTAACTGTATTCTCAAGCCAAACTCATTCGACATAGCAAAGATGGAGGAGCCCACAGGTAGGAAGAAGCTGTTACTGTTTAAATGTTTTTATTAGTTTCCTGATCTTTGTGACCGAGCTACTGAGGGAAAGGCGAGCGTTTTCCCCACAGAGGAAATGATACTCATCTCCTGATGAAGCCACTGAGCCAGCTCTGAGGAGCAAACTCATTTTAAGCAAAGTACTTTTCTCTGCCACCAAATAAGCTTCATATTGCACATGGCTCTAGGGTTATATGGGATCAGTGGGAGAAATGTATTGGGGAAAAACTGAGGGATACAAAGATGGATATACTTTGCATATCCATGGCATGCTATGTCCACAGCTCCAACACTGCGTGTTAACCATACTGTACTTTGCAATTCATTGTTTTAATGCAGAGAATATGTGTTGACTTCCATAAACACATGCTCCTGTCTTTCACAGGAAATATCAGTGGGGATATTATTGATGAACTCATGTCTTCTGACGGTAAGTATTTAGCATCATTACTTTTCTAATAATCACAAGTAGTAGCATGTTTTTTGTGTGAACAGCACTCTTGGTAGGTGTCTGTTACATCCAATGCCAAGAGTCAGTATGAAACTACTTCTTTCCCTGTACTGCCTCCTCTATCTTTGTCATTCTTGTCTTTCCTCCCCTTTCCATTCCCTGCAACAGTGTTATTTAACAATCAAAATATGAAAGCCTTAATCCAGCAAGCACTTACATGCATGAGTAACCCACCAGTCCTTAATTCAGGTACAAAGAAAGAACAGGCTGATGACTAGAGTGCTGCCTTAAAAACAAAATCTGGTTTAATTCTGTTCTGCCTCGGGCTTCCTGCAGGAGCTTTGAGTAAACATTTCAGAACATATTTACATGCCTGCACGCAGACGGATACGTGGCCAGCTGTGGTATGCTAACAGAACAGACAAATGTCACCCGTTTCTACTCTTGCACCGTGGTGGCCCTGAGTGTGGAACTGAACCACAGCCAGGAACTTCACATGCTCCCTGCCTCTCTGCTCTGTCTCGCTAAGGTGCCAGGCAAAGAGGTGAACTCAGCTGCCTGTGTTCCTCTTGCGCTGTAAATATGCTGCTGTAAGCAGCCTCTGCCAATATCTGCCCTTCAAGCAGACAACCTCAGGGCTTATCCAGAAAAAAACATGTAATTATAAGATCCGTGGGGATTATGTGAATGTGCCAATGCATAGCTAAGATGGAAATTGTCTCCACTTTTACAGTAGGTACAGCATGCCCAGCTCATCTGCACTAGGTTAGTGTTCCTGAGGTGCAGCACGAGGGCTGAGGCTTTGCTTCTTGTGTTCCCTCCCCAAAGATGGCTTCAAGTCCATGCTTGAAATACAGTACACAAAGAAACTGCTAGCTTCCATTCTTCTTCTGTAAAATAGTGATCAATGGTAACTTCCTTACTTAAAATGATATGTGAACACTGATATACACAATACTGTAACAGGATAAAGGAATACAAATACAAATGATGGCTTTCTGATGAAAGTTTCAAAAGCTGCTCAGGAGCTCCTTTGCTGCAGGAGAAATTAAGTCCATATTCCACAGCTATCACTCCATTCCAGCAAATTCACTTAAAATACTAAGCAAAAAATGTAGACATGCCACTTACTGCCTTAGTTGGAAGGCAATACGGGTATTCACAGTATGTATTCTTGCATGCTTGTCAGATTATCAAGACTATTTTAATTATTAAGACTAACATTACTTGTGATGACAAACATACTGGATAATGAGATAGGACTGATATTCCAGAAGTGTTTTAATTTAAACTAAACTATTCCTGCTTTACAGTTTTTCCTCTCTTACGACTCTCTCCTACTCCCGGAGATGACTACAACTTTAACCTGGATGATAATGAAGGAGTCTGTGATCTCTTTGATGTGCAGATACTAAATTATTAGATATTGTGTCAACCGGACTACCTATCTACCTCTAACTATAACATTCTAGACTTCTTCATAACCTAAGTATTTGAATAATGAATGTATAACTTCTTAGTTCACTGACTCTGGGAGTATATTTCCTTTTGCTTCCTTTAACTACTTCACAAAACAAATTCAACAACCAGAAAAAAGGGCTTTTATCAAAAATTCTGGCACGTTTTTTCACCTGAGTGTCCTCTGTGTAATCTATTTGGAGTTTTCTTTAGTAAGAAAAGTGAAAATGCTTTATAGCCTTTTCATCACTTCTTAAAAAATGATTAGGCTTCTTGCTCAGAGTTAACAGCATTTTCTTTGAAGCTTTACTGCCAAGAAGCTTTCTATTTTTTTTAACCTTCCAATCAATTTTGAAGCTTTCACTGCCAAGCTGAAAAGTGAAGGATATCAACTTGAGTTATGCTAAATTGTTTCAGTGAACCAATTTTGTGAAGTGCCTTCTGTTTTAGCACTTTAAGTTTCTCACACTGACTTCTGACATTCCACTTTCCTAGATGATAGGAAAGGTCTGTTTGTAGTTTGTATTAAAGTGTGCCAATACTTGTATATTAACAAGATTTTTTTAATAAAATTGTACAAACAAAGCCATCAGTACTTTTGATCTTCATTTCTTGCAATCCCTTCATTGTCCATTATGTGTTACAACTGAGATAATAGACTTGTGGCAGCATCCACGTTTGCTGGTTCCTCTTCCAGATGTGTGGAAACCTGAAAAAAATGAGTTACAGTTTAAAGTAGAAAGCAGTATCTTTTTACTCTGCTTGAAAAAAAACCCAAAACCCTAATAAATACCTGTTGTCTAGAAGATTAGTTTGTCTTTATATATTTAATTTAGGCTAATTTTGCAGTCATAATCTGATAATTTGGGGGATTCCAGGATTTGCTAAACTTGACAGGTAAGCAGCCAATACTTTATGCTGCAGAAGACAGACAAAGCATCATGCCAGTAACGTAACATAACATTTCATGTTTCCCCTCAGCCTCTCCTTAAGGTATTTGACACTCGTTCTGTTGCTGCCAGCCATACAGAAACTTGATCACCCCAGGCACAGTAAATAAAACTCAACTCATGTCCACTTCTCCCAACTCCTTCCTTCTACTTCCCCTCACAGCCAGGATGGATTTATCTGTCCTTTGTCCCGGCCCACTACTTTCTCTCTCCCCCAAACCATACCCAGTACATCAGGAAGGGTCAGCATAAAGAGTTTATATGGAGGAGCTTGTCTGCAATTAAATTCTGTGAATTATTTCTTGCTCAAGATTGCATGTAGCCCTGTTTAATAAACTAGACAAAGGAAGATGAGTGAAACACTGTCTTGAACCCTAAGTCCTACAGGCAAGAGCTATAGTACAGAAATTGCTGTTTCAGATGTTGCATGAGGGAATACAAAGTCTTAGGAATCGGGAGCAGAAAGAGGCTGAGCTGTTTGGTTCAAAGCATTATTAGATGCTTCAGGAAGGGAACAGCAAGGTTCATCCTTGCTTTCTGTGTCTATTCATGTTGAGCATAAGTCTTAAATCAAGGGTCTGGAGCTGGAATTAACTTTTAAAAAAATCAATTAAAAAACAGCTAGAACATAATTTAAAGATATGTTTTGGAAGCATGCTCCGGCTTGGCTGTCCACCCTCTTCTTTAGTAGTTCTATAGCACTTGAATATGCTAACCAAATTTCAACATTACCACACAACTGAAATTAATAAAGCTGGCTTTACAGCTTTAAAGGAACTTCATGAATTGCCTGCAGTCTTAGAGCCAGAATATAATGCTTTGAACATGCTTTTTCCTTTCATTTACCCCCTCAGACTTTTACAAAGGGAAATTACCTGATGAGTCTTCTGAGGTTCTGCTGCAGTGCCTTTTGATAGCTGCTGTACTTCTTTCTGAACTTCAGCAAATGCTTTATTTATTGTGCTAACTTTCTCAGCATTTCTAATGTTTATCTGGAAGAAAAAAAACATACACACATTGGTATTTTTAACTGAAATTCCACTGGCATGTGAACTTGCACCATTTCTGTACAACTATTAGATAGCCAGTGTTATGTGCATATCTTCAAAAATTGCTTTTTAGTAGGTATGTTTTTAAACTTGAGTTTCTCTGTTAATTATATCAAATAGTCATGTACTACTAATGTTCTAATGAATTGAAAATTATGAAAGCAGTTAAACTTGTTCTGTTGGAAAGGGAGCCCATAGCAATCCAGAAACAGAATACACAGAAAACAAAAGCCAGGCTGCGGACAGGTCCTGCTATGCCACCCTCAGCTCCTGTTAGCTGGAGTGGGATTCCAGGAAGGGCTCCTTCCTTCATTTGTAAATGATCTTACCATTTTGAATTTCTTCCAGTAGTTTGCCGTTCAGCATCACACCTTGCATTCCTACTTGTTCATACCGTAGGTCTGGCCAACGTCGTCTATCAGATTTTGCTATGGTATTTAAAGAAAATTCTATGGCTGGAGCAGACCAGGATGTGTATTTGGTGCCTGGACACCTCAACCTCACTTACTAGCCCAAGTCCACCTTCATAAGTTATTTCAGCAATGATGCTTGATTTTGAAGGGGAAGAGCTAAGTTAGCGACATGCACTGTGCTCTGGGGACAATAATCTGTTGTAGAGGAGCAGAGTGGATGCATGGGGCCATCAACTCTTTCACCGCTGCAGCAAATTAAAATTCAGCTGATCTCAGCCCTAGCACCTGTTGCTTCTGAAGCACCACGTTTGGAACAGGATCGTAGCCAGATAATGGCCTATTACATTGCAAATGTTCTAGAAGCACACTTGTACTTCTTCAGGCAACCCCAAATTTCAGGATAGCTACTGCTATTCCAAAGGCCACCCCTGTAATTCACCTTTCAGCAATTTACATAAGCGGAAGCAAACCGTGAACTGTTACACGTATTCATTTTGCTTTCAAAGCTTCCATAGTTTCAGAGCATGTGTACATTAACAATAATTCCATTTATTCTGAGTGACCAAGAGAACCAGTAGTAAGAAAGTGGTGGCAAGAGGCTGATAAAACAAGCCTATTCAGATTAGTAGTTTAATTCATAATAAATTCCTGAAGCTCCAGAACCAGTCTGTGACTCCAGAAACACAGACTCAGCTCCTAGCTCAAACCAGAATGGATGGAACTGTGGACAATGCAATTTACAAAGAGCTTAGGTTTCTCACTGGGGCTTGTTACCATTTTCCAGCTTCACAGGGGTGCTGAAATGATCCAGTCAGTTTTAATACCTGATATCCACAATACTCTGGCAGGACTGCTCTGTAGAAAGAGGCTCTGTAGCTAGCATGTGTATCTGTATCAAAAGTTGTTTGAATAGTTATAATGGGTTTTTATCTATTAAAGAATAAACCTATTTTAACAATTTTTTCTGAGCATTTTCCTATACTGCTTAATGATAAGTATCCCCAAGGCTTAATGAATTAAAGAATACAGCTTCAAACACACAGAATAAAATTTTACTCCTAATAAGCTACTGAATATGTTTTTAAACCTGTTTCTCCTTTTATTATACAGAACCCTCTAGACTAAGTGGAGATGTGACGCCAGCAATATGAAATTGTTTTGGGCCTCCCTGTTTATTTCCAAAGTTTGTTATGTTCCTGTCTGTCTACCCAATGAACTTGTCAAGTGGCTTTAGCTTCCAGGAGAAAACCTGAAAGGGCCTTTTCTTAGAGCTGCTACTTAACTCTGTTTGCCCAGCAGACTGCAACTAAATCTAGTGGGAACAATACGCCACTAACTTTCTACTTTTATTATCAGATGACCTTCTAGAGGGACCTGCTGAACTCTCAGCAGATCACACGGCTCAGGCTGGAGGCAGGGTTTAATAAGAAGATACCATATAATGACTTGTTGCTACCAAGAGGAAAACTCTTGCTTAGATCACCCCTACCCCTCTTCCCCTCCATCGCTCCCTGCCACATGACCCACTCTCTTCCTCCTCTGGGCTGTGGTGCTCTCCAGATCTGAAAATGGCAGAATATTATTTTTGCTTCTTTACTTTTCTATTGCTTTAGTGCATTAAATCAGCTCACAGAAGGGTATGCAGAGCATCCCAGCCCATCTAGGGTGTTAGAAGGGGGAAAAGAGGAATTAAAGAGTAAAACATATGGCAGTGTGTGCTCTTAGATCTGTTCACTGCATCTCACTCACGGTTTTACTTGACAGCTGAGACACATAAACAGCTTCTGGATCAGAAAAGGCTCCATCCTTCCTGGTACCTCCCCCCAAAATGCTTCTCTTTGCACTTGTTCATAATTAAATTTGTTCAACTCATCAACCCAGAAGAGAAAATGCAAAATGCATTTTTAATTGCTTTTGCTGCTGATTTAGCAAGTTGAATCACCTAGTATGTGATGAGTTCCTGAGCTAGCATCAAGGCGAGCTGTTGGAACAGAGCCTGGAGCCTGGTAAGGGGGGCTGGGGTCGGGAACATGGCAGCAAGGAGCAGGACCTGCCCTTGCAGCATTTGTGCCTGGTGGTTTGGATCAAGCCACTTTCTCAAACCGTACCCTGAAATACACCATCAGTGATGCTGCAAGTGTTGCCCAGTAAATGTAAGCTCATTAAACAACTGATGTCTTTTGCACCCTGTTCCCCAGGACACACAGAGATGCTACCACATACTTTCTAAATGAGCCCCCCTCAAGCAGAACAGCTTGAAGTCTTATGTGGCAGATGCCTGCAGGAGATCATAGAATGATAGAATGGTTTAGGTTGGAAGGGACCTTGAAGATCATCTCGTTCCAACCCCCCTGCCACGGGCAGGGACACCTCCCACTAGACCAGGTTGCTCCAAGCCCCATCCAGCCTGGCCTTGAACACCTCCGGACATGGGGCAGCCACAGCTTCTCTGGGCAACCTGGGCCAGTGTCTCACCATACTCACAGTAAAGAATTTCTTCCTAATATCTAATCTAAATCTCCCCTCTTCCAGTTTAAAGACATTATCCCTCGTCCTATCACTACATGCCCTTGTAAAAAGAGATCAGTCAAATAAACGCTTTGTGCTTCTCTTTTTGAAGACGATGACATCAACATATAAACCGAATTTTCAGGTGGAAAAATTGCGTTCTGTGCAATGTCCTGCCCAGAAACACACTGCCCATAACAAAACCGCTCCAGTCAGTCACTGACGAGCGCTTCCCCCGCCCCGCAGAGGAGGCCCGAGAGGAGGAGAGGCCGCACCGGCCCGGCCGGAGCCCCGCGTGGGGCCTACGGGCTGAGGCCCTCCCTCCCGCCGGGCGACCCTCCTCCCGCCCGGCGGCCCCCCGCCCCTCTCACCTGCTTCAGCCCGGAGGTGACGGGCCGCGCTTTGCCCTTGGCCTTGGCCTTGACGGCGCCGCTGCGGGCGATGGAGAAGACACTCGCCGCCTTCGCCGCCCGCGACCGGCTCTTCCCCATGGCGGCGGCGGCGGCGAAGCGGCGGCCCCGACGGCCGACGTCACACCCGCGCGCCGGGGAGGCCTCCAATCCGCCGCCAGCGCTGCCATCGGGCGGCGGCGCGNGGCGGGGGGGGGGGTGAGGCGGGGGGCGCAGCGTAAGGTTGTGTGTTAAGACGCCTGATGGTACGCCGTGACCGAGCCTGTGGGTAAATACGGTCTTGACCAACCTCTGGCGTTTGACCGGTAACGTGCGGAAAAGCGAAAATTGAAAGTTTGAGACCCAAATTTTGGCAGCCTCCAAGCGCGAGCTCTTAACAGCTCTGCATCGTTACTGCGTAACAGCACGCCGTTCTCGCGCTTTACTTAACCAGCGTGGCTTCAGCATCGTTATTTAGACGGCGGTGCGCGTTTTTATACACTTCACAGTTACATCTAATTAAAATTCGTGCCTAAAATGCTTTTTTTTTGTCGTAACAAAATCAGAAAAACCGTGTATTTATGCATTAGGGTTGGTTGGTGTGTCCCCCTCCCGGTGACCTGTTGAAGATGTTTTTTATAAAATATTTTAAAAACATCAAAATGCTAAAAATATAAAATACCTGAAACGCTTTTGGATGTAAAAGTGATCTTAACTCCAGTCTGCTGCTGATTGAGGTCATTACGGGAGCAGTGCCGCAGTTCCAGCTGTTGCTCGGTTCACCGCTGGCCGCCTCCGAGTGAACCGCCACGGTGCCAAAGCGCGGGTGGGACAGTCCCTGAAACACAGGGTGGGTTTTTATTAAAAAATAATAATAAAAAAAAAATTGCGAGTGGGTTGTGGGAAACCTTTCAGTCGTATGGCCCCCACCTGTAAAAGTTGAATCTTTCTACGGCCAGTTCCAAAAATTCCGAAGGGAACTGGGCAGCGGTGCCCANGGCGGACCTTGGGTGCGGGTGGGGGGGGGGGGGGGGGGGGGGGGGTGAAGAAACCCCAGGTAGAGACACTTATTTCCCCGTCTTTCCCGGCGCCACAGCTGGCGGCACCGGCGGGAAGGTGGCTGGCTGGCCCGGGGGTGACAGCACTGCTCTGTCGGAGCGGTCCCTTGCCCGGCGGCACCGTGGCTGCCAGCCGGCCGCTGCCCCCGGGCCGCCCCGACGGCGCTGCGCTGCGGGGAGGCTGAGCGGCGGAGGGATGGGNAACATCGGGGCGTCACCTCCCGTCGCCTTCAAAGCGGGCGGCGGTGCGGCCGCCTCTCCCGTCCCATCCCGTCCCGTCCCGTCCCGTCCCAGCAGGAGACCAGAGCCATGCGGCACTGGGGATACGACGAGCACAACGGTAGGCAGGCGGCGGGGGGCGGCGGGCCGGGGTGGATAGGGAGGGCAGCGGTGTTCCCCGCGGCACCGTCGGGGCGGCCGGTGCCGCCGCGGCCAGCGGGGCAGCCCCGAGGGCACGTCCAGCAGCTGGGCTCGGCGGCTTCCCCCCCAGCCCACGGGAAAGCTGAACGAGCAGAAATGCTGTCGAGGCTTTGCAACGTGAGACAGAGCAGATTTTTGTCTCGGCATGATGCAAGGCTGGCTGCTGGGAGAGGTGTTTCCACGCGTGCGGCGTCGCCTGCGAGAGTCGGGTCGGGGTTTGGCTCTGAGTTGGAAAATTGGGGCGTCTCGTTCCCCCTGAGGGTTTCGTTTGCCCCTCTGGTTGAACAGTTGTACGCACGTATGCGCAGTGGATGAGACGGTCGCGGCGATGAGGGCTGCTCTACCTGTGGCAGCACCTTTCCCACTCCGGCTGCCTTCTGCTTCTCTTGTCTGGTGGGAAATACCAGGCACTAGATTCGGTCATTTGAATGTGTAACTATGCACCTAAGAGGAGATGCTTTTGGATTTTAGTTTGTTTCATGCTTTCCTTAATCTTGTCGGTCTTTGAAGTCCCAAGATGTGCTCATCAGCAGGCTTAAAGACTTTCCTCTGTTTTGCATTGTAAGTCATGCAAACGCTGCTCCTGTGCGCAGACGGGCTCACAAGGCGTGCAGGTAGAAATGAAAGCGCTTTTGTAAATTGGAGACTCCGCTCTGATAAAGTAAATGGAATAACTTACGTTATCTGTTATAATACACAGAGAAATAAACCACCATGATAGTAAAAGGCAAAAGCTGTATGTTTGCATATGCTCATGCCTATAGGAGTGTGCTTCATTTATATTGCTACTTGGAGTTTGGAACACTCTTTGCGCAAGTGCTACCTTTCCTTCCTGGTCCTTTTGTTCAATCTTTTCTGGATGGATATACTTTTCCTGAAAAACTGGGTGGTGGTGGATGGCAGTGATGTTGCAATGATTAGGTGTGTTATCTACTGTTGTGCAGTCTGCTCTACCCCTCCCCTGAAGACGTAAATGGGTCTTGTTTTTCAAACTTGTTTCTCCATATGTTTTCCAAGAGTGCTGTGGACTTCACCTGCACCCTCCAGATAAGAAGCCCACTTTCCCTCCCTTATCCTACCCCTCCTCCTTTGCTATTCTCAACTTCTAGGAAGGGGAGGGCACCAGAATTTCTATCGGGGTGGCCCTGGAGCTTGCTCGAGGCCCCATTTCTCCTATAAAACTCTGTCCACTGGCTGATAACATATTTGGGGTGGAGTTTGAGTTTCTCCCTCTCCTCCCCTCTTGGAGCCCCCAGCAGCTGAGGTGGGTAGTTCTTCATCAGTCCATCGCCTTTCCCCTGCCTCTCACAAGAGACTAAAGGAGAGAGGCATGGATACCCAACATTCACTGCTCTTCCCTAGCATCAGTTTTATTTCTCAGCTTTTTCTCTTTTTATGCATTCATTTGATTGGGTTTGCTTATTTCTTGTTTTGCTGAATAGCAAATGCAGGAGATTGCTGATTCTTGAAAAAATGTGTTGCCTTGCATGGCCCTGAATAGCTGCCCTGAGACTAAGATGAGCTTTTACAACTAAGGAGGTAGCAACCAAGTGAAATTAATTAAATTTGGTGGAGTCATATGTTAAAGTTGACTTCCTGAAGAGTTGGAAAGACATCTGCATTCCCTCCGAGTTCTGTGTTTGTTACTTGCAGTAATAAAAGCACTGTTTTTCTAAACTGGGAGAAAACTCATTTGCCCCATAGCAATAATAACTGCAACACAAATAATTTTGTGCATGAAGTAAACTGTCAAATACTACACATGCATGTCTGCATATATGGTATATCTATGTATAAGTACATGGTCTGACTGGTCTACACAGAACTACATGTTCTCCCCTGCTTTGATGCACGTATTTCTGGAATGCAAAGAGGCATTATTTTCTTTCTATGCAAACTTTGGCCTTTGCTTTCTTGCCACTGTTCTTACCTCAAGTTTTGATGGTGCTTATGTATGGAGACGTAATACTGGGATCGGGAAAACTGGCTTCAGCGTGGCACCATGCATGCGTTTCTTTGCTGCTCAAGGTTCCTGTGAAGAGGGGAATGTTCTCCCCCCTTCACAGAAACAGTGCCCTTAGTTAAAAGGGGAATTGCCTTAGTTAAAAGAGAAATCGCCTTAGTTAAAAGAGAAATTGAGAATTGATTGCTTTCAGTTTACTATTTGTTTAATAAAATATATGGAAAGTACTCACATGTGTTCTGCTTTGCTGCAAAAATGTATCTTGGTCTAGTTACAACTATAGCACTGAGGTGTTTTATAAATAAAAAGGGATACAAATTCCTTTTTTTTTTTTCTCCCTGAGAATAATTTTGATGTCTGCTTTAAAAAGCAACACCTAATTTTACCCATTATGAGTTTCCAATTCTTTTTATTAGGGCTAGTCTTATGGTAACCTAATGTGCGACTAAATTACTTGCAAACCTAACTATAAATTTAAGCATTTTTGTATATGATAAACTGGACAGTGGATTCTTTGTAGGAATAAATGAGGATGTGATCCTGTAGAGGTCAGGCCATACCAAACTAATAAACTTTCTGCATATAATAGCAAACTGTCCAAAAAAATTAATTGACTTTTACGTATGTACTCTCTGTATGCAAGTATAGAGGTTCACTGACACTGAACCGTATTCCGTGACGTCTCCACTAGGCTTGTTTGAAGTTAGTCTAGCCTTTTGATGAAACTCATCACCTTTAGCTCCAGCTGGGTAAAAAAGCATCGTTGTTAGGTGCTGTACTGCGTTGTATTTCCTGACAAACTCATAACCACCGTCCTTATGAGATCTCGTTCATGAACCAAATGTGTGCGATGCTGGTGGGTACCATAAGTAGCGATAGTCTAATCTAAAAGTGACAGCGGTGTGTATCGCATCGGGTAAGCTGTGTCCAAAGTAAAGGCACACAGTCTTCAGAGCGGATGGTTCAGGTTTTTGTCCTAAATCTTGGTCGCAATGGCTTTGATTGTTAATAGCTACTAGGTAATCTCCTCTAGCAAAAGAACATTTTCCCATCAATAGGAGGGAATTTCATAAGTTTAAAAATTGGTATATTTAATCAAGTTCCTTCAGTAAATTAAAAAATGAAAGGAGGTGAATCGTTGAATTACACATTCCTGGGTATGTCTTAAAGTACATAACTAGAAAATTAAACTGTACATTATGTTGAGACAGAGGCATATAAACCAGGTCCAAATGCAGAAGAAATTTTCACCCTGGAAATCCCACTGGCTTAAATCTCATTGTATGACATGCATTTAAGCATCACGTCCACATTCCTCCAACTGTAATGTGTTATTTTCCAAGAGTCATACACGATGTTTGCTTTGGAATGGGGTCCATAGTGATGCATTGGACGACAGTTTTCCTACACTGGCAAGAGTATAATAATTGTATTAGGTTGCTGGTAGATAATCCAGTAAGGAATACCTCTTGATATAACCAACTGGTAAAAAATGAGCTAAACTGTTTTGCTATTTTTCTGTATATTTTGAAAGTTCAGACTTCTGTCAGTCTCGTGTTACTGGCAGATGTTTAATCACCAAAGCAAAAGATGATTTTGGTCATCCGAGCTAAGGACAAGTACGAAAGCAGGTACAATGTCTTTTTAGAACTGAAGTTTATTGTTGAATAGTTAGCTAATTCCAGAATCACAGCCTTGGGTCCTCTTTTTGGCACATACATCTTATTTATGAATGCAAATCATTCATATTATTTACTGCACAGTAACTATAGTTATTGCTGAGATGAAACAATAGGACCAAGTAGTTAAGCACATAAATATATTTTGCCTTTCCTCATCTTAGGAATATCCTAAGCACTAAAATTAAGTAGCAATAAGCTTTTTCTTAGCATCCTAAATTGCAGCAGTTAGTTAGGTATAAATGATGGAGTGGTTCTTCTTCAATTAATAAAATGGTACATTGCATCTCTAACTACAAGGTACTAGGATCTAAACACAATTAAAATTATATCATTTGCTAAACTGTAATTAAAATATTGAATAGCTTTGATGACCATTTGTGAAGTGAGAAGAATTAAGTTTATACAGCTTGCTGTTTCAAACCAGTAGGATTTTTATCTTCTTAGAAGTGGTTTGCTTAATAAGTTTAGTTAACGGAGTCATTAGCAAAAGGACTTCTTAAAACACTTAAGACTGAAGGCCCTTGCCTTTGTTCTACCTGAGGTTTAAACGTTAGGCTGGTCTTTACAAGCTACTCCTTCCCTCTTCCATTTTTCGGTGCTGCACAGAGGAGAGTCAGGCTCTGCCCAGGTGGCTGAGCAGGCGGCTTCCCCACGGCGCCGTGGGACGCTTCCCTCCCTGATTTACTGCCGGGGCGCTTGTCTTATTTTAGCACCTGTGAGTTTCTGAGCTATGTTGACTTCTATTGAAGTCGAGGAGAGAAAACTGCCTGACAACTTTTGATGTTAGGCCATTAATCACAGTGGAATACATTTTAATCCTTTTTGTCATCATGTTTATTTAAGTGCTAAGCCATCCAAGAAAGACCCAAACCAACAGGCTGATTTTTACACTGCGATCAGTTACCTTCCGTAAAGGGAGTTATGAGGATTTCCAGTGATGCAGGTGTTACAAGACCAGGTTCTGATGCTCGTATTTAAGTTTTTCTTATATCCTGTCTCTCTTAGTTGATTTATTATCCTTTTTACCTGTGATAAGCCTTGAGGAAAAACAGGTGCTGTGCTCTTTATAATACTGAAAGATCATTAGCCTGGCAGATTTTTCCCTTTTCCTTTTTCCTTTTTTCTTTTCCCTTATCTTACCCTCTTTTCCATCCCAAACCTTGTTTTTTTGTCTTTACCTTATAGAACATACTCCCCAAGCAACTTATTGTTCCTGTTTTTCCTTCTATGGCCTCTTCTCTCATTGTTTATTATTCAAATATGGTTCAACAATGGCACATATATTCTTGATGAGGACTCTCTGATGTTTGGTATATAAGAACAGACACCTCACACGTCTCACCAATGAAGCTTTTCTTACTATTTTAGAATGACATTTGCCATTTTTCTCATGTCCATATTGTTGATTTACAGAGACAATGCTCTTCAGCTGACTTTTGGCTTAGCTTGCATGGAGAGAGGAAGGTTAACTTGAGATTGCTGGTACTGATTAACAGCTTCTTTAGCATTTTAATTTCTAGCTAACTCTGGTGAGTGGTAGTGCAAGTCTGTGTCTGGAAGATCTGCTCCCGTTTATCGTTAGGAGGTAGTCGAAATCCAAACCTTGTGCAGGCACCACTGTCCTGAGCATTCCTGTTCTTCGCTGATTTTGTCAGAACCATCTGTCGTTCGTTTTAGTCCCCAGCCCAGCCCGAACCACAACAACCAGTGTGTGCGTGTAGACTTTACGGTTAGAGGGTGACTCTCTTGTGTTGTGACAGCTGGTTTGCAGGGTTGATGGCTTGGAAGGAGGTGATCGGTTGTCAGTGATGCTGAGGTTACAGGCACTGCCGCCAGGCCCCAGGAGAGTCCACGCACCACTCAGCCTTTTTATCTTTTTGACATCTCCCCATCTCATTCAGCATTGTCAGTAGAAGATGTGTTCTCAGGTCTTTTGCAGCCAATGACTAAGGTATAAAAAAACCCTTAATGCAGGGATTTTGGACAGGTATGAGGTAAACCTTAAAGACATAATGAGACATGATACTAGGCAAAAATGGTGTGTTAAAAATTTATTGGGGAACAGTACTTGTTGGATACAGGATGCTTGATTTGAATGAGCATTTGTTGAATATGTCTTGTGCATAGTTAAGTCTTAACTGTGAATAATTAAATATCTACCTGCTGCATGTGGCCTTGTTCAAAGGCCAAATACAGTTAGATACACCATGCAAGGTAGATAAAGAGGTCCTGAGAGCTGCTGTTGCAATATGTTGCAGCAAAAATAGCTGAATATTTTGATCTGTGTTTTTCTGCTGCACCCTTTTTGCATTTAAATGATGCAAACAAGAACAATTCAAGCAGAGTCTTCCTTCATTTGAAGCAGGGTGCTGCCATCAATTTAGACTTCTTTTCCAATGTGTTGCAGGGCCTGCCCACTGGAAGGAGGTCTTTCCTGTTGCCAATGGAGACCGTCAGTCACCCATCGACATCAAAACTGAGGAAACCAAGTATGATCCCTCTCTCCGTCCTCTAAATCCGAATTACGATCCGGCTTCTGCTAAAATCATCCTTAACAATGGACACTCCACCAGTGTTGAGTTTGATGACACCGTCAACAAATCAGGTTCGTTCTTTTGCTGTTGCACTGTGTCTTCTTCCACTGTTTCCTGAATAGAGTGCATACAGCCTGGGCATGTCTCACTGCCGGGTACGAACTCCTCATAAACAGTAAGGCTTTGCTCCTCCGGATGAGAGATTCCTTTTTTCCCTTTCTTTCAGCATGATACAATGTGGGAACATATTTGGACATGAGTTGGAGGCTGCGTTTCTCAGAAAGCACTAGGATTCCCTTTTCACAGGGGTGGTTTGATCCACCCCAACCTGATAGATAGTGCCAGCCCCCCTGTTTGAACAGTGTTGTGTGCAATTTTTCAAATGCTGCTCTCTCTCACTGCAGATGAATCCTTTGTGTCTCATTACAGGTTCATTCCAACCGAATCGCTCAAGTCTCTTATCTTGACTTTAGCTGCAGGTTTGGTTATGTATTTTTTCCCTTTTTTAGAATCCATACCTGGACTTCTTGTGTCAGGAAAGACAAATGAAACGTATCCCAAGTGATCCCTTTTCTTCTCTGAAAAGTGTTATTGTCCCAGACTTTTCTAGGAGTATGCAGCTTCCCTTTTTGCAAGCAATAACTCTTATTTAGAAGTTCTCTGGTTTAGCATAGTTTTTTTTAATGTTGGTGCCTTCATCTTTAAAACCTTCTCTTAGATGGTAGGCAAGCTAGCACACCTCCCCTTGAAACTGTAGGAGTGCAGATTCTTCAAGCAATAAAATCCTCTTGTGGCTGCACGAGGCTTAGCTGAGGATCCAAGCCCATATGAAGTTTTCACAAGGGTCAAAGCCAGAGGAGGACTGATTTGTGGTCACCCTCTCCATTAGTCCTGAGGACCTACTAGCTTATAGTAGCAACAGGGAGAGACATAGATGGAGACAGCATCATACTTTGCTTTCCTGGACAGTCTTAGTTTAATTCTTAAATTTCCTGTCGATACGAGCAACATTGGATGTTGCCTGAAAGCCATCAGCTGATCGTCAGTGATCTGGTCTGACCTTGCGTGTGTCAGATGCCACGGGACTTCCCAGAATTAATCTCAGCTTCAAGCCTAGTAGGCATGGGTGAACTAAAGCACATCTTTTAGAAAAACATACAATCTTGATTTCAAAATTTCCAGCGATGACGAACCTACTACGGCCTTTGGTAAGTTGTTCTAATTGTTCATTACCCTCACAATTAAAAAAAATCAAAACCACATTTTATTTCTGATGTGAGTTAGATCAACTCAGCGTTTAAACTCATTTTTTTTAAAAAAAAAAAAAGTAATACATATGAATATGAATACATCAAGAACCTCTTCCACTTTCACACTCCATCCAGTGACAGGGCCTGATCATAGTGTTCCTGTAGGCTTACACTGGTACCAAAGCTGGTACCACCAAAGTGGTAATGTGATCCTCTTCTTACTGCTTTCCACAGGCCATATCTCCAAGGAGATAATTCATGTCATGGCAAAGCACTGACAGATGTTGATCAGATAACTGACAAATGTAATCCCCTGTCTCCTTCAGGAGACTCCTTATCTTCTATGTATGGACCAGATTCTTCAGTCCACATAACATGGCTTTACATTTTGGCCATTACCATGCCTTACTTATCAAAGAATTCAAATCCTTCTGTATCCATAAACTGAGTTATTCACTATTTTCCCTAATATTTATCACTGACAAACTTTATCGGTCATGTTTTTGTTTTCTTTCAGGTCATTGATCAAAAAATACTGAATTTTCTAGGGCCAAAATTTGGCCTCTGGGGCACCCCTGTGAAGTAAGCACTCCTGCCATATGGTGGTTTTACAAAAAAAAAAAAATCAAATTAATTGGTACTAAACACATTAGCATCTTTTAATACATTATTAACTGACTTCCATATAAACTGTTTCTTCACTTTGGCCAGCATTGAAACTGGGCTGTCAAATCTGTAACTGTTTGTGTAATTCTGTTTATCCTCTTGGGTATCACATTAGCTCCATTGTCTGAAATTGGTCTACTGATGCTTCAAAGACCTCTTCTTCCAGCTCTTTGAAAAATTTGAGATGCTGATATTTGGCTTAAAGAGCTTCTAACTTTAAAAACCTCTTCCTTAATTACTGTTGGAATGGAAGGATTTTACCATCACTATATGATGTGGTACATCATCAGGCCATTTTCCACATTTTTCAGCAGAAGTATTTCACTGAATGCTGATGCATTTCTACATAATTGTTTTCCCTCAGCCAGTTAGAACACCAATCTTTACACATTTCTAGGATCATTTGCCTCCAAGTTTTCAGTCCTTGAAAGAAGGAATTTTTTTTAGGTGTGCCACTTCCCTATCCCCTTTGTTCACTAGGTTTATAGGCTCTGTAAAAGCAGGTTTTTGAGCTGAAGTTTTAAGGAGGTCAGATATGTTTCCCCACAGATAAACAGTTCCAGTTCCTTTTCATTAGCCAGCTTACTTGTGTTAGTAGATAGGCAACTTAAGAAATTCTTCTTTTATCTTTATTTGGTGGTATTTTGTTCCTAACAAAGTGTAGATTTTGGACTAAACCTAGAAGAGAGAAAAAACTACTATTGTCCTCTCTAGTGCTCTTAATTTAAAAACCATCTGGTTAAAACTCCTATCCTTTCCCCTTAAAATCTCTATAATGAGCCAGTAAACCAGCCTAGAGTAATTCCCAAACCCTCAGAGGAGATATGGAGCCAGGAGAGTGGGGTGATTTGCTTTATGGTGAATAAGGAATCTTTCTGAATGTGATTCCCATTCAAGTCTCTGTGCAGAGATGGTTTGGTTCCAACTCTGATTAGCAAAAGCAAAACAATGAAAAGCCTGCTCATATCTGTGTTAAGTTGGATAGAATAGAATAGAATAGAATAGAATAGAATAGAATGGAATTGACTATTTCAGTTGGAAGGGACTTACAACGATCATCTAGTCCAACTGCCCGAACAATTCATGGCTGACCAAAAGTTAAAGCATGTTGTTAAGGGTGTTGTCCAAATGCCTCTTAAACACTGACAGGCTTGGGGCATCAACCACCTCTCTAGGAATCCTGTTCCAGTGTTTGACCACCCTCTCGGTAAAGAAATGCTTCCTAATGTCCAGCCTAAACCTATCCTGGCGCAGCATTGAACCATTTCCACACGTCCTGTCACTGGATCCCAGGGAGAAGAGCTCAGCACCACCTACTTCCCCTCCTCAGGAAGCTGTAGAGACCAATGAGGTCACCCTTCAGCCTCCTTTTCTCCAAATTAGGCAAATCCAAAGTCCTTAGCTGCCCCTCATATCCTGGCTAAATAAGTGTCAGTAATATTGCAGTTGTACAATGCATATGTAGTGTTATTTTATTTATATTAATATACACTCCTTTTGCTCAGAATTCAATCTGATGTAACCGGATCTAGTTGCAAATGAAGGAAAGAGCCTTGAAATTTTTTTTAAGCTCCACTGACTTTCCTCCAAATTACAAAGAGAAGAAATTATGTTTATATTATATTTTTCTGGTCCTCCCCTTTATTCATAAAACCTGTATTTTAAGCTTATTTTCTCAGTGATTCTTTTAAACGCATTCAAGAGAGTAAACTACTTGCAAAACAGAAATATTTTCCCATCTTCTGAGAAATATCCAACCCATAACAAGACAAACATGGTGATAACAACATATCCTTTAGTGAGTCATAACCCATTAATCTACACATAAATGCAGTTTTGAAAGTCATATCCTGGACAAGTGAGGGTTTCTGTAGTACTTCAAAGGGAGACGGCTTTTGAGAAGGAGTAGGGGACTGTCCGAAGACTGAAGTTTGGTGTGAGGTTAGAGGCTGTGGGTAGTGGCTCTCGTTCCTGCAGTGAAGCCTTTTCCTCTGCTTGGGTTTCCAGTGCTGACTGGGGGGCCGCTCAGCGGGACCTACAGGCTGCGCCAGATTCACTTCCATTGGGGGTCCAACGACGAAGCCGGCTCCGAGCACGCGGTGGATGGGATGAAGTACGCGGCAGAGGTAAGGCTTTACATGGAGTCATCTGTACCTCTAAGCTTGTGACTAGTTTTCCATTGTAAGAATAACATTGCCCCTCCTCTTCCCGCCTTTCGTTCTCCCCCCATTTTATCAAAAGACAAGCCGTCTTCCTGAAGTGTTGCATGTTTGGTCCTTTCTCAAAGGAGAACCTATTTGAAAGCTTTGGAGAGGATTAAAAAAGGAGTACAGAAGACAAGAGCTTGATAAGAGCAAGATTTAATGTTCAAGAGTTATTTTAAACTTTGTCTTTCACTGTCTCTTCCTTGGAGAATATTTTCCAAGTCAGCTTCAGTTACAAACCACAGAATTATTTGATTTGGGGCCTGTGCAACGTAAAGTTTTTGCCAGACTTAGGAGTGTTGCATTTTGCTGTGCTTTTAGCAATGTGATGTTTATGACTGACTTTGAGAACCGCCCCTTAATGTCTGTGGGGTGTTTGCTGTCTGTGGAGGTACTGCGTTTCTGTGGAGGCAGAGTGCCACGGGGAGAAGTGCACCGTCGGCTCTGGCACGGAGAGTGCCCTCCTGCTCTGTCTCCTTCGGTGCGTTTGAGTAGTCTACAGTAAAAAGTATTCAGTATCTGCTTCCTCTTTGCAAATGGAAGTAACGTGGAGTATTTTGATGAGACTGGGATCTTTAACAACACATAGTTCAGACAGTGAAAAGTTTTCTGGGGTTAAAAAGAAGTAAAAAGTATAAAAATAAATGTTAATGGAAAAATAAGAGACAATACTAAAGAAGAAAAAAAATGAAATGTATGCACAGTGGTGTGGTCAGGTTTTACTGGAAATGCTATAAGAGATAGTGGTCAGAAAAAAAATCAGTTTTCTAAGACTAATGGGGAAAAGTGACATTTGCAGTGTTTAAAGGCTTATGTTTTCCACAGGAACCAGGTGAGATGGAATATAAAGAATTAATAGAGGTGCTTTAAAACCATTAAGTACCAAAACCAAATTTCTAGCTGAGAAAATATATATATGTTTCCCATCTGAGAAACCAAATGGAAGGAGAAAATATCTCTGAATTTCTAGCCAGTCTAAAAACCTTTCCGTTACCTGTTGGTTGGGTAACCCTCCACAAGAAGCTCTCTAGATGTCACTTTGGCTTTGGGATAAGAAACCCAGAATTAAGATCAAGGCTTCTGAGCACTGTTCACACAAAAGAAAATACCTCAGAAGGAGACATGAAGATGGTTTCAGTGCTCCCCTTCATAAGGAAGATGTGTAAGATTTCAAGAAAAAGCATCAATTGAGTCGAAGAAAGAATTAGTGTACAGGTAAAGAAGACTGCAAGGTTCAGCCCCCTAAGCCCACCAGGAAGCAGAAGGCATCCATGGCTCCATTTGTTGTGACAACGTATGGTCTGATCAAGGTTTCTTCACAAGCTGCAGTGACAGCGCGGTGGTAAGACGGCATATATTCCTTAAAGAGAAGTCGCAAGCCTTTGAGAGTGGGGCTGTACCCAAAAGTGTTTCACAGCTCTCTTTGTTTGGGGGTTTTGGCTGGGGAGGGGATTGATTTTGGGGGGTGTGTGGCAAAGCTATGAGGGTGTGGGAGTGGGCTTTATTTAGTTGCGGGAATTTTGCTTTTTGTTCTTTATTGTTTTTCTGCTTTTTTAAAATCCATAATAAAAGTCAATTTTGACTGAGAGTATCTGTTTCCTTTTTGTGTATGTAAAAATGTAATTCTTTAAAAGTTGTTCAATGTAGCTTTTGTGAACTTATAAGAGTGAGTGGTGCAGGTGCTATGAGCTCCAGGATACTAATGCATCTGAGAATGCTTTAGTGGATTGTGTTCTCCTCCCAGTTTAATTTATAATATTTTTAGCAACTTTCCTTCAAGGATCTCCGAAGCTGTGAGCCAGCATGTGTTTCATCATTAGCATACATGTATTATTATTGATTTCAGTGGAATTCCTTACTTGCTGGAAGTAATGTTTCAGCACTTTAGAGTCCAAGTGCTTAACAAACATTAATTATACCCTGTAACGTGAAATAATGGCTTTGTTTTATAGATATGGAAAATTAAAACTCATAGAGGTTAGGCAAGGATTGAGATTTAGAGTCAAAATCTTCACACTCCTGGATTCCTATTTCTAGCACACAGATATGTTGCTACCCATAGAAAGCCTTTAAAGCAAGTTCCAGCCTTCCTAAATTACTTTTACTTTACAGGTCTTGAAGTGCTGTATTCCAAAAGCAAGCCTTTTTTTTTCAGGGGTTCATCCCAGTTCCAGTCATTCAGTGGAGCTGCTTTTCAGCACTCCTAAAGAGTAAAGTTCAAACTCTGAAAAGATGGTCACCAATTTTAGAAAAGCCAATCCCGTGACCTGTTTCTGACCCTCTATTTCCTTATCTAAAAACTATGGGTAGTAAGATTTACTAATCCACTGAGGATTTCCAAGAGTAATTAAAGTTTGCAAAGTATTTAAGATTAAGTGCTGTGTGAGTGTTTGTGCTATCTCCAGTTTGGCAGTTCGACCATTGCTCAAGGCTGGGATGTCTTGGCACTTCCCGGGAACCAGGAGCTCCCGCTGCGGAGCGTGGCCAGGATTTAGGAAACTTGGCTAAGCAGGAGGGACTGAGGTGGTGTGGAGGTAGATATCACGGGCTTTTCCTTTCCCCACCCGGCTCAGTGGTGTCTTTAAGCTGCTTAAGCAACTACCACAGGACAGTTCCAGAATAATGCATGTTGGAAACGCAAATACTCAAACCTGAGATAATCAAGCTGCTTGTAAGGACCTAACTACTGGTAATCGTAGAAAATGACATTTGGAAAGTATCAAAACTGAAATTTTGATGTTCAGCTTAAACTAAACAAGGGAAAAGGGGTCAGTGCAAGTTTAATGTGTGTTCCTCTGCCTGTTTTCTAGCTGTTTGTGTGGCTGATTAATGCTACTGAAAGCTTGATTAAGGAAAAAGAGGAGCAACTAATAACATTCTCATTATTTTCAATCACTTTTTAAAACCAGCTGTACTAAAAATGGATTTAAAAGCTTTAGTTATATAAGCATGGGATATCTTGTCTTAGCTTCACTGTTCAAAATCTGGGGACCCAACAACAGTTTGCCAGGCACTGTAGTGTGTTGATTGCTGCTAAATTTTGAATAATCCCATCCACTGGAAATGCTTTTTGCCATTTGTGTGAACTCCGTATTTATCAATTTCAAAAAAGAATTGCATTTAGAAAACTGAATGACTCTGAATACAGAAGAGCGAAGTAGAGTATCAAAACCAGTAAAGTTGTAGTGTTAATTTGTGACTATTTGAGTTCAGCGGGAGTTGATGCTGTCTGTGTCTCTTGCTTTTCAGCTTCATGTGGTCCACTGGAACTCAGAAAAGTATTCCAGTTTTGTTGAGGCAGCTCGTCAGTCAGATGGATTGGCAGTCATGGCTGTATTTCTGAAGGTAAGGAAAAAATGCCTCGGCCTTCCTAATAAATCTGCATTATGAGCCCAAAGGGATAATAGTGATGGTTGGTATAATTATTGCTAAAGAGATAATTGTTTTATATGGACATTAAATGATACCGCTTCCTTCATACTGTTTACTTTCCCTCAAGGATTAAAAATATCAGATTAATAGATTTTCAAGTCATTGAGGCTCTTCAGTTTGCCTAGACTGCACTCCTGCACAACATCAGATGTGGAACTTAATTCAGCTGCCCCTATATGGATCCCAATAACTTGTACTTGACTAGCAGGTTTCTTTAAGAGGGCAATCTGATTTGGTTTGAATGCTTCTTTAACAGTTTGTTTCTGAGCTTGTTTCTCGTTTCTCCTGAAAAATAATAATAACAAAAAAAGAAAAAAACAAAACCAGAAACTGGAGAATTTCCTTATAATTGTTATATACTTCTTTGCCTTCTGTACCTGTTCTAAGATGAAATTAAACTCTTGCAACAGCTTCATTGACTTCCGTATGAAGAAGCAGATGGAGAACTCACACAATCCATGACAAAGGATAAGGCTTTGGTCAAATCTGTGGTTTCTGCACGGCTGCCACAGATTCCCGAGCACAGGTAGCGCTGCTGCTGGTGCTGGTGCAGTCAGGGAGCCGTTACATGCAGCAGTTGCAAAGAACCACTTCAGTAATTCTGTCTGCCCAGTTTACATTATAATGAGTCAAGGAAAGTTTCACTGGGTTTCTCAGCACATAAATCCTGCTTGGGATACATAAGAACGATGTTTTCACTGTTTTAAGCAATTTAAATTTCAGATGTAAGCCTGCCACTTTTAATATCCTGCATATAAAACATGAAAAATAAATTTCTTTTATTCCCCCGCAGTGTAAAGTTTGTGGGTCTTTTGTAGCTGAAATAATTACTATGAGTAGCCAAATTAAATACTGTCAGTGAGGGAGTGGCTCTTCTTAACGAACCAGTACTATTTCTAAGGACCAGCCAGTCACAGGCTCGTACTCACAAAATCCATCAGATTTCACAGTCACTTAAGTAAAGTTATGTAAAACAGTTTCATTATACATTTGCTTTTTGATTATTTAGTTTTGCTGTTTTTCTCTGGAGCTCAAGTATTTCTTTTTTCTCTGGCGTTAATAGATTGGTGAATGCAACCCTCAGCTGAAGAAGATTACTGACCGCTTGGACACCATCAGAATCAAGGTGAACAAATGCTTCTAAAATAATATTAATATTGGTGGTTGCTTTTGCTGTTTTGTTTTTTTTGGTAACCTGGCTGCTACTCTCTTCACCTTCATGTTCCCTAGTCCCTACTTTCATAGCTATCCATATCTAACTCTGATTTGGGACAGTTTAGGAGCATTCTTGTTAGGTAAAGATGAAAACTAAGCAAAGAAAAATTTTTATACAATGAGAGATCCGAGGAAAAGGCTAATTCCTCACAGAACCCATTCTCTGACAAATCTGTTGCTATGAGCATAGTAACAGGAGTAGAACATACTTTATGGAAAGTTGTGAAAAAGATGAGGGAAAAGTTTCCTTCCCTGTTTTGCTGGGGTACAGGGTGAGAAATAAGCATCACGTTTCGTACAGGCATCTCTGACCCGGTAGCCAGAACAGGGAGAAGTAGTAACCTGTGGGACTGGGAGGAGTGAATGGGGAGGGGAGAAGGTGACAGTAACCTGTGGGGTTGCCCTGCCAGCCCCATAGAGACCACGTTGGAAGTCCAACATCTTCTCACCTCTCCCTCCAACTTCCATCTCCTGGTCATTTGTAGCTATGGGGGAGCCTATGCTAACATGGCACCTTTGACGGTGTCCTGCTGGCATCAAGGACAGCAGCAGCAAAGCTGTCGGTGAGGTAAGACCTCATGAGAAAGGCACCAGCTCACCTGCTGTGATCATTCGGGATGATCCACCCTATAGTGGAACGAGCTGTACTGCCTTTGGCATGATTTATCTTGGCCTCTTGCTTTTAAATAATATTGTCCTGTTCTTTCATTTTTTAATCTTTGTATAAGAAATAAATTTCTAAATATATTTAATCTAGAACCCCCATGAGCTTTTTTTTTTTTGTCTTTCCAGGGTAAAAGAGCATTATTCACAAACTTTGATCCCAGCTGTCTGCTTCCCAAGTCGCTGGACTACTGGACTTACTTTGGCTCTCTCACTGTTCCACCTCTTCTTGAGAGTGTCATCTGGATTGTTCTGAGGGAGCCCATAAGTGTTTGTTCTGAACAGGTATTTTTTGGGTTTTTTTCACTGCTGTAGAAATGTCGCTTTTGTAAGACTTGAAATTGTAAATGCCACACAAAAATATATTTTTTTTGCAGACCTTGGCACAGCATACCTTATCAAATT
Organism: Anarhynchus alexandrinus; assembly: GCA_008711295.1. Taxonomy (NCBI): domain Eukaryota; kingdom Metazoa; phylum Chordata; class Aves; order Charadriiformes; family Charadriidae; genus Anarhynchus; species Anarhynchus alexandrinus. The sequence continues at coordinate 3,625,107 of VUYV01000078.1, read as the reverse complement.
TTCAAAAGACAAAATATGTCTATCAAATTTATCCTGACTTCTTGTTGCCTTTCTTTGCATAACAGCTATTTATTATCCATTTTTACAAAACTAACTACATACTCGAAAAAATAACAACCAAAAATAACCCACAAGGAACTTATGGGAAAAAAGGTTCTGGTGACACTTAGAAATCCTGGAATTCCACTCGACTACACTATTTGCATATCTTGCTCAAGCCTTTTCTCTGGCATTTTTATTTGGCAGATCAATAGTAAATTTCTTCTTGCATTCCAGATGTGTAAAACTCGGTGAATTTACTAGAATAATAAAAAGCAAATACAATTGTAGTAAGTTGTGTTTTATGTTAGGCTATCTTAGGAAAAGTGTAATACCACATGAAAGAGTCTACTTACAGTTCTTGTTAAATTAAGCTTCATGCTATATATTGATGTTGCAACAGTGACCCCCAGTGGGCTGATCATCTTAGGTACAAAGAGTTTTTCCCACTGGAGACACTGAAGTATGTCAGATTATAGCTTCTAATATTGGATGTTGATAAGTACGTCACCTGCAGTATGTTATCGATGTTCTGGGCACACAGTAAAGCTTCAGGTTTTTGTACCGCAGCGTTTGGCTCGTTCACGGTCAATATTACAAATACCTCAGAAAATTCAGTACACTGGGCCGCATACTCAGTAGAAACAGTGACTTCAGTCTTTGTGCAAAATGTTAAAACAGTGCACTGAATGCAATGCTTGTTAGTCAGGAAACCTCAAATTCTCTTTGTAACTGATTTGAAGCCAGGTATTTACTCAGTGCGTCCATTTTTCTCATCTGTCTCTCTCTCTTCCCCACCCCCCTCAATCTGGCTTTGTAATTTGCTGCAGTGCATTTGGATATAGGATTGAAAATCTGTGTTAAATTATCAACTTCCCTAAGACAAACCATTGTTCAGGTTAAAAGGTTCTTATTTCGGCTAATCTATAATTAGTACATTCTAAAATGTGAAATACTGTGTACAAACACCTGTGTGTAACAGGTTCAGAGGACACGGTGTCAGAAAATGTCAAATACAGCGATTCTTTACTAGTCATTTTTCACAGACTGTATCTATATGTTGTGTGTTAAAGTATAAATGTGCTATATTCTTATAAGCGTGCACGTAGCTAAAAGTGTTTGTTTCCAGTAATGTCCACCATTGTGATTGATCAGTCATCACCATGACTGATGCTGTTTTGCCATTTAATTTTATTCCTTCGGGGCTTTACAGTTGACTACCTACTTTTTGGTGCACTTTTCAGGTTGATAGAAATTTAAAATAAGTTTTAAGTTTTTAGAAAGTCACAGGGATCCTGAATTACAAATGTTAGCTTCAGAATGGGGTGAAGAAAGATAGTATTGACTTTTTTAATGCAATTAAGATGCAGTGTGCCATACAACTAAATGCTCTATTATAATGGAATGATTTTTGTGCTGCCCTCCCATTGGTAACCTAGAAAGGAATTAAGGTGGTATATAGAAATAGTAAATACTGGAAATATTAGAAATTAGACAAAATACTAAGCTTCAGGTCAGAAATCAGCCTCGGGTTTCCCGAGGTTTAGACATGGAGCACTGATCGGGGTTTCTGCTGAGATCAGCTTAAGCAGAGAAGCTTACGCTGAGGTATGAAAAACTGCTTGTTCTGCATCTTCTCAAGGGAAAAAAATTGGAATCTCTCCTGGTTTGCGTACATGTTTAATGTATCAAAAGTGCTAATTGCAGAAGCTTTCTATGGCATCGCACCTACTATTCCAGGTTAATGGTGAACATATTCTTTAAACAAGAAAATGCACACGGGTACACATAAGAAATCTCAGTTTTGGCACAAAACATTCCAGAATCTCCAAACTATAAAATCAAACTAAAAAAGATATACATAAAAATGATTTAGATTAGGTTGTGGAAGACAAGTGTGAATACAGGAAACAATCCTTATGTGCAGTTTCACTCTTACACATATTTTGGGGGATTTTCTTGGTAGTTGTCATTTTTCATTTGCAAGGACAGAAATGGTGAATGGTGAAATTGCCATACAGTTCCATTCTTCCTGGTGGAAAAAAAGGTGACAAGTATCTTTAGCTTTTTCATTAGTATGAGCGTGTGGGTCTTCTGCTGAACCTTATGTTTCTTTTGGTTGCAGCTAGCCAAATTCCGCAGCCTCCTGAGCACTGCTGAGGATGAGGTCGCCTGCTGCTTGCTGAGAAACTACCGGCCTCCCCAGCCTTTAAAGGGACGAGAAGTCAGAAGGAATTAAAAGAGTAAAGCCAGAGTAGTCTCCCTCTGAAACCAAAGGCTGAATTAATTTTAATAGTTAATATACTTTGTGATTTTTAATAATATTTTTTTTTTGTGAGTTGCTATAACAAATAGGTGTTGTTTTGTTATTGGTTACTATGCAGTCATTTCTTACAGACGAGTATGTCCTGAATTGTTGCTGGTTCATCGATGTTAACAGGTCTGACTGTGTTTGAGTGCGTTGGTTTGGGAGCATTGTGGCGTTAGCGTTGCATGCACAGAGGGCAGTGCTAATTGTAAGGGTCAGATGTGATGAAGGAGTTGTCCAGAATTTGCCACTAAATTACTGAACAGGATCCCTGGTATTAATGGCAGTAAAGGATGTTCTGAGATTATTCTGCTGGTCTCTAATGTAACATTTAGCTTCTGTATAAGACTTCACACTGTAATTCTTAAGAAAAAAATATTTCAAGGCTGATATAATTTCGTTGCTGACTGCTGCAATGCCATGCTTACCTTCCTACAAAAAGCAGTAATGACTAACAGCATTTAAGTAAAACAGATATTTATATGATCCTGTTGTTCTGACCGCTTCGTAGCAGTGATGATGTACTGATTGCATTTTTTTTTAAAAAGCAAATAGTAAGGATTTTGTATATTGCGGTGTCATGTCGGATGGATTAGGTATTCCTGAATTCCACCAGCTATGCTGATGAAACTGTCCTGAAACCTGAAAACTGCAAGGTGGAAGGGCATAGAGGGAACTGTTCATTCACACCTAAACTCAGTCTGTTGCATTTGCTGAACAATAAGGGACTGTAATGCTGTATCCACGTAGCATCAGACTCCTACCACTTAAAGTCATGAGGCAGGAGTAGCTGTTGCTCCAGACTGTTTCATACTAGACACATGGCATGTTGCAGTGTGAGACATACGTTGACTACCTCACATCTTGTAGTGGAGCATGGCACTACTCAGGTATGTAATGTCTCCTACGTACTGGCTGAATTTCCACTGTTATAGCTGAACTTGGGTGGTTGCACTTACATTCCAAGCCCAAAGATAGCATTTAGAGCAAGCCAAAGAAATCAGAATCAAGTCAATATCTAATAAAAGATCAGCCCTCGATAACAATATGTTTAAATGTCTGTCTTTATTAATTGACTTGAATCTGTGTTTCTCTCCGGAGCTTTTGTTATCTGAATATGATTGTTGGTTTTATGCCAAATTTATTTTTACTATTTTTAATGAACTTGCCATAGACTGTAGCTTAGTATAGGATTAGATTTACCCTCGGACTCTGAGAACTACAAGTGAAAACCAGTGATACCTGAAAGAGGCAGCTGGAGGTTTCATGGGCAGTGACTACCACCAATCTCTGTAGTACTTCTGACCAAACTCATCTTCCATGACTGCTCTCCATGAATTTGCTTTTTCATAGGTTTTATAGACTGTGCCTCTTGCCTCAAAAGATCTTTTGTTCTTAGGTGAACAAATATGAGGGAAATAATAAACAGGATTAACTTTATATACCTTCTTATAACTGAATAAATTAGACATAGAGACATAGATATTTTAGCTTAGTTTAAGATAGGTGGATTTTTTTGTTTTCTCCTCCCCAGAAATAGCTACTATTGCTGCAAGGCCTCCCAATGCCTTCTGAATGTTTTCTGAAAGAAAGAACACAAATAGACCATGGAAGAAATAAAAGACATTTGGCAGCGGCAGCAGGTACAAGTATCAACCAAAGGGGAAAAACCTGCAGGCACTTTTTGTTTTCTGGCATAGGGAGAAGAATGCAGCTGGAAAGGCCTCAGGTTGGTTCTTTCTGAACAGGGACGTCTGGAAAGTGTGCATGCAGAGAGCGAGAGTGTGTTGCGTGTTTTCACACCCTTTTTTAGACTTAATGTTGGATCTGATATGTTTCTCTGTCATGGGAGTAGCTACAGAACATGAATAAAATGTTTACAAATCGCAGGAAGGTTATAAACGTTTGTTTGCTTGAGAAGAGAAAGTAATAAGGCTACGGCTTCATATCAGAGACAAAAGTTTTACATATTTTTTACATATTGAAAACAGTAAAATTGATCAAGTGCTTTGATATTTATAAGGATTTTATCACAATAAAAAATGGATTTTATTAATGTGTCTTGTATTTTCTATCGAAGAGATTCAAGTTTTACAGAGAAGGCTTCAGTTTTACAACTAGTGCCTGCAGCTCTAGTTTTGGAAAAGATAGTCACCCCTCATTTGAAGTCTGTCTTTGGGCAGTGTAGTATTACACATCTTTTTTACATTCCAAGTAAAGTGCCTTTGGCAGTGGTAAGACGTGCAATCAATTGTACATAAAGTTTCTGATAGCGCTTTTTTGAACTATTAACTATTTATATACAGTTATGCAAAGAAGTTTTAGAAGAAGACATCATTCACAGTAGTTCTAATGTGGAGATGCTGTGTTCGCATTAAATTGACCTAGCATTGTTCTCCATCTGGGCGGAAAGCTAGTGGTGGCATTACTAGAAATGCTCAGTTGCCTGAAATCCTTTGGGAAAAGCTTCCCGGATTATTTCTCTGCTGTAACTCTAAGGTGAAATCATGGACCCAGTCTTGGCACTGAGCACTTGGTTGCACCCTCAGTCCCTAACTTACTCTATGCCCAAGCTGCACTGAAGCTCAGACAGACTACACAACATGCTCCCAGGGAATTAAATCTCAAGTGTGGGCTCTGTGCTGTATTAACATGACTTTAGAGCAGACAAGGCTAAAATATGTCCTCACCCTGCCAGCTGCAGGTCTCTCTGATCAACTCTTTACCCTCTGACACACTTGGAGCCTTTATACTGAGAAGAATGAAATGCTCAGTGACCACAAAACGTATAGGGTATTTGCTGAAAATAGTAGCTGTCAAGAATTGACAGTTGGTCACCCATGAACTTATTTTCAGAACTAAATAAACTGCAACAGAGCCTTGGGGTCAGCTCTGCTGTTTTTGGCACAGGAGGGAAGCAGTGCGCTGTGCTGTGTTTATAGCCTTCGCCAGTTGTGCTCATGATGTCTTTCATGTTGCAAAGACAGAGTTTAACATCAGCCTAGGAAATTTCTTTATGTCAAAGAAAAAAAAATGGGGAAGTGGCTGTCTTTCCTTCTGGAGAATGGTGGGCTGAAGATCAGGCAGATATCTGTTTGCTGCCATACACCCACTGTCTATGTACCTGTGCTTTCTCTGCCCCTGTAGAGATTTGTCTTTCTGTTGCTTCAGCAAACAGGTTTTTGCTGGCTTTCCAGACATGAACCGGGACCTAAAAGAATTTAAGGACTCAGTTCCAGGAAAAAATCCCAAGTCTTCTAAATACTCAATTTTAAAATATCCTAACTGAAAAAGTGGAATATGGCATATATTTAAAGTAACATAATAGAAAGAAATATGTAATACAATTTTTATAAACTTAATGGAAAGGAAATTTGGGATTTAGATTCTTGTAGCTTTAGGTAAGCTAGGAGCAGATTGCTAGAGATAAATCTTGCCTAGCCTTCAGATGTTAAAAGGTGCAAATAATTGAGAGACTTAGAACACCTGCAGCCTCAGCATGAAGGTACAAATGCCAAAGGAATGCTGTTTTAGAGATACTTTTTTTTCCTTTTATTCCTTTATCTATTAACTACTATAAAAAAAGCATTGTGCTAATCTCCTTTATCACTCTGCTGCTAGATAGACTACATCTAACTTCTGGCCTAACTGTTATATTTTATTGTTCCCCTCACAGTCTGATCCTGATTTGTGGTTTTAGCTGTAAAGAGTTTGTTCCATTTTTGCTTTTAATTACCATTTCTTGCTTATGCTCATTTTTCTTTGATTCTTCTTCCCTGGCATCTCTTTAGGACTTACGATAGAAACCTTAACTTAGAAAGCATCCTACAAAAGTCTAGCAGCGTTATATTTCCACCAGTGTTCTGCACGTATAGACAGCCTGTTTGTTTTTCATATTAAGTCTTGTTATCGTTTGTTCGTACAGGTCTAGCCTGATAGAGATTTGGTCCATGGCTTAATCTCTTAGATGCTGTTATTTCCATACCTTTTATTCATAAAGTGCTTACTCTATGGACAGATGGCCTTTTCTGTCTTTGTTAGACAGGACATAATGCTGAAGTGCTTAAACAAAAATTTTTCTAAATTAATGTTTTGTTTCCTGTTTCTGTCAGCCTCTCCGTCATTCATGCCAAGTACAAGTTTTCACTGTGGTGAAACATTTGCATGTGTGACCTGTGTTGGCTTCTCTTGTGCAGTACAGTTTGGGGACAGAGGATGTCTCTGACAGGAAAGTACTGGATTGTCCTCTGAAAACAAAGATTCTCTGCCTTCGCTTAACAAAACTAATGTGTTTCACAGTCGGTTCCTGTGTCACTTCTATTTTATCAAATTTCACCAACATACTTGGGTACATAACTTTGAATAATTTGTAGATGGTCCTGACAGTTTCGTTTTTCAGATGTAAATCATACAGGTTGGATGCAACAGATAGATGAAATGTATTTTTTATGAAGATCTGATTTAATTTTTTTCTGTGTCTCTCATTTGAAAATATTTTGAATAAAGCATCAGCTGTTTAAATGTCAACATTTTGCTTCCAGTTCTTCTCTTTTCTACAGTTGCATGAACACCAGATAGAAATGTGCCCAATAAAATAATTTTTAAAACAAACAATCGATCAATCAAACAAACAAACAGAACTTTGGTGGTTTTGAGGAAAAAAATGAACCCAGTCATCATTGGTGTTTTTCAGAGAGTCTGTTCTTGATTTCTGTTTTCCCTTTGTCCCGTTTAAACTCCAGCTTCCTATGTAGTTTGTGATTTCATAAATAAACAGTTTACCTGGAAATCATTAAAGATCTCAGTATCCAAACTTATATTCCAAAATTGTTTTTAAATGCTCATGGTTATGTAGAAAGTATAGGTACCTATGTGTGAATAGCTGAAAGAATGCTACGTCCCCATGTCTGCAGATGGCAGCAGCAATCCAAAAATTATTTGAACAGTATTTGTTACCTATTTCATTGCAAATATAGTTATAAATAAGAGCAATATCTTACTGTTGTATCAAACTAAAGAATACAAGAGTAATGGTACCATGTTATTCAACAACATAGTATTTTTGAAGTCTGTTAAAACTGTCTGCGGAGACTAGCCAAAGAACTTCCAGTCTGTTGGCCCAATGCCCAAAAGACACCTTGAATATCTCAAAACAGTTTAGCTCATCTTCATGACTGGTTCAGGGAACTTTCATCAGAAGAACAAAACCCAAAGCAAAGCCCAGAACCAAGCCCTTCACAAAAGTCTGTTAATAGAAAATTAATAGAAAATGAGGCCTTTTGCAGATGGCTTTTGCCGGTAGATGTCACTGTAAATAAGGCAATGGTCTGGGTGTCACCTCCACACTCACACGACAGGCCGATTAACGTGCAGTGTCCTGAAGTGTCAGCCTGTGGAAGAAGAGTATGTAATATAACTTACCTAGTAAGAACGTGCTGTTGATTGCGACTTACTCTCTTTCTTAAAAGTGAAACAAGCATTATGAAAAAAAAGGATTATTTTCAGATACATAACAAAAGACATTCAGATTTAAAAGATCATGTTTCGGTGAATCTGTGCAATCTGGTGCTCACTGTTTTCTGTAAGCAGTTACCATCACATAGTTCCACACATGCCTAAAAGCCGCATGCTGGAAACAACCACTGTAGGAGCAAGGTATGTTTTTCTGTGTTTTCTTCTAGCTGGAAGTTTCCCCGGGCATTAAAAATGGGTTTTTAAGTCATTTGTGTACAGGGAACCTGGACTGTGCATGGCCATGTCAGCACTACCAAGCAGGCTCTGTAGGCCCAGCACGTTCTGGCTCAGCTGAACTTCCCTGAGCAGATGGAAATCCACTGGGCAGAGCACGGGCAGCAGGTCAGACCGTGCCAGAGCCTGAAACTCCGGGAACAAGCTCCATGCAAGGACACGTTCGCATATGCAGTAAATACAACTGAGCATAGGTGATCATCATTGAGCAGGTTTTTTGCAAAGGGAACAGTAAAGATTCATATAGAAAACCTGACCAGCTGTTTGAAACCAGTTTCTGCTTCAGTTTCCTGACAGATTCAGGTGAACAGTGGTAGTCACTTCAGCCGTGGCACCTGACTTTCACTGTGAGGTTCCAGAAAGGGTTTGCCTACCTGTCTGTCTCAGTGATGACATATCTACATGCCAGTGCTAGGACCCAAGGCAGGTTTCTTGGTTCACACAAGCACACTGCAAATGTGCATTAACTGGAAATAAATCTGTGTGATTACAGAATCACAGAATCACAGAATTTTCAGAGTTGGAAGGGACCTCTAGAGATCATCTAGTCCAACTCCCCTGCCAAAGCAGGATTGCCTAGAGCACATTACTCAGGACTGCATCCAGGCGGGTTTTGAAACTCTCCAGAGAAGGGGACTCCACAACCTCCCTGGGCAGCCTGTGCCAGTGCTCTGTCACCCTAACTGTAAAGAAGTTTTTCCGTGTGTTGGAACGGAACCTCCTATGTTCCAACTTATGCCCATTGCCCCTTGTCCTGTCATTGGGAACCACCGAGAAGAGTCTGGCTCCATCCTCCTTCAACCCACCCTTTAGATACTTGTACACAGTAATAAGGTCTCCCCTCAGCCTTCTCTTCTCCAGGCTAAAGAGTCCCAGCTCTCTCAGCCTTTCCTCATAAGGGAGATGCTCCAATCCCTCAATCATCTTGGTTGCCCTAAAAGAAAGAGTTGTAATTGTGGACAGGACAATGCATTACTAAAATGATCTTTTCCAGCTTGACTTTTTTTTTTTTTTTAAGTTATTGGATAACTGTCATTTTTAGTGATCTGGATTTCACCCTCTGTGTCAGTGTACAGAGGGTATATACAACTTACACTGTCCCCACCTCTGGTTTATGGCAATCGGGAAGTAATCTAGTAATCTAGCCCTGCAACGTGGCCATCTCATAGCGCAGTGGGAACACCCAGGATATCGGAGCGGAACAGCACTCGGGTATACACACTGCCTAGGTGTGATATTGCTTAAATAATACTGAAGTCTCATGATTGTGCTTCACTTTTCCCTAGTGACTGGCACGGGTGTGTTGCATCATGACAGTGTGTTCAGGGGTGTTTGCAGAGGTACTTGCACTAAGATCCTGCTAAAAACAAGTTGCGATTAAAAAAAAAAAAAAGATTGAACTAAAGAATTTTCTCTTGCATCTTGCATCCAGTAATTCATGCAAGAGGAAAATGTGACTGACTGAACTGCTTTGTATTGAAAAAGAGAGCTCCATTTCTTTTTCTGAAAAGTGTGTATTGCTGTTTAGTTGTGCTTTACACACTGTTACTTATATGTCTGTACTGGGCTTCTGTTATAGCTTAAGGCTATATTCAGTCTCTTCAGAGTCAATAGTCGTCCCAGTCTGGGCACTGGGTCAACTATTCAGCATGCAGGTCTTTGAGTGCTAAGATGTGCTTCACTTCTAGTACTTAGCACTCTTGCACTGGTAGGCACTGTACAAACATCAGCTGATGCTTCTTACTGGCGCTGAGAGTTACCTTTCTCATTTGGCAGGGAAAAAGCTACCCAGCCAAGGTATAAAACCACTAAGCAAATGAATGGTTAGATAGGTAAAAAGAAATTATGTAGTTGCATATTCTTGTTGCTATCATTTTATTTTCTGAGTTTAAAGAGAGGCGTAATATCACACCCACAATGTAAGTAGTATCCAGATGCCTCCTGATGGGCTGGTTCAAAGCCTGCCCATTAGGGCACTTGCAGAGGCAACAGGGATCCCTCAGGCTGAGCAGGAAAAAGCCGCCTACTTCTTGAATGAGTGTGTTAACTACCAACAGCCCCTGCTTTTCCAAAGGGAAATCAAGTGTATCTGCAGCTTTGCAGCTGTGCCTGTCATGGTAAATGAAATGAGCCAGGGCCTACTTTCTGGTCCTGGAGCAAGGGCCATGAGACTCAAGAACATGTCCTGAGTCTGCCCAGCTGAACTTTCCTGGGTACCTTCCTCCATATGGTCTATTGGGAACCATCACTTCACCCTTTCTGGGCCCTCTTGCAGAGAACTCTGGCTGACACTTGCCAAAACCACACTGGAGAGCTTCTGCTTGACTGTGGCCAAGTGCTGTCCCTCTCCAATTGCTAGTATGGGCACAGCTAACACTTTTGGTGTGTGCTAGGAGTGCCCTGTGCAGCAGTATGACCCAGAGCTTCACCAGTGCCTCTCTCCTTTCTGAACCCCGCTGGAGTGCCTGTGTGACACCTCGTCCCCACTCGGTCTGGACACTTAAGTCTCCATAAGCTGGCTGCTGCGTGGGCATCACTGCATGTGGCATTCCTGCGCGACAGTGGTATTTAGATGTCTCGTAAATGAGAGAGGCAGGCTGGCATACGCTTTCTGGGATTCTCTACGGAATTTAGCCACTGATATTCATCCTGTTTCATATTAGGTGCCAAAATGCACCTTCTGAATCATATTGTAAGCGTTTCTTGTGCTTCTCCTTATTTACAAAAAGGGTGTATTAGTGCCTGTTCTATTCATAAGTCTGTTGTCTTTCAGCAGAAATTTAAGATTTTTGTGTCACAGAAGCCAGCATGTAAGTGAATGCTGATTTAACTATGGAAACAACCACCGTCTTTGTTAGGTATGTGGTCAAACTAGAACCAACTGGTCCTGCGGTCAAAGCCAGGAGCATGTGGGTGAGATTAAGGAGGATGGGAGCAATTAGAAATTGTGCCCCCTCTTCTTTCTTTATGAGGAAACAGGAGCTTTCTGGTTTGAAGCCTGGAAAAATGGGTGTGTGGGAAGAGTTGACTTTAGGCCAGGGGCAGGTCACGTATCTGTCTCAGGGAAAGCAGTAGAAAGTGTTTTTGAAAAGCTGTGTTTTAATGGTAGGTCTGCTCTAGGGGGCTAAGCCACCTCTAGCACAGGCAGAAACCTTGTTCCATTCCCAACTTTGCAACATTTTTTGTTGTGGCTTTGCAGTAGTCACATCGCATCACTATTTTCAAACTGGTACTTAACCCCTTGATTAGCCATTTAAAAAAAAGCTTTTAATTTCCTTGAAATACTGACTACCTGAGAGATCTCCTAATCAATGGCAGCTCCCACCCTGTGGCAAATTGGGTCACTTCTGTTGCGATGCTTAGAGATTTCAAAGCATAACTTTTGGGAACAAGGGTTCAGGAGTAGTCACTGAATCTTAATATTAGTCTAACCCTCCCATTGGAATAACTATATCCCTTGGAGATCTACAGAAGAACACGATTAAGAACACTGTGTATGTCACAGCCTTGAACACAATTTGGTTTTAATATATGCTCCTTTATACCTACCATATTGTTCTGTTGAACCACTTGCTTGAATTCACACGATGCTCGTTTCACAACTGGCCCAACTTGTATTATCACAGAAATGAGATTTCAGAAATAGGTCTAGAGCTTGATCTTCTGTGCATAAGTGTCTGATCTTGCAACTGCTTGAGCGAAATATCTGTTCTCCATCTTCCTCTCATCAATCAGATATGTTCAAATGAGTTAAAATGTTACTTGAAGAAAGAAATATGCATACAACAAATACTTGGGAGGAGGGCTGAAGGATAACAGGGTAGGTCAGCAATGTTCATACCAGGGAAACCTAGGAGGCCAGAAGCAGGGTACAATGAGTGAAATGGGAAACAATTTTGTAGGTCTTTGCTGAGCTTTCCTTTGCAATAATTATCTAAGGCTGTCTGCAGGCTTTTCCTGGAGCCTTTCTCTCCCTTTACCCAATGACAAAAGAATCCATGTTACAAACTTTGCTGTAGGATATGCAATGGAAATGCATAATGCAACATCGTTATCTGGCAGCCTTGTAAAATCCTGGCTAATGTTAATCCTACAGGGCTTGTTCAAGGGCTGAAAGCACTCTGGAGAGGTAAAGGAATTCATTTCATGAATTCATTTCATGAATTCTTCTTGCATATGTGCATTTTCACAGACAGAAGACACAATGGCTCCATTGGGTCATGCCTCCAAAGTACGTTGCCATTGCAAAAATGGCCTGTATGGTTCCACAAAGACAATTAAGAAATAAGGTTCTGTGAAAGGTTATTAGACCACACTTCACAACAGTGTGAATCAATGGAAGAGTGCAGAGTTTGGGGAGGAAAGGAGGGTGACGTGCAGATCTGGCCTCCCCCAGAGGACTGCAGGAAAGCCCAATCACTTGCACAGAAGCGGCTGTGGATGTCCCCCTCCTTGCTCTTCCTCAGGGGCAACCTCCTGATAAGAGAGGGGTGGTCCTATTGCACCTGTTGCTGACAGCTTTTTGTGCCATTACTACCAAATCCGTCCTAACACATTTCTCAAGGGTAAATCTAAACATTTCCTGACGGCACATTGTTGGTGTGCCAAGGGTTAGTGTCTCCTTATCATGAGGAAGCAGTTTGGTGTCAAGGGGTGGCCCAGATGACCAGATTGCCTCAGCCCCCAGCTCTCTCCTGATTAACACTCCTCCAGCTGAAGAAGCAAGTTTACAGCAGGGCAGGAGGGGGTATGTTCAGAGGTACCATTTATAAAAGTGTTGGCAGTGCATAATTTGGTCTTTTGTATTGATTCACGTTATTACATTGCTCTGGTAACTGAATGTCCCAGACTGAGAGGTTTTATTGCATTAGATTTTGTCCTGCCAGACACTACTTACACTGCTTTTTTCCAGTCTTTCGGCCTCATTCACTGCTTTATCCTGTACAACTCCGGTCAATGGGCAGTTTGCTGAAGATTTCGGTGAGAATAAGAGCAGGCCAAATCACCACCACAAATCAAATTTGTGGGGTCTCAAAACCCCCCCATGTCCTCGTGCCGCCAGTATTCCGGTGCAGATCTGATGTTTTTGTGACCAAAAGGTCAAAAATGCTGTTTAGGATTCTGTCTGACCCAATGCTGACAAAGTCAGCGCTCCTCCATGCGGGGATGAACCCAGCGGCCAGCGGGATGAGCCGGGGCTCAATTCAGGACATGGCTGCAGCCGGGGCCTGCGCAGGTCACACACGGCAGAGCCACAGGCACGTCCCCCAGCCATGCTCTGTGGTGGCATTTGGCGCACACTGGCCCCTGCTCCACTGTGTCCCATTACTGAGGATTCACTCTGGCAGCCATCATCCCGCTGAGCAACACCTGCCAAGGCGCTATCGCCCCTCGACCATCCTCAGGTTTCTCTTGCTTAGGCGGGATGGATTTAAGCTCATGGGTGTCCTGAGGAGGGGTAAACGGTGTTCAAAGGGTATGTGAGGAACGAAACTCATTCCCCCGTGGGGTGGGGAGAGAGAGGGAAGCTTGGGGCTTTCTGCAGCTCGCTCTTAAGTTTCCACCCTGGAGAGTGTGTGTGTGTACATTTATGAGAAAATTAAGCAGAGGCCACACATTGCCCAATCCAGTGAATATCAGGGATAAGATATTCCAGCCTCTTGATTTCACAGTTTTACCCAAATGTGAGCAGTAGCTCTCCCCAGACAAAATAGGAAGGGAACGTAATGGATAGCTAAAAGGGGATCATCAGGTGGCGATAGTTTGGTGGTGAGGGAAGTGCTCGTTTCAGGCTGCAGGAACAGAAAGCGCTGCCACTGTCACTGCTCCCAAAATGGCACAGCTTGGTCCTGCATCTGCTGGGGGCTGCGTGGACCCCGGCGGGCCAGCGCCCCATGGCAGCTCCTCTGCTGGAAGCCACCAGGAGGCCTTGGGGACAGAGGGCACTCAGTCCCTCGGGGAAGCAGGTGCCTCGTTGACACCCGGGCTCCTTTAGCACCCTTCCGAGAGGGACTTTACACCTTTGGCTGACTTAGTGCTGCAACTGATAGCCCTTAAAGAAATTAGTCACAGTATACTGTACTGGTGTGAACACAATCCCATAGGTGTATTTTTCCTACACTTAAGCTATTTAAACTTACTTGGCTCTAGCTACACTATGGTGAACTTTGTGGCACAATTTAGCTTGTTGATTTTAAAGTTTTTATGGTGTGATCACTTGGTTACCTCAGAGCATTGCAAAATACTTAATGGCTTAAGCAGTCAAAAAATAAATGCATTTTATTTGAGCTTTGTGCTAATGCAGAAAAAGGTGAATAAGGCATGCAAGGAAGCTATAATATATTCCCATAATGTAGACAGCAGTACACCATTAATGCTGGTGGGATTTTTTCAGCAATTTTTTTCTTTTCTTTTCTTTTCTTTGATGAATAATGCAATCAAGAAATACAGAACAGCTAGTGAATGTGTTGATTTTGATAAGCAGTTTTGCTTGACAAACAATTTTAAAGGATGTAGTCTTATAGCTGGACATTTTTTAAATTACCTGCTTCAACTGACTTCCATTTTAAGTGGTTTCTTCCACTGCCCAGCACTGTTGCTAGCTGCTTCCAAGCCCCACTTTTCCCATCCTGTGCTGCTGCGCTGCTGTGCATGCTCAGCACTGTAGCTCTGCATTGCTGAGCCTGTTATAGACCAGATTAGAGACACAGAGGATTCCCAGAAAGTCCTATGATAGACGTGAGACTTCTTGTACAAGGCTTTTTTTTCCAAAGATCTACAGACCCTACAGTAAAATCTCTAATCTTTATCAGGAGCTATTAACCAGGCCTCCTCAGGCTATCTCATCTACAGGTTTATCTGGGCATCCTCAGAGCGCGCTTATCAGTTCATAGAATCATAGAATACCAGGTTGGAAGGGATTTCAGGGATCATCTGGTCCAACCTTCTTGGCAAAAGCACGGTCTATGCAAGATGGCCCAGCACCCTGTCCAGCTGAATCTCAAAATTGTCCAGTGATGGGGAATCCACCACTTCCCTGGGGAGATTATTCCTATGTCTGATTTTTTTCATTGTGAAAAAGTTGGCACCTTTGTGGTTATAACAGTACACTTTTTCCCTCAACATGAGGGAAAAGTTGAATTAGGAAGGTTTTTCTAAAGAAAAAATGAATGTGGAATATTAACCAACCCAATTTTGTCTTATAACCCCAACGAAGGAGTCCTAGTTAACACGCTCAGCAGAGAACAAGATGGAAAGGGTATCTGGAGTCCCTTCTGATGATCAGATGCTAAGTGTTAACTACTTTTTCACAGCTGTGGAGCTGCACAAGGGAACTTCATTTTGGCAAAGTTACTGTATTTTGAAAGTCTTTGCAAGATGAGGAGAAGCTTAGAAGTTCTCTAGATGAGTTGTGTCTCTGGTAGCTTGCCTGTTTGTCATTTGGCACAAAAGGTGATTTACTGTGGGGTCTGACTATTGATGCAGAGCACAAAGATACCAATATTATTATGTACGGATAAAATATTGAGCAGCAAATGAGAAAACAATTCATTCTGGTAAAAGGTAGAAATGGTATTCTTAAAATAAGATTTAAAATATTTATGTTTTCCTGTGTAATTTCCTCAAGTCTTTGGCATTGAGAAATCACCCATTCAAACTACTGCACTGGGTAATTTCCCTTTCCATCTCTTTTATATTGCC
This sequence comes from Anarhynchus alexandrinus, assembly GCA_008711295.1. Classification (NCBI taxonomy): domain Eukaryota; kingdom Metazoa; phylum Chordata; class Aves; order Charadriiformes; family Charadriidae; genus Anarhynchus; species Anarhynchus alexandrinus. Next base: position 3,609,311 of record VUYV01000078.1, on the reverse strand, counting down.
AGCAAGTACCATTAGATGCCAATATAACGATAGCTTTATGTCCTAAAGTAAAATCATGCTTCTATTTTGTTCTTTTTCTTTGCTATAAAGATAAAAGATTTCTCCTTCACCGGTAGTCAAAGTCTAGAGAAACTATGAAATGAGCTTGCCTTTCCTTGACCAAGTCAAGGACATTTCCTTTGCCTTACTGTTTCCTAGACTATGAATTGCTTATTCATTTTCTTGGTTGTCATAATCAGATCCTTTTGATTTTCACAGTTGTTCCTACTTGATGTTTTCACTTGTATTTTATTAAAGTATTTTTCCGAAGGAGTTACACAGAAAGAAGCAGGATGAAGTCATTTATGTGAGAGATGAACTTGAGGCAAACTGGCTTCCCGTTCCCTGTCACCCCTGTACACCCACGAAAAGATCTCCAACTGATTGAACCCACAGCTCTGCAGCTCAGGCTCACTCTAAATCTGAGAAACTACAAGATTTAGGACAAATTGCAAATTACAAGGTTTTCAGAACACTAGTTAGAGAGCTTTTTAAAGAGGCTCTGAATGAAACAACGCTGTATAGGAAGCTGTTGTTCTGCCTAACATTTGTTTCCATTTTGCAAATGCATGCCCGTTGTGATCTCTGTGAATTTTAGGTTTTTTGTCATCAGAGGGAAGATGCCTCCTCTGAAATGAGTCAAACTGATATAGTTGTGTCTCTGTTCTCACTTGTCCCACAAGCACCAGCACATTTTTTCCTGGAGAACTGAGGAGTGAAAATTATTATCTTCCTGTTCATGGCTGTTAAAGGGATGATGCAGTTGTGGCACTGAGGCAGAGACAAGTGGTGTGATTCCAGGATCACTCATCAAGAAGGTATCAATTACCTGAGGGAATTATTGGCCTCTTTGTAATTCTTTTTGTAAGCTTATGAACAGAAAGACGCATTTTACTAGCTTTGCTTAATAAAGTAACAGGAATAGGTATTGCTGATGAGGATGGCTGGAATATCTGACTGCATGTTGATTTGTCTGCTTTTTAATTAGCACAGAAGTGGAGACTGCTTTTGAATACTGAGCTCCTCACTCCCATGCTCATGGGTAAGCTCCCATTTTACTAATGATTCTGCATCAGGGATTGATATTATTAGGAAAATAAGCTTTTCTGACAAAAGGGAGATTCTTGTTCAGAAATGTGGAGGTCTAAGACTAAGCTGAAACATTACATTTTAGCTGCCATGTGCTCATCTGCAGTTTGTGCTCACTCTTCTGTGCTTCCAATTAATAATTTTTGTTTTAGTTCCAAGCTAGGAGAATAAGACTAAACGATGCCTCCTTTTTTTCAGGTGTAAATTTCTTGTGATGCCTGAAAACCTATTTCATATGAAAAGTGGCACCTGTTTTGGAACGGAATAAAGGTAGGTCTTGGTATAATTTTATTGTGTTTCTTAAAAATGCATTGCATCAAATTAAGTCTTGACTTCCGTCATCGTGCTTAACAGGCTAACGGCACAAGGCAGTGAGGGTACACAAGACAACCAGGCATAAGATAATTTGATTGAGGCAAGTAATTACTTATTCATTTCACATGTTCTTGTATGATAATTGTTGCCACCACATTATGGTGGCGAGTGACAGACCAAGGCCTTATTGAACCAGTTGTTGGATACACACTCTGGTTAGCTGAAAGAGTGGACCAAGGAGTATGTCCCACTGAATGCAGCTGACTGCAGCAGAGGTGGTATTTTGCATTTAATGCAATTCAGCTTTTGAGTATATTGGGAACATCGTTTTGAAAATTCTCTGTACTTTATAGAGGAAGCGTGAGGAACTGTAAATGTTTACAGCACTGCTTTTACTGTATAGTCAAAGGCATGCAACTGTTAAAGAAGAAACTATATCTGTAGCAACATGTGCTGCAAAACCCCAACAGATAATAGTCACTTGCGTAATTTGATGAAGGTACTTTGTCGTTTCAGTCAAATAACATTTAAGTTACATAATGGGGTCAACTGGAAATCTAATTTCTGTTCTAATGCTTTATGTTGTTCCTTGTAGAGTCTGACTTTGCGTTCTTCAGACCTTTGCCACTGCTGGCTATTAAATAATTCAGTTGTCACTGCTGAAGCCATTTGCAAAGCTGAGTACTGCTCTGGTTGAGAAACAGTGAATCTGGTTCCATAAGAGTGTGACTTAAATGTACAGCCTGACCAAGGCGCTTTATTTTTCCATGGACATATGTCTAATAATTCTTTATTAGACCTGCAGGTGAAATGAAACAGCAATTATCACACACTTTCTTTTAAAACACTGACAGCATAACACTGCTACAATACTGTTTTATTTCAAAGTGCTTTCTTTATTAATTTAATTTTAATCAGGCAAATTTCAGCTAAACTAGAAAAAGAAACCATTTTTACTAGCCAAATCAACAATAACCCACTAGTAACTGCCATTAACAGTAGGAATTTCATTGCAAAAAACAACAGACATCTCATACAGTTGAATAAACTCTCCTTGTGGGAAGCTGAGTACTGATTAATTTGACTCTGAACAATTACTTTGCTTCTTATCTCCATGGTTTACTTAGTATATCAGAAGGAATGTGAAGATTCATTAAAATTTTTAAAGTACATTTCACTGTTAAAAGTCATGCATTAGACTGGATTAGTTGCTTAATACAAAAAGAATATAGATTAATTCCAGTAAAAGCACTAGCCGAATGTCACAGTGAATTACAACAGCTTCTGGCAGGACAGGAATATTGCTGCTAAGAACACATGCACGTTCTTATTTCTTTGGTAGATTCTTCCGTAGTCTTTGTTTGGATGTATTGCTTTTGATGGGCATACTGTGCTCCAGATTTGCTTTGGTTGTCTGGAATTAGCCTCTCACCACTCTGCCTTTCAGCGGTTGGGGTTGCCGGTGATTGCTCAGTATGGGACAAGGTGCTTCCCCTTCAGCAGAAGACAGGATTGTGCGGAATTGAGCCAGCTAAATGGGGCGAGGAAGGAAGGGATATATTTAGCTTTTTGCTTTTATATTGCATGTCAGTGAGAAATTGATGTACTTCCCAACTAACTTTCTATTTTTAAAAAATTTAAGCTGCATAATATTGAATTAATCCAGTGGTGAGTCAGGATTTATGCTGCCCCAGAAGTACTGGAATGAACAACCGTCTTTGACTATCCTATTCACTCCTATATCCAATTCTCACAGAAACTTTCAGACACTGGTACCACTGTATTGTCACCTATGAAAAAAACCCTGGGGTGTGATAAATTAAAAACATCACCAGTTATGAAAGTAAAAAATAATGCCTTGGGATTAATTCAACTTTGCTTTAAACGTTGCTTTTTATATCAAACTATTTGTAATTAATTTATGTCCTATATCCATTGAATAGCCCAATCAATAACACCTTGAATAAATATTAAGGATCTTCATAATACCCAATTTATTTCTACATGTGTGCTTCTAATTTTCAAAGATTCAAAGTACTTAACTAGACTTATCTGGCAAGTTATTAATTCAAACACCTTTGGAAGGACAAATGGCAATAACTTAACTGCATAAGACAGTTTCATAAGAGTTTAGAACAGAAAGAATACTTACCTTGATAAGGGCAATGAGGGATATTTAGCTTGTTCTACAGACATTATTAGGAAATAATGCAATAATAAAGCGATTGGTATAGCTCCTAACCATTGTATGATAGCACTGAATGGAGAACTATACTCTGGCTAGTTAATCTTGAGGCATGTGACAAAACTCCCTGCTCAGGCAGGTTTTTGGCTGAGATTTTATGAGAATATGCATTTATTTTGGGCAGTCTTGTAGGAATGAAGATGGGAAGAAGTCAGCTTTCTGCCTGGCTTCTGCTTTGGGAAACACAGCACAGCAAGGATGTTTAAAGATGTGAATCACATTTCCTGGAGCAATGGAAGCAACTCCACAAATCTGAAGTCATCTCAGTTCCCACAAGACTTTGTAAGATGTGAGTAGCCTTACCTGGCTGATGCAGAATCATAAGCGTTTATTAAAAGCAATAACATGGTGTAAAGGTACTACTCATTTTACAGTAAAAATGAGGCAAATAAACCTAATAAAATGCAGCGATACAATGCGAAGTGATAACGTCCCTGAAGGGGACAAGACAAGAAGTCTTGTTCCTTGTAATACCATACCTGTTCTGAGCTAATAGTAATTGGCTCTTTAAGGATAATCCAGATGACACTCTCATGGAGTGGAGGATGAGTCAGAGAGCCATTGTAGGTCCAGTAATCCAAGGATTTTGGCAATAGGCTTGAAGGATCAAAATCAGAAAAGGGAGCTTGCTTACCCTGTGGAAGATACACTGAGTTAATGAAACCCGTGAGTAAAATAGGATTAACATCTCAGGCTACAAGGGAGTGTGTTCCTAAATCAGAGGAGGTCCTTTCAAAATTCTAGTGTTTTCTCATGGCATCAGAGGTGAGGTGCTTGCCCTGATGATAAGTTTGACACTGAGATACATCTAGGCTGGCACCACTGACGATGAGCAGTGTTACTCAAAAAAAACCAAAGAAAAAACAACTTCCCCCCCAAATGTTATCAGATACCAAAGAGTTAAGTCATCACTGACTAAAGGGTTGTGTTGTTTTTTTTTTCCAAATACTGAACTTTGTGCTCCTGAGCAAGCAAAACACTTAAGTGTATAATTAATTTTCAGCTCTCTGTTGAGGCTAAAGGGAGGATTCACACATGTTGATAACGTTTGCATGTTCAGGGCCAAATTCATCATTCCTTTTTAAAATTCTGTAGGAGATGCTGTATTGTATTTTTAACAAGCTTCACTAAAATTCAGATATTCAGATTCTACCTCTGCTTATCTTGTGCCTTAATGAAAGGCTTAGTGCGAATAGTCACTGCTTTACAAGACAGCTTAAGAAGAGTGCAGTTCTGGTGTTATTTCTTCTCCCTTTTTTTTTCCTCCTTCAACTGAGTGAAAATTCAGTTCAGTTATTGTAAGTCTGTGCTGCTGATGGACCCCAGGGATAATTTTAAATAGATAGACAGGTGGATGGAAGCATGGGATTAGGTAGGAATCAGGAACTGTGTATTCTTACTCTTACACAAAGAGCCCATTGGTGTCTACAGGGTGGAGCTCCAACAATGCTAAATATCTTACTGGGATCCCATAAACTCATGTCCAGGTTCGTGCTTTCACCTCCCACATCTCAATAGCCTCCTTTAGCTCAACCCCTGCATTATTCTGAAATCTTCAAAAACTCAGATTTTAATCTACTTTAATTAAAAAATTTACTTTAAATTTAATTTAAATCTAATTAAATTTAAAAATTTTAATTTAACTACTCTGTATATTATCATGATCAGGCTGTGACGATGTTTACCTTAGTCTTTACTGAATCCAAGGCCTTCAAGACACCCTTCAGGTTTTCATTGCATAAGCCAAGCTGTAAATAAAAAAACCACTTAAAAATCCTAAATATGTAACAATAGTTTTATTCTAACAGAATCAAGAATAAGAATATGCTTTATAAATGTTGATTAGTTTAGCTTGCAAACCCACTATGAATGAGACAAAATTTAGAACTTTTGAGGAAATAACAGGAAGTTTTGCTTCTGCTTTGCAGAGTAATGCAAACAGTAGTGCGAAAATAATCTGCGGTTCAGAAGTATATGATTGCTTTGATCATACATGCTTGTCCTTGAAATTCACTTTGAAGGCATTCAGAGATGTGGTTTTGCTGATATCTGTTTTGCAATGTGAACTATGAATATTTATATTTTAGCAGTATATAATAATATATAATATTATTTTATGATACTTCCTTAATATAAAAAAAGTCCTTAATAATAAGGAATTCTTTTTCCTGCCTCACTTGGTTTTGAAAGGCTAAATATGTCATGTGCATGGATTCAAGATTTCTTGGAGTTCTGATTTAGAATTTTCTTTTCTGATTGATAGTAATAGCACACATGACTCAAACCCTCTTTCTGTGAAAGTTCACATCACTGTAAATGGAGTGGAAAGCCAACACAAAAGGTGTGAGCATTGCGCGTTACAAAGGTGGACGAAACACCACAAACTCACTGGCACCCATGCCTTTAAAGCACAGCTTTTCTTGAAGGCTCTGAGGATGAAAAGGGGATTTGGGAAAAATCCATGTAGTAGCATGGGCAAAGTTGGCAATACGGGCTAAATCAGGATAAGAGACAGTCATCTCCACCGATTTAACACAAAGACGTGTTTTTTCCTAGTCCTCATCACTGACTGCAGTTTTGATAAGGAAAAGAAGAGAGACGCGTGTGTTTTCAGTATGTCAGTAACTGACCTTCAGGAAAACAGTGACAATTGCCAAGCCATCCGGCTTGTCAGAAGCCTCAGCTACATTCGAGTACTTGTCCGCGTTCCAGTGAACGAGATGAAGCTAAAAAGCAATTGAGAGGATAATTTTTGCTGGTTCTACTACAAATAAATGCTGCAATTCAAGTAAAATCATTAGAAATGCCACTCTGCACTCTCAGGCTCTGACTGTGAAACTGAGAACGTGCTTGTGAGCGCCTGCAGATTTACGGTGTTCTGCTGAATTGCCCCGGCATTGTCAGGACTCATACCCAGCCTTTATCTTGGGGTGGGCAGAACTGCACATATTCCTGAAAGCAATTCATGGGTAAGTACACAGAGGTGTGGAAAATCACAACTTATGAGGGACATATACCTTTCTAACTCTATTGCTAACAGTCTCCTGTGCATGCCTTTATTTCCATGTCTTTAAAAATGTAATATATTAGACAGCGTTTTGAGGAGTAGAACCACTTTGTTACACGTGGTGCAATATTTATTCACAATATTCCTATTTACTGCAGAAGATTGATGGCATGACCACAAATGTCATGGCTGTGGATGGTTTATATTCAGCATAGATCTTTCAACAAGTATTTGACAGTACTTGCTTTAATAGAGTTTTAAGGAACTTTTGTTCAGCCTAGTATGTTGCATATTATATCGAGCTATTTTTTATGAAATATAAATTTCCAAAACTTACATACTTGGAAATCATAAGAATTCCTTTAAATGCCTTCTCACCTATGAATATGCTTAGGAATTCCTTAGCAACTATGCAACTCTGTGGCAATAGTCTAGTCCTGGATTATTTGTATAACATTTCAGCAACATGGTCACAAAAAATATCAAAACTTCTTAAAATACAAGGAGGAGATTCTAAAATATTGAAACAGAACATAGAAATTATCATATAATGCTCATAATCTTAAAATTCTGATTTAAATCAGATTTCTTAAAGTTTTCTGGTATTTTTTAAAGCTGAATTACTGTCTTGTCAACTTAACGTCTTCACTGTTTCCACATATTTTAAACTATTGATTCAAAGCAAACTAATAAACACTTAATCATGTGTTGCTTAAACACAGCTTAAGTGCCCTATCTCTTTACAGCAGAAAGCAATTCTAAAGGGACACCCCTTTCTTATCTTGGCTGTATCAAATGAGATAGCTTTAACACTCTCAACAGCGGAAAATTTCCTATTAGGAACACACTTCTGGCTGTGTGCTCCTAATGCCTACATTAAAAATGAATAATCCATCTCATTAGTTTGTCATGTAATGTTCCTAAAATGTAAAAAGCTGCCAAAGATAACATTACATGGATTGAACATGAATTGTTTGATGGCATGTTGATGATGTTGACTATTAGCAGGTCACTAAGTCACTGGAAAACAAATAAAATCTGTTACTTTCAAGGTGATTTTTAATTTTTGTAAAACAGACCTTGCTTCATTATCTGAGGACATTTAATGTACAAGCTGCTGGGGCCCTAATTAGATAACTTTTTTAACCTCTTTCCCTTCATCAATTTCTTCTGGGTTTCCTTCTTATTTGATATTCTTGAAAAGCCAGAAAAAAACACCTTACAGTGATCAGTGTGCTTGTACCTGTGAGGAGCTCCAGCTACAATGATAGTGGGACACTGGTGATCAGGCACTTTAAAAAGCAGCTGATTCAGTCTCAAGCTGAATATACTCGTACAGCTGACTTTTTTAACATTTAGCAGATGTTACTCACTTTTTTACCTGCACCTTTCAGCCCTATTTCATTATTTAGATATGGATTTAGATTATCTAAGTTTAGATTAATAAGTACTGACCATAAAACCCAATTTGCTTTTGCAAGGTCAACTTGGCACACACAGAGATGTCATTGCTTTTGCAAAATAAAATAACTATCAAAGCGCTCTACATATGCTTTTTCTTTTTTTCCCTAGGGATGATGTATGTGACCGGACTTTGAAACCTTCACTTTGACTTTTCTTTCACTGACTCTACCTCTGAGGCATATTTCCTTCCATCCACCGTGTGCTCTGAGCCTTGCTCATCGGTTTGACCCCAATGGAAATGAAACTGCCGCAATCTGTATGTCCCGGTGAGAGGTCCGCCAGTCAGCACTGCAAATGCATCAAGTATGATAAAAACATCAATCAATAAATTCTTCCTGACAGGGAAGTTATAGATTTCAAAGATTTTATAACATCCAAGCAGTTTCCTCCATGTTAATTTTTTAACATGTTAACATGTTTTGAGGTTAAATTATTTGTAAACATCTGGAGATAAAAACCCCAACAGTTTGTGCAGTTAAGCCAAAGTTATTGAAAGTTTAATTCTAGGTATGTATATGAGTGCATTGGTTACAGTAAAACTGCATGTCTCCTTCATACAGTTCCAAAATTCAGGTGAAATATATGTGAATACACCTTCTATTCCAGAGAGAAAAAAAAAAAAGAAAAATAATGCAGAAAACCAGCAGTTTGCCAGAAACTGTAATTGGATTTTAATAACTGCAGAACAAACTGTCCTACTTCATGGAAGTAACTTCTTATTAAAATTTGTATTGTTTATGACAATATTTTAAAGGTCTCTTTCTTCACAGAAGTAATAGTTATAGATACTTGATGTTTTCTGAATTTAGACTCTGAGATGCCACAAGTGTACTCAGATGTTATTGACACTGTTTATTGGTCATTATCATTAATTCCTTGCTTACAAGCACATAAATGTGTATTGATTCCCACTGTAGTGATAGGCACCTGTAATTGGGCATGATGATTAGAAATACGTGCCTGGAGTTCTTGAAGCATTTGCAATATTACACTTCAGCACAAAGAAATCTCCTTTGCTATCAAGGTAATAAGACTCTCTGAGGAAAAAAAAACTAGTCCAGAGTGATTCCATATAGACTTATACCGTGAGTAACTTTTACATATGTATAAATCTCCCACGCTGTGTTGATTAAAATAAAACCACAATTGAGTAACTGTGTTTAGAAACTCTCCTCCTACTTTCCCCTCCCCAACTCAGTGATTATCCTGGAGGTTTCCTACTGGGAAATTACCAGTCTTTTTGCCATTAACAGAAGAACACTTGCCAAGTCTTAATTTTAAAGAATATAATTTGGATCTTCTGTGACACATAAAGGGTGTTGCCAACTAGTACAACAAAATTAACAAGCATACCCTAATCTACGTAAATACTCCTGAAAGACTACTGGTCTTGTTTTCTAAATAAATTAGAGAAAAAGAGAATAGAAAAGAAAAGGTCTCACATCCCTTCTCCAGATCCCCCTTTTACTAACCTGATTGATTGTCCTTATCCTCAAAATTCACGTGGAATGAATGTCCAACATTGACGATCTCTTTGCATGTGGAAGATTTCCAAGTGATCCGGAGAGGCCCCAGAGATGGGTCTTTTTTGGCTTCCTTAGTTTGAATATCAATAGGAGATTGATGGTCTCCATTGGCAATAGGGTATAATTTGTGCCAGTGGTCAGGTCCTAGGCAAAATAAATAAATAATTGAAGTGTTCTAATTCTGTACCAGTACTGAATTCCTGACACTTTCCCTTGGAACCAATTGTATACATAATACAGATACTTGATATGTTAATAATCCACGTAATTTTGAAGAATTTTTATATGGAAAAGAAAAAATAATCAATATATTATAAATAAATCTGATTTTCTATTAGAGATAGTTTTTACCATTGTTGCCTTGATAACTCCAGTTCAAACTTGCCATTTTTTTGTCCTTGCAAGGTACTGTCTTCTTTAAAAAGAATCTACTGGTGCTGATGAAAGCTGTTAAGATGAGATCTCTGCTTGTCTTACACCTGGGCTTTTATATGCCTGCTTAAACAGTAAAGACAGTAATATTTTCTAACCAACCTTTATTGATTTCATATGATTTCAGAATGGCATGAGAAACTGTGATAAGAGAAAGGATTGTAATAAGGAAATAGTGTGGTTTGCAATCTGTTTACCTTTTGATTCAGTACATATAGTAAGAAAGATATGAGTTAGATGCCAAATTAAAATATACATCATTCCAACTGTTCAAATGTTGTCCAAAGACCTTTCCACTAAATCTTCACAATCCAAAGGATAATTATGGTACAAAATTGCAGACTACACAGAAAGCAATGGCTGCTCAGCCTTTCTGAAAATCCATGTCAATGATTTAAGACTTCTATGTGTGGATTTTAGAACACCAATTTTGACAATCACTAAAAAACAGTCAATCTCAGTAGTTTTTAGTAGTAGAAAAGAAGTAACAACATCAGTGTGCAAAAAAAAAGTTTAATATATTATTAAATATTACATTAATATGACTAACAATGCTCTCATTAATAAAAGAGGAGGTCCAAAGCCTACTAAGCCCTACCAGCTTCAGATGTTTTGGGAATGATCTCAAGCCATTTTTGTACTGCTGGGAATCTTCAAGGCAATCTTCTTGGGGACTGATACCTGATTAAGTCCATGATTGAAGTCCAACTTCCAAAGTTTTCTCCTGAAGTAGGTCCTATCTTGTAGTTCAAGAATATTTACACGCAATCACCTATTTGTTCAGTAACAAGATACCATGCCCTGACTCTCTGTTTTAAAGCTAAGTTCTACTAATACATATGGGATTTTGCCCGGCTTAAACTCTGTCTCATACATGCTTAAAAGCAGGATTGTATTTTTAGGACCATATGCTTCAGAAGCACTGCAGCGTAGTTAAATAGTTGTGGTATTATCTATATTTGTAACCATTTGAAATGAGTGTATGGAGTAATTATTTCTACATAAAAGAAGGTTTATCCTAGACTATGTAAGCATTGCCTTGTCATCCTGCGTTGCAAAAATGGAACCTGTTGACATTTTCCTGTTTTTCTTACAGAGTATTCTCAGTAATAAGAACCTACTGATATCTGCCTTTGCAGATGTCCACAGCTGACGTCAGGAATTTCAGATACCATTGTGCAAGTAATGTTATAACCTGTAAAACTTGTGGCATTGATGCCTAGGAATATGACAGCTTTTAGGTGCGTCCCAGTTATAGGTGCATTGCAATTTTATGTTAATTTTGTTGTTGTTGTTCAGAAATTGTTTTATCAGAATGGAAAATGTTCAAAGGAAAATTGCCACCACAAAATTGTGCTGAAAGACAGACAGCTTCACCTGCTTAGTCCCTGACCAACTTCCTAATCAGATTACTAAAATGATATCAGTGTTTCATTACATCATGAAATTTCTGCTTGAAGTGAAGGGTGCACAATTTACGGTCCTTGGGCAACCTTGCTATGTAACCTATGTGAGAAATGAAGACAGCCAAGCTAATAGATCAACTGGAAATATTAGGTATGCTGGACCTGGCCAGTTATTAACTTGTGGTTGGCCAGGTGTCTGAAGACCTCAGTAACCAGGCTTGTGTCAAGCCTTCAGCACCCTGTTGGGGCAAGGGGAACTGAGAGGCCTGTCTCGACTGCTATGGTCTAGAATGGCTGTGATAAATTACTACCATGTTTAGTGCTGAAAGAGACTCAGACCGGTGTTGGTGACTAATTTTTGAGGCTTTGGAAACCAAACCTGGCTCCAGACACTAAAAAGATTGAACCCACTGATCTAGAGAACAAAGCCACGAGGCAGGCAGCCCAGGAGCCCTGAGAAACCCACTTTCATCCCAGGCACTCAGGACTTGCAGCCTCTCTCCTGCTGCAGGAGAAGATTTAGGGTTTGAGTCCAAGTTACAGGGTAATTAGTGACATGGAAGTGGCCCAACTTCCTGCCTGTCGCCTAGGACAGTTAAGAGTCCTGGAGGGACAGATAAGCCTGGTACATTGGGGCAAAGGTGTACATGGCTCAAGATTTTTTCACTTTAAGAATCAGAACTCTTTTGAATGTATCTGTGGGGGGATTTAGCAGCCATCAGTAAAATTTGTAAATTCTTTTAAGAACTGTTTTGAAACAGAATGAGTTTCCTGCAGAACAGCGATCCTGACTTTTGACCAGATCTGATGTCAATTATCATCATTCCTTTGGAATAATGCAGGAATAATTCCTTCAATCCTATGAGAACCACAGCACCAAATCGACTGCAGTTGTTCGCACTCACAGCAGGGTGAAAGAGACAGAGACCCCTCAATTCCTTGTCTGCTATCATAGAATCATAGAATGGTTTAGGTTGGAAAGGACCTTGAAGATCATCGAGTTCCAACCCCCCTGCCATGGGCAGGGACACCTCCCACCAGACCAGGCTGCCTAAGGCCACGTCCTGCCTGGCCTTGAACACCTCCAGGGATGGGGCCTCAACAACCTCTCTGGGCAACCTGTTCCGGTGCCTTACCACCCTCAAAGTGAAAAACTTCTTCCTAATGTTCAATCTAAACCTGCCCTCTTCCAGTTTGAAGCCATTCCCCCTTGTCCTATCACTACATGCCCAAGTAAAAAGTCCTTCCCCAGCTCTCCTGTAGGCCCCCTTTAGGTACTGGAAGGCCGCAATAAGATCTGCCCGGAGCCTTCTCTTCTCCAGGCTGAACAGCCCCAACTCTTTCAGCCTCTCCTCATTGGAGAGGTGCTCCAGCCCTCGGATCATCCTTGGATCATCCTCGTGGCTATCAGTCATCTGCAGACAGTGTTGGTCATTGTGAGTGAGTTATATAGATAATATCAAAGACCTTCTGTCAGCGGTCAAGATCTATCAGCTGGACCACTGAAAAAACGAGTGACCAGCTACACAGGACTAATTCAGAGAGATTGAAATTGTGTCTGTGGTTTGACTGAAACAGATGGTGTGTTGCAGCATGATATGGCGACAAGATAACATAAAGAAATTCAGTGACAAAGAATACAGAAGTGTGGGACAAGATCATTTGAATTTTCTAACAAAGAAAGGAATGAAGTTTTAGAAATAATAGCCAAAGGAAATATAAATCTTGTCTTGTTAGACAGAGCAATGGGAACATAATGTGGAAAAATTGCCATAGTATCTTTTGCTTGATCAGATAATCAATGTCAATTTTCTGACTATGAAAAATATTCTTTCTGCGCGAGGTGAGCATGGCAGAGATTCAGTAAAATGATCTCTTGGAAGAGGAGCCAAGATTTCAGAATTGTGACCTTTTTACTGTCTCATCAGCCAGGCTCTAAAGTAATTCTAGACCTCCGATTTAAATGCAGCGGCCTGTGTGTGACTGACACAACAACTGGTTTGCTTCTTGAAACCCAACACAAGTGGCTTATGATTCCTCCTGTTACACCCTTTTATACCTCCCTAAGTGCACTTCAGCTTTTAACTATCACTGTTGCTAAAATATTTAATTACTAGTATTTTTTCATTAAAGTCTAAGCTGCTGCTTCTTACAACTTTAAATTAAAACCTGTCTAAAACATTATTTTTTTTTTTCCTGCATGAATTTAGAGAATAAAGTTAATAAAGTTAGAGAATAAAGTTAAGGTTATGAAGGAGCTCCTGAGTTCACAAAAAGCTTATGAACCAAGATTCAAAGGAAAAGAATCCAGTATTTCTTTGAATAGGCTTGCCACTTTTTTTAATTCCTGAAGTTACAATGTGGCTGTACAATCAGCCTTTCTCCAGATGACAAAGAAATTAGATTTGACTTTGAGCAAACTCCCAGGAACTAAGGTGATGCAACTTAGGAAGGGTGGCTGATATCTTACTGCTTTTTTGCACAGTACTTGTCATTTGGGCAACTTCTTTCAATTCCCTCTTCTACCTGACAAAAACCATTTCAAGGCTTTTTACAACTTCATGCTAGGAGGGAAGACTTCTGAACTCAAAGAGCACTGATTTTTTTTCCAAAATAAAAGCTTTTTACAAATTTCAGTAGGGATTGAAGTAAATTATCTACAAATGTAAGTTAAAATAATATGATTTAAAGCATTTTATAATCATTTTTGTGGCTCATGCATTCCTCCAGAGTACTTGTAGTGTGACATCACATTATACTAATGCATTAGAACTATGGGAATAAATCGCTGAGACAGCAACCACAAAAAATGTCCCAGCAGCACAGGGCATAAGAAGGCTGAGGATGGTGGATGGTAATAAGCTTCTTAAAACACAAGCCTGTATTCCATCAACCGCTGATTATTGCCTCCACATTTTAGGCTATCCACACTCTGCAGGGAAAGTGTTAGCACCTTTCCAGGAAACTGGGATTAAAGAAATGTGATATCCTTGGCAAAACCTTCACAGTATAAATAGAAGTGGATCCCTGGCTTTCCAGATGAGTGTGGACAAAGTTTTAATCTCTAAAGCTCTGAATCTGCAAACCACAATAGCTGTGTCTAACTTTATGTATAGCAGGACACCTATTGACCTTTTCTGCAAGTATGAACTTAAAAATGAACATAGTATAGGAATGAATCCTTTGAGGGTGGTAAGGCACTGGAACAGGTTGCCCAGAGAGGTTGTTGAGGCCCCATCCCTGGAGGTGTTCAAGGCCAGGCTGGACGTGGCCTTGGGCAACCTGGTCTAGTGGGAGGTGTCCCTGCCTATGCAGGGGGGTTGGAACTCAATGATCTTCAAGGTCCTTTCCAACCTAAACCATTCTATGATTCTATGATTCTATGAATGTAAAGTAGTCTTATTTTAAGGACTCTGGCCAGAAAAAAACAGAAAACTTTTCTAAAAAATATTAAATTATAAGAGCATTCAAAGGATTTTTTTTGTTGTTTTTTAAGTGCTAAATACTACATATCTTGATAGTGAATTGATTTGTGAAAAAATCCTACAAGAAGTTTCAAACATATTTCACTAGCTTTCATAATGATCCTTTTTTAGTAAATGTTTACAGAGAATCAAGATATTGTTATTTGTAAAGCTCTGGTCAAAATTAAATAAGCTGTATTAGATGATCTTCCCTTATAGCCATTGTAAGTAAACTATATGGGAGGAAAGTTGCAAAGTTATGAAAGTTTTGGAGTGAACTAGAAGGCAGGCGCTCCCAAGCCATCAGGCATTGCTTGATCCGTGGAAGCTCAGGACATATTTGTGTGAAGTACAGCATAGGGTGCAACAGTAGGATCATCTTAAAAATAAAATAAGGCATAGTAAATAGTGATCTGTGGCATAAAGGCGGGAGATAATAGGACCCCAATGGTTGTGAAAGAGCTATTGTCTCATATTACCTCGCGCCTGCTTCCTGCACTGGGCTTTGCTAATGGGAGAGATACAGCTCTCTTTGTCTATGCACGGCTGGTTATTGTGCATAGGATCAAACCCGGCCCCTCTTTGTGAGGTGAAAAGTGCCGGCTTAACTGGGGAGTTTTATCTGCTATGGACTACAGCTTTAGGCTTTTAATACTAACTGAGCATTTAATTTCAAGTGATGAAAGATAATACATCTCTATTTTTATTTGCAGACAGACCTATAAAATATAAAATTATCTGTCCTATAACTCCTTGTCCCAATTATGAGAACAGCCAAAGTCTGAAGCAAGGAAAAAAGGTTGTGTTCAAATAATGAAGTATCCATAGTCTTTTCTTGTTACCAGGTGTTCTGTGAGCCTATGTAGTCTATATTTTCTAGCAAATACCAACAAAACATTATAAATGTCATTATGCACCTCATACTCAGGGAATGTATTGAATTTGACCTAATACATTTAAATATCAGAGCAGATTCGTAGGGGGAAGAAAATGACCAAAAATCAACCTCATACGGTGGCCATGGCATGGTAATAAATTCAAATTTTATTATTTGCAGTTATACTGATACAACATTAAACAATCTATATCAGAAATGATGGGTTTTTTTTCTTTTAGTTCTGTACCTTAATAGGAAAGAAGCATATATAGCTGCAACAGACTTAATCTGGTGTATAGATAAAACATATGAATGAGAAAGACAGACTGCTATGATGGTACATTTTGCTTGCCCTATATGAGGGTGTTTCAGCCCTTTCATTTCCAGATGCTTCAATATTTACTGGCAAAGATAAAGAAAATCAAAGCCTACCGAAAGCAGGTTTGCTCTTCTCGGTTGTCTTTCACCTTGAAAAGAATCCATAGACCCCAGGACTTGGGGGCAGAAGTTGGAAATCACATTTCTGTGCCATAAGACTGCTGAGAATTGTTAACTGCATGATACATTTTCAGGATTTGGACCCTTCAGTTGGAGCTGCTGATCATTTGGAATATAGCTTTGCCAAGTATTACTGCTCTTGCTTGTGAACAAATTTGAGCTGTATCTATGGAGTAGATGTTTGTGCAAGGTAACCAAGCATATTCAATTTTTTGAGTTCTGTACAAAGCAATGTGTAAATAATTGTAATTCTGTGGTCTGTGATAACACATATATTCTGGAAGTTGCATTAAGCATAACTAAATCTCATGATTTTGTACAGAATTGGCGGTTGGACAAACAGCAAAAGAGAAATGCCTTCTTTCAGGAGTGTTACTGACTGTGGAAACTGCAGTATTTTGATCAGAACTTCGCTCCTGATAGACAGAAAACATTTTAAGCAGGATGAGGCACAGTCACGCAACCTCCTGCCTGGAAGGCTTTCAGCAGGGAGCTGTGCCCTCTGCTGCTTGCTTGAGCACAGTGAAGAAATAGCAGTAAGAAACTTAGCCAGTATACCTTTGACCTGAAACACGGGTGAAAAGGGATAATTCAAAGACACATTCTAACATAACTATTTTAATAGGGTAAGGTTGTTGTCCAAAAGCAACTTCAGATATTAGGATTTTTGTCAAAATGCTACAGTAACTTTTAATTTGTGTTTTATTGTAAGCTGCATTGGGTGGCTCAGAATATTTTTTTGTTTCTGGTCTCCTAAGAGCCTAAACTGTGAAAAACAGGAGCAGTGGAAATTCTGAGAAGTTTCTTTTTCTTTGCCAGTGACAAAGCATTAAAACTCATGGTTTCTTCAGAAACAGTGAGTAAAAAAGTGCTAACTCTTCTAGCAAAACAGCAGTAGCAAAACAAATGGTATATGGCTACTAAAAAGGTTATTTTTTTATTATTGTTAAACCTCTTTTCACCAAATGCTGCTTAAAACTCGATTCAGGGCTTATTTGGCTATATTTCTGGCTGACTATTCTGACTTTAATTTGCTGTGCCTTTTAATTTTACTGTCCACATTGGTGATAGTCATGAAGAATAATTTCTGTCAGCCAGTTAGGGATGCCGTGCTTCTGCCACAGTTTCTCAAAAAGAGTTCTTAGTAACAAAGGGACATGAAAAAAGATCATAATTTCAGTGTCAGCTGTTTTGCAAAAGTATTTCTTGTTTTCAGCTACTGAACTGCTGAAAAAAAAAAAACCTGCACAAGTAACACATGCAAGTTTTGTTACAAATGTAAAATGCAGATCTGTACCTATGCAAATAAGCATATTTATGTACCATAGATGTAGTTTCACTGATTTCCATTCTAAAGATACGACTTGTTGGTACCTTTCCTTTTTCACCACGGCACATTCAAAACCTACTGCAACTTAACAATTGCAATCTAAGAACCATATTTGTTAAACAGAAGTAGTTTCAGGAATGCCACAGAATTCAAGAGTAACCCAGAATCATTAGATCAACTCTGCCACCTACAGACACACTGTTTCTGTAATTCACTAAAAAACCCCACCTTAGCCCTGCGTGGAGTTGTTACAGAAGTGAAACTAGCAGGCATCCCAGTTGGGACATCCCAGTGTAAAAAACAGAAGTGGCAGAGGAATATGATGAAGGATCAAATTGTACAGAAACTGGGCAAGGTTTTTGGAAGAAACCCCACATATTTATTCCATAACCATCTTCACTGCTGGACGTTTCATGGGAATGCAACTGAGCCCCATGATGCTAAAGAGGAGTAAGAAGAATTAGTTGTTTTTAATAAATAAATCATGATATCTTTTCTATTCTTAAATGAACAGCAGCTTTTCCAAATTTCTGATAAAAGCCTGATGTGCCTGAAAATGTCAAAAATAGAACCTGCTTGCCCTATTTCCCCTAGTTTCTGTTGCAGTTTAGATTAAGCACACATTTCATGCTCCCTGCCACCATGAAATCACACTCTGTACTACCTAGTTATCCTACTCCTCTCACAGAGGCAACAAAAAAATAAACTCTGGTGTACTGGCAAAGGATCAGAGAGAATCGTGTGAGTCCCAGGTCAACAGAGCAGACTGCAGGTCTCCTCTCAGTTTAAAAAAAGAAAAGTTTTCCAGCCCTCTTCTGTGCAGAGATGGCCTTGAAAACCTGAAACAATGTAAACAGACTGAGATGGAGGAAAGGGGCCAGTGATTTGATCTCAGCTTGACAACAGACAGAAAGCAAGAGTGTTACTGAAGGGAGAGAAGTGCATGATGGCACACCCGCGTATTCACGCTCTTATGTCTTTAGAGACGTTAAGAAGAAATCCTGAAAAAATCCCCCTGTCCCTTACCATCTCCCTGGCCATTGCCCTCCCCAATGCATGCTGACAGAGCAGGGATGTGGGACACCACGACAGAGTCTCCCAGCTATTTCACTTCAGCTCTGAAGAACATCTCTACCTGGCAGGATAGGTAGTGAATAATTGGAATCGTTGCTTTTATGAAGAATTCACATTCTGTGTGTTTCTTTGCAGTTTTGCCCAATCTTGTACTCCCCAGTGGCAGCGTCTTAAAAAATGCCTGCTCTTATTTAAAATGACTATACCCTTGTGGTTTTTAGTGGAAGATTAAAACCACTCAGATGGTCTCAATAACAGCACTCTCTGACAGCTTTCTGAAGTGACAAGAAAACAGTTCTAAATAAAGATATTTTGGGTTCTGTGTTTTAGAAACTGAACAAGAAATTGTGAAGAGTCTGGGGGGGAGGCTGTAAGATGCCAAGAGGAAATGGAGGGCCTGCAGAAGTGTTAGGTATGCAGAAAAAAATCTGAGAGGTGCAGAATAACATAGGGCCAGACTGGAACTGAAGATGCAGGAAGATGGAAAGGAAATATATGTGTAGGAGAACATGGTGGGACAAAAGTTCTAGCCTGTGGCTCCCTCACTTACACACCTTGAGAACCCCTAATACGGATACATAGAACAAGGCTATCTTAGCACTACTTGATGTTAGCAATAAAATATTTCTGTCCTTTATAATAATCATTCTGCACTTTGATGGAGATACTAATGATAAGTGAAGATTGGTCCTTCTTTTTCTCATCTTTGTATTGTTCTCTGTCAAATACAGCAAGCACTGAACTTCTGTTCACTATTTTTCTTATAGATGTAGTGCTCTGGTTGTTTTCTTAATTGCCCATGTGATGCTGTTGTTGCCTTTGCACTAAAACCTGCTGTCTTTGTAGGCAGGTTAAACTTAACTAATGCGAAACTTTGGACTCCAGATATATTATTTCCCCTTATTGTTTCACTATTGTCTTACTGAACATCTGCATACAGTGTACCTGGATGGTTCTTGTACATTAACCCTACACATTTCTTTTTACATGCCCAACCATTCCAGAAGTATATTTATTCCATCCAGAGACTACTAAGACGACTAGTTCTTCTACATCTTTCCAAAATTTGTATCAGTAAGTGAAATGAAATTTTAGCAACCATTTTAAGAATAAATTTTGCAAGCAGGTCATATGCTAAGTGAAACTAATATATGTAAATTTAATATACGTTCTAAAACATATGTGAAATATTTTGGGATTGCTATTTGCACAGCAGGTTGGACTAGATGACCGCCTGAGGTCCCTTCCAACCTGAGCATTTTTATGGTTCTGTGACTGCAGTTTTGTCTGGAATGTTATAAAACATTTCCCTGTCACTATGAAAAATATTGGAACACTAGATAAGAATTATATTGAGTTTCGGCAAAGCTGGTTTATTTTCTGTTTATTTTCTATGACCAGATATAGGAATCAAAGAATGTGTTGTGCAGAGAACGTGTCAGGAGTTAAAGATAAGAGGAATGAGTCAGAGATGTAGGCTTCGCCTAGGGAATTTTGAACATTGTTGTGCAATGATTTTTATAATTCATTGCATTTGGATTAAGACTTACATAGATAATGGCTGTTTTCTGATTTTTTATCTGCGGTGAAATCAATCATGTGACTAAAGTGAAACAGCAAACAGTACAGAATCTATCACTTTGGTAAGATAAACTAATATAATGAGAGTTCAGAGATGTATATTTGTAGGAAAAACAGGGTATCCAGCAAGTGACCATGTGGGAAGTGGCAAGATGGGGATGATCTCAGCTATTACAAACAGGACACTAGTTCTAAATGAAGGGGATTATAAAAGCTATAATTAGCTAATGCTTCCTAAAAGCCTAACTAAACTGTTGGGTTTTTTCCATTCCAAAGTGCAATACCATAGTGAGATCAAGTATCATGTAGTAAGTGCAGAGAGAGAAACAAATCTTATAAACACAGTATCATCTGCCATTATTTCACGACAATCTTGTAAACTCTCTGAAACATATACTTTTCCTTTAATGATGCTGTGATTGCTGAATGAATATTTACTTATTATACTGTAATATAATAAGCACATCACAATAAATTGTCACCAATTTATTTTAATTTTATTTACATGTCCACAGGTGACGCTTCTTTAATCTCTAATCTGTGCTGTAAATTCTGAAGAAAGCAGATGGATTGCTGAAGACAACAGAATCCCTTGTCTCCTAAAAGCAAGCTTACTTTTCTCAGAAGTTGTTTCCTTGCTGGTTTATTTACTATTTACAAGTATTTACAGTATTAACATAATAACCTGATGAAGGATGACTGTGTCTGTTCTGCATGAATCTTATTGTCTGTCCCCAGAGAGTTTTCAAAGTACACAAATATGCAACAGTTCAAACCCTGATGGAGAATAAGTGAAGGGGCATGGGAGATCCTTCCTCTCATAGAGGACCAGAAAATGTGGCTTGGCCTTTGCTGTTGACTCGTGGGTAACAGAGGGAAGCACCAGAGCAGAAGCAGGACTACTAGCAATGCGAAGGCTTTTCATGCGTGTGGTTAATACTGTCTTACAAAGGACAAGCAGTTTGTACCATCTGCTCGAGATGCAGGAGAACACAAATAAAGTGCTTAGCTGAGACATGCATTGACTGAATAAAGAAGTGCAGGCTTGATTCTCCCGAGTCCACCCCAGCACACCCAAAGAACGTCTGGTAAGCTAATTCCATAATAAGATCAAGTTACATTAATTTTTGAAAAAAATCCATAGTTTCTTCAAAAGTTAAATGTATGTGACTTTTAAAGCAGACCATTGTTATTTAAAATAAAACTCCAATATCTGTGACAAAAAACATTACTCACCTAAACTCTGTCTATAAAGAGTGCAAGCATCTTTAAAGTGTGAGCACTCCAACTGAAGTCAAAAGAACTGATTATAAACTTAAAATTCTGAGTGTTCTTAAATTCTCTGCTAGGTTGGGCTTGTGTGTGAGATGGCTTAGCTGGCTATCGGCAGTCCTTTTCTCTAATTTTGGGGGCAGAGGAGTATCAGTGGTCCATTGAACTCCTGTTTTCTTACTCTTTGCATTAAATAAATGAAAGCTTTATTTACCAGGCCATAGAACCAAATGACTCACTGAATATCTAAGTGACTATCTAGTAACAGCAAATCTCAGTCTTTCTGAGTCAATGCTAAGAGTTATGATCTGTGTGGATGATAGATCATAAGTATGTGATGTATAAGGAGGTTTTCCCCACAGGGAACATGACTTGCCTTTCACTGAGGCACTGCAATTAGAAAACCCCTCAGCAGCAGGGTAAGGAGACAATTAATAATGCTTCCTCAGGCATTTCCATGTATGAAGGATTTTAAGAAGTCATTCCTAAAACCAGCAAAAACCCCCAAGACAAAACAAATCTCCTGTGAGTGAGGAGTTAGTCCAGCAGAGCCATGCAGTGTGCTCCTCTTGCCTCTGTGCAGCGCGTAGGCAGTAAATGCAGAACGCGTCCAACCTACTGCATGTATACTGCACTGCTGATCTGCACATGCACAGCCAACTTGCTGTACATCAAATACAGTAGACAAACCAAACATGGGCAGAATGACAGTACATTGTGCGGGTAGGAAATTACTCCCTACATCCAGAATGTCTGCTTTCCGGTACTTCAGGATGCTTAGTAGCCAGTGTTATTAGATGTTAGTCAGTAGACTAGCACCCCACAAAAGGAAAGCCATATATTATTACCAAAAGCAAAAGACCACTGTCAAAGCTGATAAATTCAGCAGGGCTTAATGAAGGTGTTGTCCTGTGCCTAATGAAACAAGGAGACTTAAGTAATTTTTTTTTAAAAAGACTTCTGGGTTTAGAGCACTGATAGTCTATATGAGATGCCTTAAGCCCTCAGCTTTAGAGATTGTGTTTCATAAGGGTTACTTGGTTTCATGAACTACGTGTCCAGTTGTTTAAATGGAATTCTTCATATTTTCTTATGTGTTTTGGGTAGTTTATCTGTTATTTTACCATACCAAGTACATTTTTTTACAAGATTAATATTTATTATTTTGTTATACCCAAAGACATAGTTAAACACAGACCTTTATTAAACTTAGAGAAGTAGAAATAAAAACTTAAGAACAATGCATTGGATACTGAGACTATGGCATTATTTAAACTTTTTTCTTCATTGAGCACGGGGCAATCTGAAGTACTACAGAAAAATAGCTGAGTAAAACAGAAATTATTTACAAAACTAAGATACTGTCCTCCCTACTCCTTCCAACAGCAATTGTGTTTATAGTATCCTCCAACACTCCAGTTACCAGCCCAAAGTCCAGGGTAACCATCTATTGAACAAAAGATGCAAGACTGGGGCTTTTTTAATGTAAGACAAGGGTGACCTTACGTATTTTTGTGACAAGGTAACTTTTATCAGGTTTGGTTTATTGTCCTTTAACATTGGCGAGCTTAGTTTGCTGGAATTCAGGATAAAATATTAGCAATAGAACATATAATAATTCGCTCTTTTATTGAAAAGCTGTTGTTAATATTCTGCAGACTTATCTGGGCATCAGATTTTCTATCAATAGTATAAAACTCTCTGCTGTTACTCTTTCTGCCTTGGGTTCTCTGATTCTTTGCAAACTGAGAAACTTGTTCAGAACATAAACCTTTTGAAAAGAAGGGTGGCACTACAGGATGAGGATTTTCTTCAGCCCTTGTGAGACGTGTTTTTGAGAAACTGTTAGTAGCACTCCATGAAAGCATGTGCAAGGATTGTTTACAGATGCGCCAGCTCGCAGTTGTACCAGCTGATCTAAACAGCTGATCAGAAATTCCTTTTGACTGATTTCCAAGGTAGAAAAATCCCTTTTAAAAATCATTAACAAGTTGTTGAAGTAAGCACTGTTTGGCTGATAGAGGAAAACCCTTATCTGCCTTTCTTTCCCAGATCTCATAGGTGAAGGCATATGAAAACACGTCACTGGACTTTGCAGTTGAGAAAGGGAGTTATCTGTGGGTGATAGGAGGATCTGCGTAAAATTTAAGAGCCTAATCACTGAAATCTTGCCTTTGACAGCAGGTATGTGAGTTTACAGATCTTCATTCATTTGCCACACTCAGAAGAATAAATCTATTTGGAATCTCACACAGTTTCCTGGGTTTTGAAGTAATACAACTGGGAGCAGAGCTGAAGAAAATTTTTTAGGCAGGTAGATTATCCAGTTTCTTATGAGGGGGTTAAGAGGAACCTGGTGATAGGGATTGTTGAAAGAATTGGGAGAAATACTAAACAGTTTGTTTTGACACATTCATTTTGTTAAGCAACTCTGTATTTTCAAATTAACTTTATTTTTAAAAATTCAAAATAAGCCAAATGATGAAAATCATGTCAGTGACAGAATCACAGAATCATGGAATTTTCAGAGTTGGAAAACTAGACTAGAGATCATCTAGTCCGACTCCCAGAAGTGGATTTAAAAATTGTTTTGGCTCAAAATACCTTTTTTCTTACCTTGTTTTTGTTTTTAATTTTCTGGTTAGGAACTGACATCTGACATTAATACAGAAAATTTCACTTATGATACTACTTCTGGTGCCACTAATGTTTATTCAAAATTTTATATTTTTCATTACTTGGGATCCAGTATTAAGAAGTTACTTGTATAAATATGCAAACATATTTTGGTTACAAAAGCATGTGTGTTCTCTGTGTATGAAAATTTATTACCAGAAAATGAAGACACATCCACATTTAAAGATAGATTGCCTCTACTTTTACAGGTTAGTATATTCAAATGATAAAATATAAAAGCTGGAGGCAGAAGTGTCATCCACTTCTAGCCTACTGATAAATTCAAGATGTGTCTTGGACTTTATTCTTGCTTTGTCCAAACTAATACTAGACATTCCAGGTGAGAGAGGGAAAAGACATATGTTGCATGACTGTAATGTTCCTCTCACGTAATTTCTTCCTTTCTTTTACATAGTAGCAAGACGTAAGACTTGGCTGATGAACTGGAAGACAAATAATGAGCTCAGTAGTATATGCTCCCTTCTTGATCTCCCATCAGAAATACCTAATTTATTACATTTTATTAGGTTTTAGTCTCTGGAGTTTAATTGGGAAGTGATTAATTAGATTAAACTATTTTGAGAAAGGGCTTAATCATGGCATGTATTCTCCCAGTCCTGACAGAACATCATAACCTACAGCATCTCTGAATTTATAGCTAAACAAATGCTACTGGTCCTGGAATACACAGATGAAAATTGTTGGCTTGTTGCCCAATTGTGTGTGTAAGACCTATAATTGAAACACTGGGTTCATTGCCTTTTTCAAGAAAGGTATGGTGATGCAAGGTTAGAAAAATATTTTCCAGGCCTAATGCCTTAAAATACTTTGCTATAATTTCTGTAGAGAACTTTTGTAAAAAGCACATAGTTAAACCTGGGAAAATGCCCAGCCAGAAGCACGCAGAAGACTGAATAGTGAAACTGGCTTTACATGTTCAGGGATGCAGACTGAGAAATACAAACATAAATTTCACGTTGCTGTGGGTATGCAATCTGCTGTTCTTTCCACCCAGCATACTACTTGCAGACCACAACTCTACAAGAAAACAATGAAGTAGATTGGTGATGCTGTGCAGTGCGGACACCCCGAACAGATCAGGTTTCCCCCCTTCAGTAAAGGTATTCCTGTAACAAGTGGGTAGCTAACTAACATTCAGCATTTGTGCAGCTGTTTTGATGAGTAAAAGAGTTTGCAGTAATCATGTTATTCATCTTTAACAAAGTCTTCTGAGACAGGGAGTAGGGTGGTGTACTCTCTGCACAAATACAGTAATGTGAACACTGGCCAGGGATTGACACCCACAGGTCCTCAGAGGACATCAGTGTTAGAGACAGGACTAGATTTAATGGCTTCTTATTTCTTGTCATATCCTTTCCACTACAGTTGCACTGTCCTGGAGGAATTTGCTTTCTGAATAGCTGGGAAATCTTTGCTGTGGGATGTTTGAGAACTTGGCAGATACTGCTTGGTTATACGAACCACTAGTATTGACTGGCTTGAGACTTCTTGTAGATATTTCCTGATCTGTGATTGTTTGTTATCGTATATTTACTCCTCATTTCTCCATTTCAGCCCAGCACAGTTCTTTAAACTAACCAATAAGATCTACTAAGGAATCAGATCAGTTACATTTTGTACCTGGGTTGTGCAGTAGTGTGCATGTTCTCAGAGAATGCACCTTAGTGTGCATCCTGAACACAAAGGTTACGTTGATCCTAACTCTGAACACACCAAAAGCATGTCTAAAGTCTAGAATGATTGCTTGACTGTAGAAAGGAGAGTTTCTTGAAATCACTAGAATTGAGGGAAAGACAGCAACCCAGCACCAAGCAAATGTGAAGAATCAAAGATGATTATTTGTGTTCTCAACCGCTTTCCTCAGTCATACACGGCTGTTGGGAGGGCCGAAGTCTGGAGTTCCAGATCGCACATGTAGCTACCAGCAGATAATGCCTGCGTGCTCTGGGTCAGGGGTCCCAAGCCAGGATAACAGAAAGAGTTTCAGTGTTGACTATTACTGAGCTTTTTACGTGTTGATTATAAGCTGTGACCATTCCTGTAGTGGCAGAAGCAGCAAATACCAGAGGGCACTTCTCAGTGTCACTCCTTGGTATGATGCTATTGCTGTTTCCAAAACAGCCTGAAGTGCAGCACAATGTAACAGTAGTCACTGTCTTCATTGCAAGCATGAAGCATCATTTCCTTATTTACCTCTAGCTTATCACATCAAGGCCCTTACTAGTCTTCTTTGCAGACAAGTTATGAAGATGTGGAGTGTTTGTGCCAGAAAATATTCTGTCCTTGTCTAGGAATAACAGTTCCACAGTGACGTAAAGGGTCTACTAATAAAAACCCCTCAATTAAAATATCCAAAATGTAAGTATTACATTGGTATTTTTTACTGCTTTTATAGGTAGCACTGGAGCATCCTTAAGGTCAAGAGTCGAGGGCTTAGTTCTGAAAAGGTCTGAGTACTTTGGCTCCATACTTCAAACATATTTCTGTATGTCAGCACTACTGTGGGTTTGTAAAGTCACTGAAATGACTACGAGATTTGAATGGGAGAGTTTGATGGGATCACATAAAAAATGTCTAGCATCAATCAACAAAACCAATCAGGAAGTCTCGGCACCCATTCAGGAGAAAAGAGTAGGTGGGGTTTTTTTCAAAGTACATAATGTAAAGATGCATTGGGCAACCAACACATTTGTAGAGAGTGGAGAGTAACACCACAGAGAAAGAAATTTGAAGAAAGATACGGAGGAACTGAAAGACACAGAATGGTAGGAATGGAGGGACAGAAACTAGAAAAATCTTTTGTGTTGG
This sequence comes from Anarhynchus alexandrinus, assembly GCA_008711295.1. NCBI lineage: Eukaryota > Metazoa > Chordata > Aves > Charadriiformes > Charadriidae > Anarhynchus > Anarhynchus alexandrinus. The sequence continues at coordinate 3,582,187 of VUYV01000078.1, read as the reverse complement.
ACAGACCACTGCACTGAGTCATGCTGAACTGTCAGACCAACAGCATTTCAGTTAGTTGTACTGGCAACTTTGAAGAGCAGAATTGTTGTAGAATCCATAGCCCAAGCTTGTAAGTGGTCACACTAGAGAAAGCTGAATATTGTCAAGGAGCCCATGGAGATACATCAGTATAAATTCATAGAAATGAGACTTGGAATGCAAAGGATGGAATCTGAGGATTTTGTCTACAAGACTAACGTACTACCAACTGCAAAATGAGGTATTGCTCTTTTACTGTAACCTCACACAGATTTTAAAAGATTACATCTTAGGATCACTGCATATCATTCTTTTAGTCTGCTTCTGTAGGGTTTGTTAAAAAAATGGGTTTGATATATTGTTAACTTCTTAAACTGTTGTTCTGAGAAGAAAATTAACATTTCCAGCCATTTTTGTTTCCCAGTTACTGAAGGCTTTTTATTATGTATTTTTTTCCCTTTCTTCTGGTAATATCTGCTCTTCAATATGTGTTGCTGCAATTTGTGTATTTGACAAGCATGGGGTTCTTTATACTGACTCCTTTTTAATTACATACTCCTTATGCTTGCTATACAGATATAAATGTTTATACTTCCAAACATCAAGTTATCTTTTTATGACCTACAGATGATGCTTTCAAAGTTGTTTTGTGGTCTCAGAGTGAAATCTTGACTCCATTAAAGTGAAGAGAAGCACAGGTGTTGATAGAAATGGGATGCTGTCCTCTGACCTTTCAAAGTGCACAAATGGTATGGATTCATAAGGAGTGACTCTCAGGGCTTTGGGAGACGGGCATCTCAAGGGATTTCTGGAAGCTGATTAAGAGCTGAAAACTCCACTGCCTGCAGAGGGCATATTTCAAGGGCTGGAAACACATCCAATTATTTTCTTACAAAATTCTCTTTTAGGAGCATGTGTCTCACTGGAAAATATGTCTGAAGTATTTCTGATTTGCTGCATCGTTAACTATGTGACATACATCATTGAGATGTCTTTTGTAAAGCTCTTATGAACTCCTCCAGCCTCATCTTCACATTTCTATGGTCTGTTTAGGACTGTTCCCAGGTAGATGTTAATGCCAGAGTATCATGCAAAATGAAGGTCATGCATAAAACTCTACCTTGATATGAAAGAGTTGCCAAACTGCTGGAATTTCCAAACAGACACGTCCAGAGCTTATAAAAGCAAACACTATAGGTCAGATTCTCATACTTGGATTATTTCAAGTCAGACTGTGCCAGTGTGTATAAAAGTAGACAGCCCAGCTCAGATTTGGATTTCAGTGTGAATGCCATACAAGCAAATCCCTATGGGAAAAGAGAAGAGTCATCTTCCTGCAGAGTTTATCAGTCTAATTTTTCAGATCTGGAAGATATGTCTCAAACAGTCAGTATATTTTTGTTGTATCAGATCTGCATGTGATATTTAATAAATTTACTTTTTTTTTTCTACTGATACTCTTTTAAGCCTATGCTCATTTTAATAGATTGCCACAAGGAAAACTTGTTTACCTTTTAGTTCCTTCTGCTAAATCTGAAGTCTGGCTCATTGTTTCCATGTTTATTGTATCTCATGGACTGAATATTAAGTTCTGCAAATGGTAATGTAGGTTCTGAGCCACAACAGGAGAATGATGGGATTTTGCAAGCAAGGTCCTAGAGTCTGAACTGCAGACTGCCGAGTTATATGCCTTCTGAAATTGAAAGATGCATTAAAAGACTGCCTAATATTTGTCTAGATATGCTACATTCTACTTTTCATCAAATAACATATAGCTAAAGAACTCATGGTGTATAAAAAACAACAAAACTGACCCAATATGCTTCTCTTTTTCCTTTGGCAGATCTTCCAACATACATCTGGCCGTCAATGGGGGTTTCCATTCATGCCTGCAATGTTTTCCGTAGCATGGCATCTCAGCGAAGTGGAAGGCATATGACAATTTGGCTTTTTGGCTATGGCATGCCACCATGGCATCCCTCAATCAAAAGCACTGAGTGACATGCCTTTCTTGCACTGCCTGGCATGCAATGCGCAATATGTCAAAACACGTTGCTGCCCCTTCCATATTGTGTATTAACAGATTCCTTTCTGTTGTATTGTTTTCTTCCACAAGCTATTAAATATAGTGGAAGAAATTTTATATTTAGATTGGTCATAGGCATTGAGTAAATGCTTTTGCTCATTTAACAATGTGCTCATTGTGGGCACGTTCTGTGCTCCGGTAAAGCCCTTTGCATGAAATCACCCATGGGAAATAGCCCTGAGCACGGTGGAACCTGGAAAGCTTAGCTTCGAGCAGGAGAATTCTTGAATTACATCCTGCTGGCATATTTACTTCTGTGTGTCCCTTTACAGTCAGCCATTCCTAGCTGTCACACTGGCCTCTGAAGACTGCTGGAAACCGGCATGCTGCGGTAGAGCAGTACTTTGGTTGTTCTAGTTATGTCAAGGTATTGACCAAGCCAGTCATGGCTGGCAGAACCCAAAGCTGCTGGAAGTCACTTTTCCATGCATCATTCTTCTGCACGTACTTTGTGTGCTCTGGGTAAAGTCATGGCTCTGAGCCATTTTCCAGACTCCTCTTATTCCTGCTTTCCATTCTCAAAGAAAGTGTGGATGATTTCAGGTAAGGTATTTCTGTAAGGGAGACAAGCATGGTTATACCTTTTCTTTGTTTAGCAGAAGCAAAGGCTGCATCTGAACTGCAAGTCCAACAGACAGCATCCCACAGCTATAGCATGTTAATTAGCACTGGTCCCTCTGTTTTGATCTTTCATTTAGGTGACAAATGTACAAAACCTTTTTGGATAAAGAGTACCTTATTTGTTAGGTATCCAACAGGACCACTATGTCTTATTTATTCTGATAAGCTTTTGAAGTAAACTGTTGTCACCGGGTGCCCAGCTGTGATCCTGCGATTGGGTACCCGTTTCAGACTAGAGCATGTCTGCCCTTACTGTGTAGGCTAAAACCTCTCACTTTCGGTCTCATTTCATCCCATCGCATTTCTCTTCAGTTATAGGCACGTGTGATGCATGTACTTGTCTGCTTTACATGGGCAGTTTTATTACTGTAACAGAGAAGCAGTTTACCATGAAGACTCTGGGTTTATATCCACTGGGTTCAGTTTATACTACTTTTTGGTATTACATTTTTACAGATACAGCAGTGGTAGGAAGCTGTCTGGCAGGTATCTTTCAAAGCTGAAACATCAGCTGCATTCTTTAATGACATCACTTTCCATGCTCTGCCACTTGCTTTTTACTTAAGTCCTTACATTATATGTGCTGTATTGTTGGATCATTCTAATAGGACCGTCTGAGAGAAGCCAGATTTAGTATTTATTCAGCTTGCACTTCACCTAGCAATCTCTAATTGATGCTCAGATCACTTCTACCTTAAAGGACAAAATCAGAACACTCTGAACAAATGCACCGCTTTCCTTCTGCAACTAAAATCACAGATAATGACTTTACTAACACTTTTTAGCCCCAGCCATTAATGATGCTGCTGAAATCTGCCATTCGCTTTGGTCAGCTTGATTAAATTCCCCAGTTTTCCTCTTACCTTTCCTTCCCTGACTTCTCAAACCTTATCTTTCTGATGAAAGAGATGTGAACTTGCAGTGTCCTACAGTGCTACCAACTGAGTACTACTGCATGCAGATATGTTCCTGAGCAAGTGTGACCTGATTAAAGCATAGAGTAAGAAGGGCTGTATTGGATTCCTTGCTGCTTTTCAGTCCTCTTGCCTGCTCAAACAGTTTCAGCCAAGATTTTTTAAAGTGTGTAAGAGATATAGGATTACTTTTATGAATGCTGTCCTCAAAAATGTTGTACCTCAGCTCTCCACCTGAACAATGGGTATAATATAATCTCTTTTCAGAAGATATTGCAAAGATGACCAGTGACATACTGCGGTGCTGTGGGTGAAGGTCCTGCAGCTGGGCTTGCAGAAATCCTGAAGTTTTTCATGAATGATATAGGCTGATCCTGTTACGCTCTCGCCTTTGCTATTTCAGATGGCTGTTGCCTTTCTAAACATGTCAGAGGTTTAGAAAATAGAAACAAATCACTGCAATGCAGCTGTGAACGCACTAGGTTACACTGCTCTTCTTAAATATTTAGAACTATGGCCTTTTCTTAGTTATAATGGCTTTTCCATAACAGAAGAGTTTACTTCCTAGAGAAAGCAATGGTATGAAAGTTAGACGGTAATGAATTCCTGAGCCAATATCAGAAGAAAAAGGTAAATGCAAAGGTAGGTCCTAAGGGATGCAAAAATAATTTTATTGTGATTATCTTTTAGTGCAGATAAAGCTACTACATTTTCTTTCTGCTCTCCCTTTGATGATGAAAGCAACAGGAAAAGAATACCACCACCACAAAGCCAGTGAGACACTGCAATATGACTCAGCGCCTGGGGCTGACTCCAAGTACCTACAACAGTGCACTGTTGATCCCAGCATGTGTCGCTTACACGTAGGTCAGTGCTTTGAAGCTGCGCTATGCAGAAGCCGACGAAGAGCTGCTCCTCTGGGTGCAACAGGACCAGCTCACTGGAAAGCTAAAATATGAAGACTTTTGCTGTAGGCATGAAGCTCCTTAATAGAGAACATCGTGTAAATTCTCATGTAGAGCAATGAGTTGAAACTCTAGGAAAAGAACTGACTTGCACCTTTTCCTGTGTAATACAAATCACGTCCCTTACCTCCATCAATGGCTCCAATAAACATACCTTGTATACATAAAGTTGATTAAAAGTCTCTCTGAGCCTTCAATAAACAAGCCCACTAAAGCTGTCTGTTTATACAGACAGAAAATGAGCTGCTCCAATTAGAATTTCATGAGCTCACAAATGTTTCTCTCTAGGAAGATGAGGTAGAAACCATTTCAAAAGGATTAATGTCTAAGCTTTCTGAATTAAAATTGCAACAGGTGTCAATTTTACATGCCTGTCCTTGCAACAAATGTGACATTATCCGTTTGATTGATGACAGAGTAAAAGATTGTATTTTCTTTTGTTTCAGAGTTCCCTTTTGAAAGTGAAAAGATGTCATTTTCCATACCATTGTACCTAAATCACCTCCTAGCATTTTCTTAACAGAATTCTTTCTAAGGAAGATACGTGAAACCACATTTTCCGAAGGTCGCTTTGATAATGAGCACATCTTTGTATCTTTAAAGATGGTAAGAGGAACACTTCTTATGATATCGTGTAAGTTTCTAAGGTTTAGTGAGTTTCAATCTGACATATCTTCTCTATGTAAAGATACTATATACATCTCTGTATAAATCTTCTCAGATGAAGCTTCCTAAGTGTGATATTGTCCTACCTTTCTGTCAAAGGGGGAATGTCTACTTATGATTAACCTCAGAGCAAGAAGAATTTACTGAACAAGTTTAAAGAAAGCATTGTAGTTACCCTAAACAAAGCCCATATTTAGTTGCCTATTAGCCTAGCTCTATATAGGTAAGCTAGAAGGGGAACCTTTATCTTCCAGCTGGTTTGGGGACATGAAATACGACCAAATTGATCTTAGGCTGTGTGTATTGCAGCTTCTCAACCTTTTCCCTGTACCTCACGAATACAAAGGGTTTACAGCCTCTGAAAGCTGCAGATTTATTTCCATGCTACTTTCCAGTGCTGATGGGTACAAGGAGAATTTGAGCAAGTTCGTTGCAACTATGTTGGAAATCTCCATGGTTCGCGATGCTTCTTGGCTGGCTCCCAAATATTTCGCTTGGGATATTATTTAGCTCGAGGTATGTAGTCTGAGGTAGTATTTAGCTCGAGGTAGATACAGTTGCAGCAGTGACAACATGGACTGACAAAGCCAAGGGAGACTGTGCTGAAGCTGGCATTTGAAAGAAAAGCTTTGAGTATTCAACATAGATGTGGAGACAAAGCCAACTAACACAACCACACTGATCACTAACTCTCCATCATCTGAAAAAACAGCTGTTTTCCTGACCGAAATATCGACTGCTAAGTTGCCTAACACGAGAAACGCATTCGGTGTAAAGCTCCCTTCACGAAGGAGAATCGACGAGACAACGCCAAACCCGAGTTTGACCGAACAGCCAGGAATGGCCTCCTTTGGGGCTGGCAGAGGCTGGCTTTGCATTAACAGCGTGGTTTTGCGGGCTGTGAAGTTTCCTTTCAGGCAGATAAAGCGCCTTTTGGAGCTGTTAAAGGGGAGCATTTGTGAGAGCAGTGAACCCGTAGCTCTGGAGCCTGCCCGCCCTGGGAGCTCGCCCAAACCCACCTGGGGCGGACTTCACACGGGCAGCACTGCCCACAGAGGGGAAAACCGGGCTGGGGTATTGCGTTCCCTTCTGGTTGGCTCCCCTCTCCCCGTGTCTCCACAGCAGCTCAGCTCCTCACGCAGGGGCTCCTCCACCCCAGCCCCGGCTCCGCGACCCTCCCTCGGGGGGCTGCGGGGCCTTCCCGCCATTTCTGCCTCAGGTTCAGCCCCAGCTGCCCCCCTCCCGTCCCGCCCGCCCTCCTCGGGCCCTCCTCGCCCCCTCTTTGCTGGGCAGGGCGGGCTGAGGGAGGGGGGGATGAAGGGAGAGAGCCGGTGCGTCCCGCTGGCATCCCTCTTCCTCGTCCGACGGGGGTTGGGGGGGGCAGAAAATGGCTCTACCCGCCCCCGCGGCTCCCCACCGCCCCCTCAGCCCTGCCGCCTCCCGCCGCCGCCCTCCCCCTGTCCGCCCACCCCTCAGGGGAGGACGCGGAGCCGCGGCGGTCTATAAAAGGCCCCCCGGGTCGGTGAGGGAAGGAAGGAGGGAGGGAGGAGGGCAGCGATCCGCCGGCAGAGGCGCCGGGGGAGGGTGAGGGACGGGGCGCGGGCAGCGGCGCCATGGCCCAGTCCGTGTGGGGCTACGACAGCGACAACGGTGAGTGGGGAGACGCGGGGCCGGGCCGGGGTGGAGCCGGGGCGACATCTCCTTGCCTTTCCCCCCCCACCCCGCAGGACCCGAGCGCTGGCATGAGAACTACCCCATGGCCAAGGGGGACAAGCAGTCGCCCATCGAGATCAACAGCAAAGAGGTGCGGCACGACAGCTGCCTCTCCCCATGGCACGCCAGCTACGATCCCGGGGCGGCGAAAACCATCCTGAACAACGGGCGCACCTGCCGAGTCGTCTTCGACGACACTTTCGACCGATCAGGTCGGTTTGCGGTTTGGCTTTTTGGGGGTGGCTAGGAAGGGAGGTTTGCGGAGCGCTGGGGGTCGAAACACATCCCACGGTACCCAGGCCTATGCAGATTGGCAGAGAAAAGCCACCTGGGTACATAAAAAAGGTGCTCCCGGAGTTTTTTTTCTGGTGGATCTGTCCGCTTTTAGGTCCACCACAGGTGGGACAGGGAGGTTGCAGCTGCAGGGGCAGCCCTGAAATACAGGCTCAGGTGGAAGGTGGGCTTCTCCTGCCCACGTCACCTTCTTCAACGTGGACACGGCGTCCTCAGGTTTTGTGTGAGGGGACAGAGTGTCACCCAGAGGGGTGCAGTGCGCGCCCTGAGGCACTTTGTGAACACAAAACTCCTCTCTTTCCACCCACTGACCTTGATTCCTTCTGTTTGTATGGGGATTCTTCAGACCCTCCGCAGCCTGGAAAAAGCTATGAAGATAGCATTTATGAAAATAGCATTTCATAGCTTCTGGAAATCTATGAAGTGGCTTTGTTATTTAATTGAGAGAGAGCAGTCTCGCTTCTCTAAGTTCAAAACTTGATTCCAGAGCTGTACCAGTGCGTAGATCCAAATGCAGACAGGCAACAACAGTCAAAATGAATACTAAATTCACAATACCGTATAATGTGAGGACATCTCAAGAGCATGCAATATTGATCAGTCCTTTATCAAGAAGGAAAGCAATCTAATTAGTGGAAAACAGAGTTACTTTCCATTGTATTTTTCTGCATCTGCTTTGATGGCATTTGTATTAGGATTTTGTTCTTATTAAGCTATATAATTAATTAAATATATCTGCAGTACGTTGAAAGATCACTATCTCTCTTTTATCTCAATGAGCTCATTGTTTCCTTGGACTCCTTTATTAACCATTACAGCTACCTGTTATTGTTCCACCTCTCGCAGATGGAATCTAAACTATTTAGGACAGGGACCATCTCTTTGTTATGTATTTGTAGGATGCTTTAGTATTTATTACCACAGTTTCTATGCAGTGGCCTCAGACGAATCATAAATTGCACTTTTGTTAGAACACAGAACGCTCTTCCACAAGCACTGCATAAAATCAATGCCTTGACTGAAAGCATGGGAAGTAAATTGATTGTGGACCTTTTCACATGGAAGTTCTGCTCTGTCTTCTTTGCAGCTTCCTAAAGGCTGAAATGTTTAGACAAGAACATTGTCTAACCTCTGCTCAAGAACACGTCTGCCCAGGGAACTGTGTTGGAGAAAGACCCTCATTTTGCCAAGCAGAGTGCAGCCCTTCCTCTAAATCATCTTCCCACCGTTCCCTCCCTGCCTCTCCCCTCCCCATCATCTGTTGTCCCTGTGGACACCCAGTGTGCACCTTCACTCCCTGCTGCTGTTACTAACTTTCTGCTGCCTGTTGGACTTTTTAGGGCTCAAGCCTTTCATAGGGATGTGTCTGACTGGAATTAAATACAAAGTTTGACAGCTCTGAAAAACCACATGAGAAGCATTTCCTAAACATTTTATTACCTTCATTTGTTGGCTTCTGTGGTGGCAGCAGCTGAGGATAAGTAGTAGTCACAGACCCGATTTTAACTGGAAAAAGAAATCTAGCTTGAAGATAGCCTTCTTGTGATCTAATCACATAGAAAATTTTGAATGTTAAAAAGATTTATTTTTATGCTAGAGAGATTTGTATACTGTTATGAAGTGCTATTTCCAAGTGCTTCGCAGTATTTGGCCTCTTAAAAGGTCCATCTGTAAGAAATGACTGCTAAATGAATTTCCAACTCTGATACTGATGTAGCTTGCAAATGTAGGTAGATCACATAAATTCAGCTCCTGAGAGTTCCTGATTCCACTGATTCCAGTGTGAAATGGCAAGCAAATACTTCTGAGGATTTGGGCCATAGAGTCTGCCTTGGTTTTCCGATATTCAGAAGAAGTGGAACAATAATAATAATAATAATGACATATTTTCCATTGAAGGCTTCTACAGAAGGCTTACTCAATACTGTATTGAGTTAGTTATGATAATTTATTTATGTATGAACAAACAAAAAATAAGAGGATCTGCATGCCTAAAACTCAACACAGTGCCTTGTTTCTGCCCCTCAATGGCTGTGACACCTACCAACTAAAAAGAAACTGCAAAGTTAAACCTCTTGCTCTATATAGGTATTCCAACACGTATGATATCAAGAATTAATTTGAGACCATTGGGCACAAGAGGATTTAAATATTATTTCAATGTTAACTTTGAACTTCAAAGCTATTGGTAGAAGTTCAAACTTGAATGCTATTTAAACAAGGTCTTCTGGCACTGCACTTGTGAACTGCATTATCAGCTTTCTGTGTAAGGAAACACGTCTCATTCCTGCCTTAGGTAATGAATGAAAAATGTATTTGAGAGCTTATCTTCTAAGCAGTCCCTGCTCAAAAGAATCCCCAAACTGAGAGAGCAGGTGTGATGTTTTGAAAGTCAGAGTTGATGCAAACTGTCAGACTGATGCATGGTCAGCATTATTTGGCTAAGAACATCAGAAACAATAGCTTCTTAATTTGTTTCATTGGTGGCAATGTTAACATGGAACATAGCTTTTGCTTCCTCAAGAACACTTTTCTATCTCATTTGACTGAGGCTCTTTTCCCTCACTTTCAGGAAATAGGTCCTTTTTTTAAAAGCAGCAAATTGTGCTGCAACCACTGTTTACTGAACTGTAAAAGGTACACCAGTCATGGACTAGAGGTACGCTTCAAAGCACCTTTGGGTTAATTTCACAGTCCTACCCCCAACCGTTTCACAACAGATCATTTTCATGACAAGAATCAGCTGTGAATACCTTCCTTCTCTCTCCACATCAGGAGCTATAGCGTGTCCACTTTCTAAGAGAAAAGGGGCTTGTTGGACTTCTGGGGTTTGATTCTGTGCTTGACTCACAGCAGCTTCCATAGTTTTCACATCAAACAGGACTATTCCTGAGTGATAACAGAATTCAGCCCCAGTCTTGCAAACTGGTGAGTGTTGTGACCCCCACTGCAATCAGCGGTATTTGCTAGAGGTGTTCCACACTTTCAAAGTACAGGTCCCCATTCAATAAACATCTACGCCGGCGTTTTGTAGGCGGGTGTTGATGTGGGTTATCAATTGCAGTGCTGCGAGGTGGGCCACTTGCAGGAGCCTACAGGCTGCGCCAGCTTCACTTGCATTGGGGTTCCTCTGATGACCATGGCTCTGAGCATGTTATAGATGGGGTGAAATATGCAGCAGAGGTAGGACTTATTTTTAATAGTAGTATCCGGTACTAACTAGAATTTGACTGATTGTGCATCTGAACAGATTAACCATTCTCCTTTTGCAAGTATTTAGCTATGGATATTTTCTAAAATCTGTCTATGCAACTTGTGAATATTCGTCAGTGTGCAGTGGAATAAGTTACATCTGCCAATGAATGTATCTTTGCAAGTATATACTAACATGGAATGTACTTCTTTTTGAGTTTTTGCTGGTATTTTAGAGGGTTTTAAAAATATTTGAGACAAAGTGATCTGTTATTGACAAATAGGAAGATCTGTTTTCTGCTGATAATTTTCGGCTTTTAGCCATTTTTGGTATAACTTCAATTACTAAGTTAGTTTCAGAAGGCATTACTAATGAATAGAAAAACTCACTAAACGCACATTAGGTAAACTGACATTCAAAATTAGATCCACCTTAGAACCGATTCAGAGTGGTAAAGAGTATCTTCTGTTTTTGAACACCTTCATTTTAAAATCTCTGTGTTTATTTTTGGGAACTGTGGAAAACAGATGTTTGGTTTGTTTGTTTTTTTTTAAATGTAAACTACTGCACTATTGTCCAAATTTGCTAAAATTAATGGCTGCTCTAGGCCCTGAAGACTTCTTCAACTGATAAATATAAGTGAATTCACTATTGATAGTAGCGAATTACTAGCAAATGTTACCTCCTTTTTCCATCTTATTTGAGAATAGGCTCAAAATATATGTCTACACCCACAAAAAGTCTGCAGTAGTGTTTTCCTGCCTCACACCTATACACTCAAGGTACAGACCTTACAGGGATTTTGCCCACCTATCATAGGAGAAAATTCAGGCAGATATTTTGCAGGGTCAGTGTTCACAAACATTGCAGAGATGACGGTGAGTGATGGTGTGGGGTTTTTTGCCCCATTCCTTAGCCACAGCCAAACTATGTTGGTGTTCTACTTTCTTTGGACGATTAAACAGACAAATTCTGCTTCCTAAAGCTATTTCTTGGTTAGTTCAAGCACAGACTTTCTACTTTGCTTTTGGTTGCAGTACTCAGCTATTTTTTGGCAGGAGGAGAAAGCCTGGAATGTATTAAATTGTACTAGAATGCAACCAAAGATATATGGCTGCTCCACCTTTATCCTTAGCAATGATATCCTTATTCTCAAGAGAAAAGAAAGGGAGAGCAATACATTAATTTATATTCAGGACATATTATTTTGTCATTGTTTTAAATAATTGTTACTGTGTTTAAAAAAAAAGCAACTGTTAAAAATTAAAGACTTCTATTGTTTTGTATGGCACTATGTTCCAGACACTATTTATTTTGAGATCCCACACTGTTGGTTGCAGAATCTCTAGTATATGCAGGAGCCAGAGATTTTCTGGAAGAAGATGTAAAAACTTGAAATATATCCTGAAAATACAGCATCGTTGAAAGTAGAAACGAGAAAGAAATGTCATGTTACTCTCTCCACTCCTTTCCAGTACAATGTGTTGAGAGTAGTAAGAGATACAAAACAATAACGTGTACTGCACACAACTCAGTGTAAATTCTTGAACTGTGGTCTACATAAGACAAAGATCTAAAAATCTACTTGAGATGAAGTGCATGTCAGTAAGTGTTTTATGCACTGCATGTGTGCATGTCACGTGCATGGATTAAACTATTTATAGTTGAATTGTCTGATTAACTTTTAAATGTGTGGTAAACGCCATTTTCTTTCTTGTATGCTTCAATTAAATGCAAAGTGATGCTTTATAGAAAGTGTGAGCGTATGGAAGCATGGGAATAGGAATAGGAAATACTTACTAATAGTTTCCTTTTTCATGTCCATTCCTTCACTTACTGTGTACTGGCAAATTCTTAATTTAATGTAAAAGCCTGTAAGATTGCACTGTTGGCAATTTCTTGCATTTATAACTGAGGTTTCATTGCTTTTTAGTTACATATGGTGCACTGGAATCCAAAACACGGTAATTTTGCTGGAGCTTTGAAACAACCTGATGGTGTGGCTGTTGTGGGCATTTTTCTGAAAGTAAGTAGCAAATATTCAGTCTTTATAATTTTCTGTATTTTTCGTCTTTCTGTAGTGCCAGGGAAAATGTTCCTATTGTTTTTCCCTGCAGTGTATCATTTTACAGGAAAACATTCAAAACGATGTACAGACTGAAGTCACGTATGTCCTTGACCCCTGCCGTGCACTAACCCATTCAGAGCCAACTTCTGACACCATTTGTGACACCAGTGGCACATATCACGGGTGGTATTGAACAAGAGACACACAACTTCAAGCCTGGGACACTTGCTGTCTGTCTCTGATAGCTGACCAGCTCTTTGCTGTGGTGTGTACTGAGTGAGGAGGACAGTCTGTATAGGAAGAGTGTTTCCTCCTGCCCCTTGTCTGCTAGCAGGTTTTCTATCTGCCTGTCAGCAAGGTTATGTTGACCGATTCCCTTCCTTGGTCTCTTGCTGATGCCCACATAAGCCGGGAATCAAAAGGAGTTCAATGAACTTGCTCCAAAAAGAAAGAATTGATGGTAAAAGAAGTTCCGTGAACATTTTAACCTTGAAATACAGCAGCTTCATAACATAAACTTAATAGAAGGAAAGCAAGCCTAGTATCAAATCTGCATGTGGCCTAGGACACTGAGAAACACTGACAGGCAGACAACCTAATAGCATGGCTATGTCACTATCATTTTACCTGCAGGTGGGCATTTCAGCTTGAACCACAGTATTGGACAATAGCTCTCCTTTTTTTGTTTTATCACTAGTAAACTGCATTCGTACAAGTAATAGTAAGTGGTTGTAATTAATTTTGCCTCAGTGTCCCCCTACAGGCTAGATCCAATGTCATTTTAATTCTGTTTTACTGTGAGCCAGCCTGACCTTTTTTGTTGTGGTTAGTTTAAACTGAAAGTGACAGAAGGTCAGCACCTGTCCAAATTCTCCCCTATGGCTATGTCCTTCAATTATTCTTCCTTTGTAATTTCTTTTGGTCTATTTTAGGCTAAAGCATTATCTTGTAAAACGCAACTTATAAAGTATAACATTATGTTCCTATTAACCATGCTAAGGTCAGCTAAAAGGTCTAGAAAAGTAAGTAGTATCACTATATCTTCTCTGGCCTTCTTTCCCTGTTTCCTTCTTGCTCTTTGATGTAGGAGCCGTTGTTTTGCTCTGGGCTTGTCACGTTCCATGACTGTGGTTTTGGGTATTGCTAAAATAGAGATTGAATATCTATTTTGGAACAACACATGGCAATAACAGCATGTCTTATTGACAGTCTAACGTACTGTCTTCACTCTTCTGGGATGCAGAGCCATGTCAAAGCTTTTGGAGGTGCTGAACGTCATGAACACAAGCAATAAAGTGACCCCATAGCTTGGGGAGGTCATAACATGAATCTCATCATATGACTTACATCAAGTCTGATCTGACTGCATGTGTGCTGCAGAATATTTGAAGTGTCTGCAGGAACTCCAGCTCTTCAGACTATCAACACTTTGTTTCGTGCTCATACATCTCACAGTGGTTGTGGGTTCCTTGCAAACCAGGAGCCAAAGGCTAGGCCCTGGAGGGTGTAGATGACACTATCTGAGCACGCCATTTATTCCTCAGACAGTGGGAGATGCCTTGTAGAGTCCTTCAACACATTTTTGAACTGCAAAGCAAGCTAATCGAGTCTGCTGTTCCGGATGTTCTTTTAACACACATCATTTTGTGTCTGTCTGTACTGGATGCTCTGAGAGTACTGCTGCCTAACTTGACAGATGGGATGTACTGCATTTCTTTCAAATACTGGGGAACATGATGTAAAAATACAGTACTTGTGCTTTGCATTACAGGTTGGAAAAACTCCCAAACCAGAGATGAAGAGAATTCTTGAAGAAATTGATAACATTAAGACCAAGGTATCAAAACTATTTTTGTAAAATAATGTAGTTGAAAAGCAGCAGAAGCAGAAATCAGAAGTTCAGATTCACTTTTTGGCATCATTCTGATACCTAAGAGTAACACCAGACATGATGCATTGGGCTGTGGAGCAGGACACTTTCTTTTACTTAAGTAAACATATAAGTCCTCAATTATGTAAGTATTCCTGTTGTAAAGAATCTTCTATCAATCCTTGCAAGCCCAATTGATAGTCTTATTGATACTACTCTGTAAAAATATGCTAGTGTGCAAATATCAAGAAGAAATGAAAAGCTTTTTGAATCTGAGGACAGCAGTGACCAAAACAGCCAGAAATTTAGTTAGCCTGAAATGAGAAGAAACTAGTAGGAATGATGGAGCAAGCTCTTAGTGTAAGGGAGATTAAAAGCTTTATTAGTTTTAAGATGGAACTGAATTCATTTATGAAATGCATTACACAGTACAGTTTCTGCACCAGTCCTAGGTTCTGTATTCCTATCACACTAGCACAAATACCATCGCAAACCTATTCTAAACCGTTTTCCAGTTTAATTAATGTTCTAAGGACCAAAGTCAATACCTATTGCATAGATAAAACTGCAGAAGGGAGTTATTTGCAGAGAACTGTGATACTGCATTAGTTCTTCTTCATGATAAGCTTTACCATTCTAATGATGCTAAAAAAAACCCTCCCTTTTTTATTGGACATCGAACATACCACCAGATCACCACGACTCAATTTTACAAATTTTGTAACCATTTTCTTCCAAATTTAGCAGAATTTCTTGCATTTAACTTATGTATGTATGTACTGCCATTGATGTGCAGGTCTGAGCCTGAAGTCTGTTCTCTCCTCACTCAGTCATATTAATTTTATTTTTTTAACCTTTTCTTAGTCTTCAGATACAATTCAGTTCCTGCTGCTGAAGGAATTGAAGGTCTTTTTTTTTGCCCTACATATTGCTCCCCCTGTTGTGTCAATGATACCTGCCTTGATACAGACTCAGCTTTCTCTCATAATCCCCGTATCTTTTTTTTGCCATTTACATGCAGAAGAGCTTTGCCACAGTTAACAAAAGGTTGATCAATCACCCTATGAAACACTGTGTCATACAATGATGACAAGATGGCAGTGATATCCACTCCATTACATTCTATCTGAGGCTGCCTACCAGGAGATTTTATTACTTCTAACAGTGAAAAAATAGAATTCTGATTTCCTGCATGCAGATATTCTCTGTAGTGGTTCTGGAAAAAGCAACAGTTGAAGAAAAGCAGAGAAAGATAGGTGCATACGCAAACAACTACATCTTGTGTTTTATCTCTTATACTTATTTTCTTTCCTGTCATCACGTACATTTTACCAAGGTTACTTATTTTGCAGGAAAGATTAATGGATGGTATCACCGGTGTATTTATCGCACATGCAGCTTCAATTGCTATGATGCATTACAGGGAGAGGAGTTTCTTGGACGCTGCACTGTATTTACTGAAAAAGAACAATTTTGTTTGTGAAGTTATTTGCAAACTCATATTGAACTTGCAAAATAGTTTTGTCAGGAAGATCTATTTGGAGTCTTGATGTTATTCTTTCTACCCATATTTTGTGCAAGGATGTGTGCAAAAGATTTCAGCTTCTCCTATTGCACTTGGTAGGGTTATACTCTGTTCCCATCTAGCGAAGATTCTCCATGATAGAAGAAGGAATTAGGAATAACAGATTTTGCTTTCCAGAACTGCATCCTAAACACCAGTAGAGAACTGAACTTTCTTGTTTAGTTCTTGTCAACCTGAGGGGACAAGGAAGTCTCATCACGGTCCTGTGGAGATTTTCTCTTGAGTATCCTATTCGGTGGAAAAGAAGAGCTTCTCAGGAAATGTTGTCTGGTGTCTGCTGTTCTCCCTTGTCTGGTGATAATCATCTTTAGTTGTAAGACATTCAGGACCCACTACTCTTCCAGGAAATATTTTAATTTTTTCCATTGAGTGTAATAGTGCCAACAAAAAGATTGAGACACCATGACAATATAATTAGAGCACAGTTTTTGGAGGAGAGAGATGCAGATTTAAATTCCTTCAGATAGAGAAGACGACTGTAATGAATCTGGGATAAATGCCTGGCCACTGTTCTACTGGATAAAAAGGGTACTGGTACCTGCAGTGCCACAGCCTTTAACTTTTATCCCAAGTGACACAAAATAATAATAATAAAAAAAAGATAATTCCAGAATAGAAAAATGTAACAATGAATTTGCTTTGGTTCCACACAATTCAGTTTGTAATTTCTTTTAATTTATTAATGGAATCAAAATGTTATTTATTATTAATTGTGGCGCAAATGCTTGACAGGAAGAAAAGGAGATCGATATCATGCATGAATCTTGATATTTAATTACTTCCTTTATAATAACATAGATACTGGTATCTTTTAAGATGCATATCCCTAGAGTTACTGTAGAGAATTATTTTTTGTTT
Source organism: Anarhynchus alexandrinus (assembly GCA_008711295.1). Classification (NCBI taxonomy): domain Eukaryota; kingdom Metazoa; phylum Chordata; class Aves; order Charadriiformes; family Charadriidae; genus Anarhynchus; species Anarhynchus alexandrinus. The sequence goes on along the minus strand of VUYV01000078.1, from coordinate 3,565,336 downwards.
TTCTAAGGGGAAAGAGGCTCCTTTTCAGCACTTTGATCCTTCAATTCTTTTCCCCAAATCTCGGGACTACTGGACCTACCATGGTTCATTCACTACACCCCCCTGTGAGGAGTGCATCACTTGGATTCTCTTGAGAGAGCCGATTGAAGTCAGCCCAGACCAGGTAAACTCCAGCTAGTTCTGCTACTCCTTTACCCGTTCTCAGCAGTGTCTCAGTATGTCAGTGTGATGATTTGCAAGCCCTATGTTACCTTGCCTTTTTTTTTGATAAGGAAAGCTTTAGCTGAGGATGGTGAGAAATTGCCTGCAGAACGGACTGTTGAAATGGACTGTAAAACTGACCTTGAGAATCAGGCTGTCTTCCTAGACACCTTCTGGAATAGCTTTAGCAGGAGTGGGATCCTGAAGACCTGCATATGTAGAAGTGCCCCCGAACCACCAAATTCAACCATCACAGCAGCCTCAGTTCATTTTCTGTGCTTCAACATTAAGTGGAAATTGAGACTAACATTTAGCTGGTTTCCCAGTTTAAGAAATTGCTGGTCCAGATCTTGACTTCCTAAAAGCTGTCAGTGAGATGGATAAAGCTAGCTAGAACCTGCAAACCGGGATGTTAATAGAAATTAATGTACTAATTGTATTCATATAGCTCAAATGTGCATTTACACAGGAAAAAGAATAGAGAGTCAGTCTGGATAAGGTGACCTTCTTTTTAATTATTGGGTTAAAACTTTTGGTTACTTATAATATTTTCTGTTTCAGCAGCACTAGGCAGGGTATAGCCTTTTTACTGATTTGGCTGTTTTCAGAACAGATTTACTTTGCATTCTGATGAAACAATTAACAAAGCAACACTGAATTTAAATTAATTTGGAGAACAACAGCTAAGTACTGAATTAACGATTGAACTTAATAGTCCAGTTGGCATACATTTCTTTGCCTTACAGAACAAAATATGAACTTCTGCAGGCCAGCTTTTTCTATCAGACTACCTTGCATAGACTTAGATGTGCATCCTCCTTCACGGATAGCCGTATTAGACTGCAGTCCAGCTCCAGCAGGGTCACAGGGGGCCCCTACTCTTTTTCCCCATTGTGAGTGTGGGTCAGGGAAAAATCCAAAAGAAGCCCAGGCAAGGGTCAGATGATGCACTGTTCTGTGGGTGAAGAGTGTGAAGATCCACAGAAACAGTGCTAGCTGTTGGGCTGAAGCAGTCTCTACCAATGATCTCTACCAGTATGCTTGTCATTATGTAAGAAAATTCCTTTTCTGTCTCGCAGTTTGTTCTAGGCATCAATGTCCACACTGCTTCCAGGTGAATTCACATGGACACTTTAATTTTTCTTCCTTGCAGATGGCGAAGCTCCGTAGCCTTTCCAAGAATGGTGAGAATGAACCTGTGAACCCACTGGTTGATAACTGGCGCCCACCTCAGCCTGTGAAGGGCAGGATAGTGAGAGCCTCGTTCAAGTGACGTCTGAAGTCTCACTCTGCTGAACCTGAGTGAGAAACTCCCTGCATCCAAAGTGTAGCTAGGTTTTGCTGTCTACTGCTTTTCCTCTGGATCCAGATCTGTGTTTCTCAGCTTGAAATTCTGAGTGGTAAAGCTGAATCTGATTTTGAAAGCAGAAAAAATAATGTATGCAAATACTAACCTTAATAAGGAAATGTGAGATATACGTGATTCTTGACCACAAATGCCTCAGCATTTGTGTTAGTGTCACTTCTCTGCCACGTGGTCTTGGAATAAAAATGGGCTCAGTTTCAATATTTAAAATAAATTTCAAATGAAACGTAGTAAAGGCAGAAAAATGAACCAGTAGTTCAGGAAGGCAGAAACAACGGTGGGTCAACAGTACATGAACAGGAGGTAAAATGCCTGCTCCTGCAGCATCTCCAGTGGTGATCCTCCTCAGATATCCCACCTCCAGTACAAACATGCAAAGAATAAGTTCCTCTTTAATGCACCATATTTTCCCTCCCTTTCTTGTTCCTAGTTTGCTATCCAATATTAAATTAGTGTTCCATGGATACTATCAGGTATACTCAGCTTCTGTCTGTGAAGAAGAAAAGATACCTTGCTGTCATTTCAGCATTTGCTATCTTTGCCATGTCCTGCTGCTGCCCATTGATCTTTTCTTCTTTCACTGCTGCTGTTACTTCAACCCATCCATCTGTAGAGTGCTGCTGGTATCACGTTGCCTTGTGTTTAGTGTAGCAGCTTTAGTATTGCTGACGGGAAAGTGCCTTTCTTCTGCTGCACTGACTATGTTAGCTCCCAGGATGATGGATTTTTAGTTTTGTTGCTCTACCTGTTTTTTTTTTTTTTATTTCTAACATGTTAGTCTGCATATTAATAATTCTACCTATTAGGGATTTTGTTTCATATGGAAAGGGTCTTTGTGAATGACTCCTATGTGTCATTTGTCTTCTCCACTATTGAAAAATCCAGGTAAAGTCACCTAAGTGTTTGTTTATTGTGACTGTGTAGTTACACTCTAAGTGGAGTCTGTTTAGCTCAGTCTCTTTCAGGGGACACAAGTCAGCTTGCACATATGATCCGAGCAAGAAAGCACTGGCAGACAGAAACTTCTATATCATCTTCCCCTGTCCTTCATCATTTATCATTTCAGCATGCTTCCTAAACAGCATAACACAAGTACCATCTAGGTTGAACCCACATGCAGACTATGCAAGGCTAAAGATCTGCTACGTTACACGTACCATCAGGGTGATTGTTCAGTATTGTACATCCAGGAGACTGGGTGGTCAAAGGCGATGCATAAAGCCTTCTGCAAATGAAGCTTCTGGATGCTCTGTGTTCCGTTAACTCATCAGTAGGTGGCAGAGGGTGTTCTTCTGGAGGTGTTGCCACAAACACGTTCACAGCAACATTTATAATGTATATGTCAAAGTCTGAAAAAAGCAGAGTTACAGATGGCTAGAATAGGCATTTCCCAGTTCTTCACTATTTCACTTTTCACCTTTACTAGGAAAGCGGTGCTCCAACAGGGAAGTAATGAATGGGCAACATTGGACAAATTCTGCTGTTATTACCAGCACAATTTGGTGAGAATTCAGGAATGAAACTGAGTGCAAAGTTTGGTCCTTTGTATTCATTTAGAAATGTTGGAAGAATTGCTGAATTACCATTCAGAATTAATATTTCAGTTTATTAGAAGTGTATTTTGCTTAGTATAAAGCAGTTTCATTTTAAAAACCAAGTTCATGTCAGCAGAAAAAAGTATTGATTGTATCCTGTTTACAAATACTTTGGCACAGGCTTAACCTTATCAGAAGATCAGCTTGTGATATTACGAGTGCAGCAATTGCAACTGTATTGATTTTAAGTCTCTCAGATCTTCTTTAAACTCCTGAATCTGTACATCTTCTCAACACACAAAAATGTTTCTACAGAAAGCTCATAAGCAACATTTTTTTCTACTGTACTATGTCTTACATGTAAAATTTCTTCTCATATCCATATGCAGTTGACCTTGGTGTTGAGAAAATTTCAACACAAATAACTGAGACAAAAGTTTGAGTCTTTCTACCTTAAAGCCATTGACTGTGATGTTTTAATCTCTTGTTATTGGGGCAATAAAACAAGATTAGTTGCCTGCACTTGAAATAACAGCTTTTGTGTCTTCAAAGAACCAATAAATTGACTTACATAAAAAATTTATTTCTAGCTTTATTTCTAATGCTGAGTGATGATTTAAAGAACAAGGACAAGAACTTACTAGAAAACCTTGCTACTCTTTTATTTGATACATACACTTGTAATACAAGGGTGGACAGACAGTCTACTAATCACCTTTTTAGCTGTGGGAGTTCAGTGTAATATCCTGGTTTCTGTGTATTTAATCGAACAGATCCTCAAAAATATGAGACATCAGAACAGTATCACTTGTTCTCTGTTGTCAAGTACAAAAAAAGTGTTTATTTCTTGCCTGGACACAAAGATTCTCTTACATCTTCCCAAAATTCATATATTCATGTATGATCTTGTGTAACACTAGCTTGGATATGAATTTTAGTTTCTTGCAAGAAGCACATGGATCATTTAGCTGGAATGTTACGTCATTCTGAAATTTCCTGATTAATTTAGATTTTTAAGCACACAAATTAAACTTGTTAAAGTGAAATAATACCTTAATTGCCCACAAAATCACATCCTGAGTACACTTTGCTGTATTTGCATGCTTCCTCTACTGCTTTTGAAAGGCAGACTAGGCAGTTTATCAACTACTGACATAGTAATTTTGGTTCCAACAGCAAACACATGCTTTGTATGTTGACACAAAGGAAAATACAGTCCGAAATTTGTATTGTTTCCTCATGAATTTGCTCTGATTCCATTCTGTCTTCAAACTATTACTACACAAAAGCAGCGACCTCATTACAAATATGCTTTACATTCTAGTTTTGCTCTTGAAGAATAAAGCATAGGTGGTTTTGCTCCATTGCCTTTCTCCTTTTGATGAATAGTGTAGCTTTGTATTGATCACCTTGGTAACAAACTAAGAATATGTTATGTGGACTCTAATCCTGCTGCCTCGTCTGTCTTAAATAGAGAAAAAAGCCACTGGGAACCAATGAATTTTTTAAAAAAGTAAAAACTAGCCTAATCAGTGTGGTGCACAAAATCCTTGACCACTTTAATGTATATAATGTATATATTAATTTCAACAGGGCAAGCAAATGATTGAAATTAATTACCACTTATTAGGTTTCGACAGACACTGAAACCTTCCCAGCTTCCCAACACCTCACAAGAGCAATTACTAGAAAATTAAAAGCTTAATCCTACAGTTCCAAAGCTTTTTTATTAACTGAAACAAGTTTCCCACCAGCTGTGGCCATCTTTCAGTCAGGTGCAAACTCATAACTGAACTGTGAATTCCTGATATGACCCTCGGTATACAGCCAGCTACGGTTATGCATTTCTACTACAAAATTAAAAGAATATATATTATTTTTACTGTATCTCAAAGAAAGACTCTCCTGGATCTGCTTGCTGATGTTTATCTGCTGAGTAATCAAATAATTTCATATTGTCAGTGAGTTTAGCAAAATAAAACAAGATCTATTTCTTCCTGAGGCATTTTGTCCTGTGGTTCAGCAAAGGAAGCAGTTATACAGTGTGTGTTCCATCTCATCTGTCTGCTTTTCGTCTCAATGAATTCTGGCATTTATCTTTGTCAATACTGCAGAACAAAGCACGCATTGAGGAATTATTCATTTCCAAACCCAAGAATTTAATAGAACATATAATAACATTTCCCCCCAAAAAAAGAGTACAGCTGATGTACAGCTAATGATGAATTACCGACCAAATTGGACTCATCTTTTCTTTAAGAACATATTTTTAGAAGTATTTTCTTTTCAGTTTAGGGCTACTGTACATGTTGATTTGCAAAAATGTGCAATAAAATGAAATGGACCAGTTCAGGGTTATTTGTGAGGGAGAGACAGAAAGGCTGTAAAATTTTGTGTTCATTAAAACATAAAGACAGATTTGAATACAGATGGAGACCTTGTGATATTACTAGGAAAATAAACACCAACAGAGTACTGTTATTACAGAAAATTTTAACTTTCTATATTTGGGCTGGACAGCAAAATACTTGCAAGCATGTGTAGAATCCACTTAATCCCGTGTGTAACAAATGCCAGATTTCTTTATCAGTTAATCATGAATCCAACAGGAGATTATGTGCTATGCAATTACAGTTGGGATTTCAGTGAACAAGTGTGCTTGTCCTTGAAATGAATCTTGCATTGATTATTGCAAGTTGCTTCCATTCAAATTAAAAGAAGAACAGATAAAATTGCATCTTCAAAGCTTTTAATTTCAAAAAGGCAAGTATTCAGTATTTGTGTAAATACAAGTGAACTGAACTGAAAAATTTCCTGCACTTAAATGAGGAAAATACTTGCTGTTCTTTAAAGCAAAAATTTCTAAAATCTCTGGAACTAACATCGCGAACCACAGGAAAGGAACACTTGCTGATGAGTAATGACCAAAAAGGCTGTTGGGAGTAAGTGACAGTAAGAAACGAAAAGACAAATCATTAGCCAAGGAAAGTGTATCTTTAATGTCAGAGATCACATAATAAAGTGAACTTTGTCAGAAGACATGTCGATTTTTACTTTTGAAAAAAATACATAGCAGATGGAAAAACAGCCCCATGGAAAAGGAAGATGGAGAAGAAAGAAATGCAGCTTCTATGCAATCAGGATAAGGCAAAGATAATTTAAGTCCACAGTCTAAATGAATACCTCACTTTCAGTAAGGATGACTGTGAAGAACATGGGTACAAATGATGAGTGATTGATAGGAATACATATATAAGAATGAAAATTGTCAATAAGTGAGTTGGTAAATTAAGGAGGACAGGAGAGCAAACTCCATCCAGTCGAAGGAGTTGCTTCAGAAAACTGAAAAGATTGGCATAATAAATTGCAACACGTCTGTTAAGAACAATTTAACAAGATCTCCCTGGAGATGGCATCCTGCCTTTCTAGGAGAAAATCCAACAGGAAGGATGGAAATGGTGATGCCATCAGGTATGCAGAAGTGGTCGTACTACTGAACGATACCTGGACGTAGCACAAGCAGGAGCGCTTATACAGAATGGTATCTGTACGGGAATTCTTAAATTAAGTCTCACTGATTGTGCCACTAATTCTGCAAGCCAGAGGTTTACATTAACTCACGCTTTTGCAATTCTGTCACGCCATCAGGAAGCGGAACACGTGGCAGGTGTTAGGAAAAAATACGCCTTTGGTGAATTTGAGTAGTACACTGTCACTCTTTTACTGTGATTAATATCTCGCAGAAGATCTGTCAGAAAACTGTTGAAGAACTCAAAACTCCTTCAAGGGAGTTAGACGAGCTTCCTCACTGGGCTAGACCAGCGAGACCATGGGCCAGTTCTCTCAGACCTGTATGGTGGCAATAATAAAGCTTTACTGGATTAAGATTTTTAATTATTCAGATGTCTCCCAGTATTTTTTTTTTCTTTTTTGCTAACATTCCTACTATTCATCCTACCTTTATCCATAGACAATAAAATCATCCTTACTGAAGTGAAGGATACTTCTTGTTGGACTTGTGATGTTCATTTTCCACAGCCCACACGGTGGAGCCAGTTCCTCATCAGTCACATTCCTGACACCACTTGCAGCCAACAGGAGGCCTGAGCTGCCACACAGCGCAGGTTCCTCTAGTCCAGCTGGAGTAACTAAAGAAGCAATGAAACAAATGCAGTTTATCCAAGTTATTCTTGAGCTATAAGATCCTGTGTTTAAATAAATGTTGATAGTAATGGACTGGTATCCATATCTATGTAAAAAGCTTTCACATTTTGCCTGCATGTTTATGCACGCAAAGCCTTTTATAGATAAGTGCTTTTGCTTCTTTAGGCTGGCAAAAATCCAGCTGGGAGCTCTAATCCCATTCCTAGAGTCCCAAAGAATCCTATCACAAGATAAGGCGAGGCGCAGATGATAATCTCTCACTGATATGCACCAAATTGGTTGCTGATTTGAGTAATTATGAGACCAGGACTGCAGGACAAGTTGCCCTGCCTACTAGTGATAGCCTGTCTCACTGGCTGTTTCACTCTACAGATCCCTTTTCTCTCTGCACACGATGCCTCAGTCATCCTTCATGGTTATGATAATTTCTCCGCTGAATTAAAAAACAAAGATATTTCCATTAATGTTCGCTTCTTTCAGAGAACAGCGATTATTTTTTTTCTTTCTGAACACTGCAGGCTGCCAGCCATTAAGCCCTAATTTAAGAGCTCCCACAGTGTTGTGCATTATCTGTGTAATAAATCTCTGTTGGAGAAAGAGTATAATCAAGGAATAATTTTTCTTGTCAGACATCACTGAGCAACGGATGGCATCGGTGTCTGCAGCACACCTAAATTTATAGCTAAACAAATGCTTCTGACCCTTGAATAAAGTTGAGTTGTTGCCCAACAGTGTGTAAGACCTATAATTGAAACAGTGATTTCATTGTCTGTGTTGGGAAAGGTAGGGGAAGCAAGTTGAGAAACAATACTTTCCATGCCTAATGTCTTAGAGCACTTTGCTATAACTTCCACCACTGAAAAATTCTGACAAATGCATGGAGTCAGTGTAATGTAAATAAAGTTGAGGATATGGAACATGTCTTCTGCCATTAAAGTAGTAATTGTGCTAGGACTTAGATTAAAGAGAATATGGCACAGTATTAATTAACAGTGAAAATAATTACATTCTTATACTGGTGTCCATCATCAGACTATTTCTATGCCACTGTAAGAGGTCCCATAAAATATTTTGAACATTGTCAAGCCAAGTTCCTATATGTGCTTCCCACAGGCTTAAAAACCAAAAATCATAATATTTGCTGTGGATACAGGCATCTCCTCCTCCTCTTAGAGGTGATGGGGAGCGAAGGTCTAATGCAGAGAATCTTGCCTGGCAGTTCTTTATAAAAGCAACTTCTTGCTGGACCCTGATTGTGACCTTTTAGCCAGGGATGTGATGAGAGTTACATTGAGTTTTGCTTTCTGTTGTTTTATATTCTAATCAATTTGAACTTTTAATAGTTAATATTTAATAGTATAAAATAATTAAAATCCTATTAGTTAAATTTAATAAAAGTGAGCGTTGCCAGTAAATAGTAATTTTTGGAAACCTGACAAAATCTGCTGCTTGTGCTACTTTGCTGAGCTCGACTGTCCTAGTTATTCTCTGCCACCCATGCTGGAAGCAAGGTGTTCACTTGTCACAGGATCTGACTGAAGGGTTAGCCATTTTTAAATATGTTTCTGGTGTTGTCTTGCCCTGTAATTCTCTAAATGCTGAACAAAAAGCAGCACTACATTAGAGTTCTCTTTATTTTTCTTTTTTTTTTTCTTGTTGTATTGAAACGTCTTTAATCAGGAAATGAAGTCCCATGATTCAGATTTGCCCGGAACAGCCACACGGCAACATTTAAGCAACACTACACACAGAACTATAAAACTTGAAGTTAAAGAGTGGATCCATTTCTTAATATGTGTGTTTGTATCTTTATATTACAGGATTGTAAGGTCCAGTTCATAATGCACCTGCTCAAGTGAGTAGCCTCTTCGCTTGGCAATAGTTACTGTGACTGAGCTGTTGAATAAAAGACATCCTCTAAAACTTGTTGCCTGGACAGACATCCTGAATGTAAGTGCACGCATTTCCATGTCAGCAAGGGAACTCAAGAATACCTTATGTGGCAGGAGAAGGAGTAGATGAATTCCATCTATGCATGCATAGGGAACAATTCACGACCGGTAAATCAGCATCATAGCAATGCATGGTTACAACCAGTCAGAAGAAGACAAGCTGTTGAACGTCTCCTTGCCTCAGCTTCTGACTCACTGTCTGGTCTGTCTGATGCACAAAAAATGTCAAGTTTCCCTAGTTGGAACTGGTGGAAGGAATGTGTGAGAACATTCACATCATCTTAAACTAGGATGTGGCGTTTTGCCAAACAGCCCCGACGGATAGGGCACAAGGCAGTATTACCTGCAGAAAGCTTTCCCATTTACTCCTTCTCACTAGGAATCTCTGTATAATTCATCTATCCTGTTACTGTTTGCTGGAATTTATGATCTGATTCTGTTTTTTTCTATCACTATATGGGCACTTAGTTAAAGCATACAAATAACTTTGTTATTTACACTTACTCCATTTGGAATATGCCCCTGGTTGCACCTGGGGAAGGAAATGGCACAGCCTTCACCATAACAGAAGCTAAATCCAACTCCATATACATAGTTACACTGACCACAGCCCAGAAACCCCTCTCCCTTGTGTTTCCAAAATAACCTATGGTTTGGGGTTATGCATCCAGCATCAGGTCTTGCTGTGAACATTGTTCCTCCTCATCCTTCTCTATCAATACATACTTGATAAGATCTACAGAGTATTTTGCCAGTCTGTGTCAATGGCTATCTATCTTACTGCTTAACTTGTGCCAGCGTTGTCTCTAGCAGCACGCTCTGTTCTAGAGTTTGCTCTCATGATTTTTTTTTCTTTAAATATTGGCAGGATTTTGGGGGGCCCTTCCATCATCACTCTTTCTCCTGACCACACTTTCTTGCTTATCTATGTCTGGTCCAGGAAAGTGTGCTTCTCTTTGCACAGGAGATAGTCACTGCAGGCTGCAAACTGTACTGGAGTAGCAAACGTGGATTTGTTGGTTTTTTTGTACAAGCAGGCTGACAAAGAGTGGCCAAACTTATTGGAGTACTTTATGAGATCCCTGCACTAGGCAGCAGCCCTGCTGACCTATCTTAAGAGCACCAGGTGGGCTTTTGCAGATGAGATCTTTCTACAGAAATGCATGTTTCTGCTTTATCCTGCGTTACCATCATGACTACTGTAGCAATACAAGCTGTTACCCCTAACCTAATGAGGTCCTCTGCCCATCTAGTAATATAATTCTTGAGCATGTTTTGGTTGCTCAGCTGAGCCTGCTGTATATTCAGTGAAGCAAAACTGTTGGCTCTGACAATTAAACACGGGTGATGTGAGTGTGTGTGCGTGCGTGCGCGTGCCTGCAAAAGCAAATATTTTCCAGGGGCTTTGAAAGGAATTGAAAGGTAGCAGGCAAAACAATGCAGTCGACAGAAATGGCTGGATGGCATTCAGAAAGTATCCAAATGAGCTCACAATTATGTGTTGTGGCTGCACTGCATTGCAAAGTGGGTAGACGGGGACATATGCTGAAATACGGCAAGTGTTTTACCCGGCGTTCCAGCCAAGAGTGCCAACACATTGTTAACATTCACCTAGTTGTGTTTCTTGGAGTTTTTTCTAGTTGATCCACATATAAAAACCTTTACTGAAGAATGTGACAAAATGTGTTTGTGCTAACAAAATTTGCATTTTTTCTTGTTTCCGTATAGACTTTTCTTCATGTGGACTTGTAAATAAAGTAAGTGGTGCAGTGGAGTATGCCATAGCAGCTATGGGATTTTGTAGATCAGTAACAATAAAAATAGACTAAATCTTGGCAGAAAGACACCTTACAGAGCTATTGACTCTCAGTCTATACCAGATTTTGCTCTTTGACAATAGAAACTGTGGAAAAAAAATGGGGATTGTGACATAATAGCAACATAATTTAACTCAGTACGTTGTTCTTTTTATTTTGGCAGACAAAGATCCGGCTGTTGATAGGTTTCCATTCATGCCTACCATGTTTTCCATAGCCTGGCATGAATTTCAGTGAAGTGGAAGGCACATGACAAACTGGCTTCTTGGCTGTGGCATGTCACACCAACTATGGCACGCTCAACAAAAAGCACCGTGTGAATGTCTTTTGCACGCTGCCAGGCGTGCTATGCGCAGCCCGCTGCAAAACAAGATGGTGCTTTCTGCAGCTTCTTTTTTGTTGTATTATTTTCCACAAATTCCTAATTAAAATAGAAGGTATGTTATATTAAGATTTGTAATAGGCACAAAACAATCGTTCCAAAGCTGTTCTGCAATATGATGCAATCACGCTGCAGTCAGGCACTGAGGTGAAAGAGAATCAAAGCAGGTATAGCTTAGCCTCTTCTACTGACTGAGCAAATCCAGCATGCTCCACTTCTCCTTGCCTGTCCTGTGCTCCAGCCCACTAACTCTTTTGCCGGCCTTCCACTGCACTCACAACACTTATTCAATGCCTTTCTTGTACTAGCAGGCTCAAATTTGGACTCCAGAACCAGTCGCACGAGTGTTGAGGATGGGGAAATTATCACTCCTGTCAACCTGCTGGCTACACTCTTGCTAACGCAGCTCAGCCTGCGCCAGAGCAAGAGCGCATCCCTGACTCACGTTCTATTTGTTGCCCACCAGGATCTCCACGTTCTTTTGCACAAAGCTGCCTGCTGGCCCCCAGCAGGTCCTGGTGCGGGGAGGGGGTTGCTCCCCAGGTGCAGGACTTCGCACTGCCTTCCTTGAAGCGCACGAGGCTCCTGTCAGCCCATCTCTCCGGCCTGGCTGGGTTCCTCTGGATAGCAGCCCCTGATTTCATCCTGGAACTTGCTGAGGGTATATTTTGTGCCGCTGTTCAGGCCATTAAAGTTTTGCCAGTAAATAAAACAAATGACATTTCACTCCAGGACAATAATGGATACTCTACCGGGCCAAATTTTGTTCACAGTATCTGCACAAGTAGCTACCTTAGTTTCATTTAAATTAGCATAATCTCTTTGATTTGCCTCCTTCTTTTTGATCATAAGTGTACAAAATTTCAAGGATAGGGACTCTGTGTATACTGGAGGATTGTACCGATGCATTACTGCTTTTACTGGACGTATTTATTGACCTTGCCTTTGGCTCTTTTCGCTTCTCCACTCACAGATGTTCCTTTTCTCCTTTCTGTTTTATGGACTCCTGGCAACCAGCCTATCTTCTATCATGCAAATAATTCCTGCGCCACAAATCTTTTTCCACCTTTTTCTTCACTGCTGTCCCTTACTATTCAGCCCCCTTTCTCTTTTCTGTTCACCCCAGGAATTTATATCAGTCTCTGTTATCCTTTTCCCATACTCAGCTCCCATTTTCCTTACAGCAAGGGCTCCATATGTCCCTTGCCCAGGCTATTCTCCCTGTCACACAATAGAGGCTTCATAGCCCTCTTCTTCCCTTTATTTCCCTCTTCTTTTTTCCTGCTCAGCCAATAAATCACTCTGATTTATCAGTAAATATGCCTACTTGGGCAGATGAATAGGGAAAACACTCAGTTTATAGCTGGGCAGTGTGGTATTAACTGGTGTGACCAGCTGGCTGTTTATTTGATCTGCAGAGAACTGCAGAGGTATTTAAGCTGCGAAGGGTGCTGTGGTGCTACCCGTTCCACAGTTGTCACATTACTGCCAAGCAGACAGACAGAGAAATGTCATCAAGATGATGTCATAACACTTAGCCAACTGGCTGATGTGATGCCCATCCCAACACATTTTTGAAATACGCTGCAGTTCTGAGGCTGGATCTTTCTAGGTTAGTTTTAGACAAGTTTTATATATATAAAGTGGCATGTCCTCAAATGCCTCCCTTTTGCCAGCAAGACATCTCCCTCGTATTTTTATCCTATTGCATATCTGCATTTTTCAGATTTACTGAATAACATGCTTCCTGTACCAATACCTGGAGCATTGTAGCTGAGCAGCAGTTCAGTCAGAGGGCATTCCTAGTACCTAAAAATACTGGGATTTTATCCCCTTCAGACGCTTTTCATGTACAGATATGAGACTAATATGACACTTTCTGACTATATCCTTTTGAAAAGCAGTTCTTCATTCACTCCCTTAAAAGATCATGTCATCGCCAGCAGCAATATTTTCAATTATTTTTGAAGATAAAATATGAAATCCTTATGGTATCATTTCTATCTACATTTTAGCATCAATAAACCACTATGCTGAGTCACAATAATGAAATGAAAAATGGGAAAATATTTTCTACTTAATATTTATTACGCCAATTACTTTTCTGGGTGTGACCAGATGATTTCAAGATTTGAGGGAGAGGGGGCTATATTCAATAAAGGTCAAACAACTGAAGTATTTGTGCATCTTCCTTTCTTCAAGTAAAATTATAGATAACACTGCCAGATTTCTTTAGAAGCAGCTGATAGCTGTTCTGCTGAAGTATGACTTATTTGTTCTCTTCTGGTGATCTGCAAAATATCCAGAGGATCTTCAGCTCTCAAATTCTCTCTGCTTAAACTGGTATGTTTACTTACCACCAAACTTCACATTTAAAGGCTCTGGATGCAATCTCTGAAGACAGCGTGAAACACCCACTGTAGTCTCATAGCTTACAATTTGGGAACCACAGATCGGTTGGATAACTTTTCCACAGGTCTCTTATCTGTTCCTTCTGCTCTGTACTCCATTTTGTAAATACTGTATTAAAAGTTTATTTGGGGGGTGAAACAGATGTAAATGGGTGAATTAGCATTCTCAGTCTCTCGCAGAAACAATTCATATTACAAATACAGATATAAGCCTAGAGAAGTAAGAGTGACCGTAGTAAGCACAGACTTTTGGCAAAGGTTTAGCTCTTAACAGCAATACTCTTCCATTGCCTTGTTCTCCCTTGTACAGACAATGTAGGGATGAGGAGGAAGAGGCAAAGAGAAAAGAAAAAATTACTGCCTGGGGAAAAAGGCTTCAATTAAAGACACAGTATGTATCAGTATGTACTAGATGATCTCCAGAGGTCCCTTCCAACCCTGACCATTCTGTGATTCTGTGATCAGTGTTTATATGAATAATTTATATGAATAATCCAAAACTGGCATTGGGGTGTGCTACAAAAGTGGCAGCATGTGATGAAAGATAAGTCTGATCTTACTTGTAATTGCTATTGATTTGCCTTGTAAAGGAAGAAGGAATTTTTGTGTTTTAATAGAGGACTCAAGCACACTTTATATTTCTTTCTTCACTTATTTCTGAAAAGAAAACATGCAAGGAACAAGATTGTTTGGATTGAGAATAACCTAATGCATCAGGAGCTCATTCTCCCTAGACCTCATAACAGAAATTACAAAAGTACCACAGAAATTTCCCAAGATTTACTCTTTTGTTATGAAAGAAGGAGGCTGGCAACTGCATTAATTTCTATGGTTATACATTAAAAGTCTTTTAACTGGCTCTATAATTTGACCCTCTGTGTGGCTGTGTAGTGCAATAGCTTCATAGCTTCTTTCTCTTGTTCTCAGCAAAATGTCAATATGGGAAATATCTGTAGTTAGCGGTGAAAGCACCTATTTGCTGAGATTTCTGTGAAACGTGAATAACTTGGAAGAATAAATATATCTTTATATTTATAATGAAAGCAAAATTTATACATTCTAGTTCGATGAGTTCTGAAAATGTGTATGTCTAGATCCAAGAATAAAGACACAATTACGCTACAGAAAAATACAGCAATTCTTAGATTGATACTTTGAATGTACATAGCCTTTTATTAAAACATTCTTTGCATACCCTGGACCTAAATTCAGAATCAGCTTCAAATCATTTCTTCATCCCTTCTGACAAAGCCCTAGTTTTAACGGTGATTAGTATTATGTGGAAAAATATCCAGCTGAAGTGTAAAGTCCAAGCATATGTATGAGAAGTAAATATAACTGCCCAACCTAAATCCCTTGGCCAACTCTGTGCCTTTGCCTCTTTGAACTGGAATTATTCTTGTACTTGTTCAAAATGAGACCACACACTCTTGGGTTAATGATCTTCTGTCTTATGCATTTGTAAGGAGAAGTGAATATCATGAGGGATGGAAACAATATCTAGAGGTGACAGTTTGCTAATCAGTCAAGGATCTTGCACTAATTCCTGGTCCCTTAAGCAAAGCCAAAATAAAGCCATTTAGAAGGAATTGCTATGTCAGGATTGCTAGAAATGGCAACCTCCTCCACTCTCTGGAAGTGGGTTATGAAACATGAGCAAACACAAACTCTTATCTATTTCTGGAAGTCGTTTTTGTATCTTTGTCCCCACCACCATCAGTAGCATCAAGGCTTTGGCTGATGGCTCCTCACAATTGCAGATCTACCCTCCCACCATGTTACTCAGAGTTTTTAATGTACTGACACAGAAGATGCTTTTGTTGAGCACTTCTCCATGACATGTAAGGAATGTGGATTCATGCTGCACTTTGTGTCCTAGGGTGTTGCCTCTCACTAGCTATATTGCAGAACCATTTCAATTCTTATATATTTCAGTCCTTCTAAAAAGGTAGGCAAGGGGTAGAATCCAGACTTTGATTGTAAAAGTGCTCAGGTTAGTCTTACATCTAAACCATTTAATGGAACATTTAAAGGCATTTGAACCATGTATGTCTTCTGATAAAGACATGCTATAGTGAACATGGTCAGAGAAAGGGTGAGAGCTGGGGCATTTTAGACTGGGAAGTGGGACTGCTGTTTAAGTTTATAAAGAGTGTGCGTTTCTCTTCCAGATTTTCCTTATGTGTATTCAGATCCTAAGACTGAGAATTTTATCAAATCAGTTAATATCAAAGATTGAGAATAAATGGTATGTATAAGAGTTAGAAAATTATTCTGGTAAACTTAATTACCTGTTTAACATTTCACTAGTCCTTTTCACTTTAGACTTAGAGTTTAAGGTAGACTAAATATAAATATAAGCTTCACATTATTGGAGAGGAGCCATCAAATTGTGGGAATTTCACAGCAGATGTGTTCAGATTTTTCTTTTATGAAAAGATGAGGTCAAATTCTCACTGTTCTAAGCCTCAGTGCCAGAGCACACATGAGCAGTTTGCTCACTCTTGAAAGGAGACTTACATTTCAGTGTATATGCCATCTGGGTAATACTTACAGTAACACCGTAATGGCTATCTAACTAGCAAGTTTATAGGATTGTGTGTGATAAATTTACCTGTTGATTTTTTTAATGGATAGATGTTGTCTGGTGAATTTTAACCTTACTTCTTGTCTGCTTTTCATCTCTGAACTAGACTACTATTCTTAAAATCGATTTTAAATTAGACACCAAGTTTGTAATATTTTTTGGTAAATCTGATTTTACCATTACCTAAAGCAGCAGTAGATTTACTAGTTACAACACACAGATAAGAGCCAGCAAATTGTCACCTGTGGTCTGCCCTGAAATAAATGTCTGTATCTCATCAAGAAATTAGGACAACAAAACTCTTAGGAAGTCAAGGTTCTAGGGATTTTGTGCATGGGATGAATAATCAAGAATCCTGGAATCCTGTTTCTGTCTCTATTTTGCTTCATAATTGTGAGCTACTCTCAGGGCTCCTGACTGCCTACCTGCTTCCCATCTGTCTCTCAGGCCTTTGAAGAAGGCCTTATTAAATGTTTGTACAATTTCTAGCATGATAGGTCCTCTGATTGCTACTGTTATATAAAGAGCAAATACCAGCAATAATAAATCTATGATGTAATACAACCTATAAATATATGTGAGGATAATACACATTTCAAAAAAAAAAAAAAAGGAGGATCCTTGCTGGGATCCAAAGGAATTATATTTTGTTGTCAAATTAAAAAGCATCCTCATTAAAACTTCTGAAGTAATGTTAGTCTTAGCAATGCATATAGAGAAAATCTGTGGTATAGAAATAAAAAACCTGAATGACTAATCAGAATTTCACAGGGAATACACATATATGAGCATTTTGCTGATTGAAACATCAGTATTTGGGGGGAAAACGTTTGTTCAAGTGCCTTAGAGATCACACAGAAAACATGTTAATATATACAATATATTTGCTTATTTTTCTTCTATAACTTATTGGTACTTTAAAAGCATTTATTGCCTGAAAATGTATTTCATCGAATCCTGTAGTCTCCAAATTGGAAACATAGCTGAGTATATTGTGATGTGGTTTGTAGCAGACTTGGATATGTTGTTGTCCAATGGTGAATATCACTTTGCTCTGTGAAAGCTTTTTTATTTCAGCCTCCACTTTAGACCAAATTTAATTTTAACTGTTGCCTTCTATGCCATCTGCGTATTTGCTTAAAACACTTCACTTGTCTGTAACATGCAGGGAACTTAGGCCATGTTGATAATGAAAAGCTCAGCAAAGACTTTTAAAGGCTTTCTTTTACTGGAAGAGATCTCCCACTGATAAGGTCAGTGTTTATAAAGGATTCTGCACGGGGCTTTTCTGAGAAGGAAACAAGTGAGTACTTTACCTGGAGAGAGGTGTTGAGGGACTCAGTGTACTCAGGTGGGGAAAGGAGGGAAATCCAGATGGAGGGAGTAGAGGATCATAGAGGAAGAAGACAGGAGGAAGTTGCATGCCTCATTTGGTACTCTCGATGACCCTCAAGTCCCACAGAAAAAAAGCTCAGTGAAAGCAGATACACACAGGACGTCTTTTTTCCTCAGAAGTCACTTACTTATTTGATTTAAAGGTCTAAGTTAAAGCACCTAAGGTTAAAACTTTTTCTTAGATTGCTTCTTCCTTCCTTCCACAGTCCCTTCTTGGTTGTCTAAATGCCTGGGAGTTCACACCAAACAGTCACTCTGGAAAAATGCTGTATGTGTCTTAGAGCTCAGGACTGAAATTTCAGTTTCTACCCAAGCAGTAAAGTACAACCTCAAATTAGTCCATTTAAGTAGGTGTAAAAGATACAGTGCTTTACATTAGATTATTCATTAGGAAATTTCCTTAGAAGTTATTAATGGCTCTAAAACAATGCAAGTAAACATCTGCTGTGATAAGTAACTCTCAGTGAACAGTGTTGTTACTCTGAGTGCAATTACAGATAGTGGAAAGAGTGTTAAAGGAAACTAGCTTTAAATGAATTAGCACTGATACTGAGAACAACCTTGATAGTTAAGGAGACATGTTAAAACAGTCCCTGCTGAGCTCCAGCTTAGTTCATATTATTCACTACTTTTCTTTCAAAATACTCTAATCTCTGTCTTTTCTTACCAACAATGTTTGCTTGTTTCCGTACTCCCTCCACTGCAGATCTTGTTGGTACTGATGCCTCTCCTCCCTGTGGGAGTCTTCCAGGATTTGGCACTGGCTTATGTCCTGCCAAGCTTATAAACTACCTGCCTTGCGGTTGATATGTCGCTGGCATGATTCCTGTCCTGACATGGTTGTGATAAGCCTTCAAATCTGATTTGGGGCAGTTTTAATAATTCTGTGATATATTAATAAAATCTTTTTTAAAAATCATGCTGGGAGGAGCTCATCTAGAACAGCCCCTATTTAAATGAGAGTGAATTTAAAAGATTAGATTAGATTAGATTAGATTAGATTAGATTAGATTACATTACATTACATTACATTACATTGCACAGGGCTTTGTCTTCTTGCCATCCTTCTCCTTTGGGCTGAGCAAGGAAGTTCTTTTGGTGGGTGCAAGGCACATCTTGGTAAAATGGGGAGAGCAGGAAAGCTTTGCATGTGGCAGGTGAGACCAACTGATCAACTTCAATGCACGAGTAGAGGAGGAACAAGAACTCAATTTCTTATTTATTTTCCTCTCCTCTTCTCAGAGACATTTTCTCATTATGGTTTCCCTAACTTAACATTAATTTATGTTTTCAGGAGCAAGGTAAAGCTGTTTTTATAAAAATAAACTGAGAAACTGGAAAAAGTGAAGAGGGGTGGGTTCCATCTGAGCAAATGTTGGACTGGAAATAGGTGGTGCACAGTCCTGCGCTGCTACAGATAGACTATGGTTATGTTTGCAGTATAGGTCCATATGGAAGACTGGCAAGTGTACTGAGTCACTGGGAGATGCTCTGGATCTGGAGAAGTGCCTGTGGGTCGTGGCAGTGAGAAGATGGTGGGAAAGAGAAGTGAAAATTGAGGAAGAGGTGGGAAATAGTATGTGCTCTGTAAGGTATAAATACATAGCTCCTGTGTACTTTGTTCATGTCTCCACTTTTAATACAGCAAAGTTACTGAAATACCTTGGGTAGCTGTTCCTTGGCTGACATTGCTCTTTAGCTTCAATAACTCTTCTTGTTTCTTGGTGTTTACCTCTCTGATGATGTGTATATACAGACAGCTGTCACTTCCCTTCTTACCATTTGTTCACTATGCAAAGCACACTAAGCTTTTATAGTCTCCTCTCGTAAAAGAGGCTCTTTAGTTCCCTTGTGTCCCGTGCACCTGTTCCAATTCATCCTAATTCAGCTTTACGAGGACAGCAGACCTGTTTCAGAGGAGGTCATACCAGTCTCTCCAGCTCCAGTGACATGCCCATGGTTTGTGCCTGTTATTTTGTGAGCAGTTCCTGCCTGGTAATGCTTATTGACATTTTATGACCAACGAATCCCACTCTTCCTCCTTCTCTTTCACTTCTACTTCAGAAAAAATGTATCAGCCAAGACCATGATTCAGGACCGCAGTGTTGCACTTTCTGCTACTGAATTTCACCCACTGTAGTTCACAGTGTTCAGGGGTACTGGACTTTTCTGTATGACAACCTCACACTTCCAACCTGCCATTTGCATTTTTCTTTAACCATCTTGTACTTTCGTCCCCACTTCATTACTATCAAGTAAAATAATCTCACTTCTTCTTATTCAGAAAGTCTAGTAACATCTAAATCACAATAATTCACCTTTCAGTCCAATGTCTTGTCTTCTGCCTAGTCAGTCCCTCATCCATTTTATGCCACTGGTGCTAACATCTGTCTTCTCTAACACGCCTGATAATGCCCTGTGTGTCAGAACAACAAATATTTTTTAGGAGTCATTTGATTTCTGTGTGTCATATGCGAGCCCCATAAGGAACACGTGCACGCTAACAAGCATGCTTACAATTTTAAGTGCAATTCGGTGCTTAACACCCTGCTAAATGAAAGGAGAATCAGAGCCGTAGCAAAACAAACAGATCCTATGGTTAATTTGATGATAAAGGTTTTATCTGGAGCTGGTGGCAACTGGATCTTCAGTTATTTTAATGATTTCCAGTTTCCCAGAATCCTTGCAGTAGGAAGAAGCACCTTTTTAAAGGCCAGGGGTGATTAATGCTACTGAATTTTTTGCAGCGAAGCTGTTTATGAAGGTGACGGGAGACAGCACAGCAGGGAGCAGTGCTGGAACCCGAGCGTGTCTGTGGGAATTTCGCTGGGAAGGGTGCGAAGCTGTGACAGCCGTTTGCAGGCAGAGGCTGTTGGAGGCATCCCCTCATCCCCAGCCGACCTCCGGACCGGGGTCACGCCGGGCACCCGACGGGATGCGCGTGGTGGTCCCCTCAGGAGGGACACAGCCTCTCTTAACCTGATGCCATCTTACGGCAAACAGGCTTTCTAGAAAGAACCGTAAAAAGCCCGGCCACCCTGCCTGTAACCTGTAAATTTAAACTCTGAAAGCAGCCAGGTTAAGCTTCCCGTTTTAGGTTGCCTCTGTACATATATACACCTTATCTGAATTTGAAAAATATTCCTCCGTTGCCTGTATCTCATTCTGGAGCCTCATGCTTTTCTACATCCCCTTTCCAGCAGCCCCTGTCCCCTCACCAGGCCCTCCCAGCACTGTCCCGGGTGGGCTCCTTTCCCACAGTCCCCGGACGCCACCACAAGCCGGGGAGCCATTGCCGGGTCCCCCCCGCGCTGCCCCACGCCGCCATCACCCTCTCCACCCTCACCCCCCCCCCCCCCCCCACAGGGGGACCCCCGCACCCCTCGCCCCCCGGCGGGCAGCTCTGAGGAGAAGCTCCCCCGGGCTGGGGGCGGCGGGCCGGTGGCGGGGTCGCCTCAGAGCGGGGGAGGCGGGCGGTGTGAGGCAGCGCGGTTCTCCCCGCCCCCGGCGGTCGGGGCCCTGCCGTCCCTCACGGCCCGCCGGCGGCGGCGGCGGCGGCGGGGAAGGGCATGGAGTTGGCGGGAGTCTATAAAAAGCCGCCGTGAGACGAGGCCGCCGTCCTGCCAGAACCGCCGGCAGAGGCTGAGGCGCGGCGGCAGCGGGGCGCGGCAGCGACACCATGATCAACCCCAACTACTACCCGTGGGGCTACGACGGCGACAACGGTGAGTGGGGGCCCGGCCCGGCCCGGCCCGGCCCTCCTCTCCTCCTCCCGCCTCAGCGGCTGCGTNGCAGCGACACCATGATCAACCCCAACTACTACCCGTGGGGCTACGACGGCGACAACGGTGAGTGGGGCCCCGGCCCGGCCCGGCCCGGCCCTCCTCCTCCCGCCTCAGCGCCTACGGCAGCCAAACCCGGGCAAAACGGGGAGGCCCCTCCGGCGGGGCGTGCGGGGAGAGGGGGAACAGGGTCTTCCCGCGGGCCGGGGTCTGCGCGGACGGTGGGTAGCCGCTCACTGGTGTGGAAGAGGCGAAGCTGGTGGAAGGGGAGGCGGTGGCTGAGGTGTCCCAAGATAAAATTGAAGTCGTTGTTTCCTGCTGCTAACGTAGGTTTGAAATTCGAGGTAGCTTTAAAGTCCAGCTTTAGGTGAGCCTTCGGTGCAGGAAGAGCAGTGCCACCGCTGAGGTGGGACGCCCTGTTGTTACCGCTGAGAGCAGCACGGCCTCCGTCAGGCTGTTTTTCCACGTCGAGTTTCCGTTAAAACCATGGCGATAATTAAATCCACATTTCACCTTCTTCAGGTATCAATGGCCTTTTCTCTCTCCAGATGGGTAGATGATGCCATGGTTGGGTCGTTTGGGTATATCCCAGCATATTTCTAGCCACTAGCTGGGCTTGGAGTATACACCTCTAGTTTCCTTCTTTGGTGTACTGTCAGTCGCCTAATAGGTAAAGTCCTGAGGTTGCTGTGAGAGTTTAGGTTTGGCCAAATGACTTGCAGTATCTAATACTCCAACTACAATGGTCTAATTGCTTTTTATGCGATGAAACTCTAGACAGGTCATGACTAACAGCCAGGTGATTAGTAACCTACTTATCAATACATTTTACTGATGTTCTATAGCTAAACAAAGCCAAGCTTGCGTTTATTGTAATGCAAGTATAATTCATACCTAGCTGGAAAAGGTTTTCAAGATATTTCTCTGTATTTTTTCTAGGACCAGATCAGTGGCACAAAAATTACCCCATTGCCAAAGGACGCCATCAGTCACCTATTGAAATCAATAACAAAGATGTGCATTACGATCGCTCCCTACTGCCATGGTTTGCTAGTTATGATCCTGGTGCAGCTAAGACCATCCTCAATAATGGGAAAACCTGCAGAGTTGTATTTGATGATTCTTTCGATAGATCAGGTTAGTTTTGTTTTCATCTCAAGCTGTCATTATATATCAGTGACTCTTGGAAGACAGAGTGTGCTCTGAAAGCTTATGGCTGTCAGAAGGTCTCTGTGTACTGTCTGCGTGTGATGTACATGTTTCTGTGACTCCAGTGCCCTGCACAACTGGTAGGAAAGGCCTGGGACTACTTTTAAAGTCCATAGGTAAAATCCTAGGGGATGGAGAGAGCTGCAAAGAAGCTTGGTGCGGGATGAATTAAGGTGTAAGGTAAATGTTTGTGTTTGCAAAAGCCATTGCAGTTGTGTTGCTTTCCAGAAGCATAGAGTCCAGGCTTTGTCTATGAGGGCTGAATTCCTCCATTCAAGGCTATTTGAGATGCCCAGCAGAACATCTTTAACTGTGGATGTGGCTAAAGGTACAATATTTGAAAACTGTACCCATATAATTTCTGATAAATTAAGTAATGAACCAGATGTTGCCATAAAGTCATGGTGTTTAACCAGTTAAAAATCCCTTCGGCATTCATGGGATTTTGTCTTAATGAGGATTATAGGGCTGAGAAGTTCCAGTGTTTCAGCTTTAATGTCCAAAATCTTTTATCCACTCGTAGTTATGACAGCATGCAATGTGCTGCATATATAATGCATAGCTTTGAAGAGTTAGTGTGGTTATATATTTTGAAGAGATATGTCTGTTCTGTCTAACAGGTGCTAGAAATACTTAGTTTATGTTGGCAGAACCACTGACGTTTCATGTTAATACTGTTGGCTATATTTCAAAGGAAAAAACATTACTGAAAGAAGTATGAAATTGCATTAGTACTGAGATAAAAAGAAAAATCAAATGCATACTTCACTCTTTATTCTTGTATCAAGGTCAACAGAATTGTGTTATTATTTATAGTACATGGGACAGTAAGAAAAGGAAAAAGAAATGTCAATTTCAGTAAAATATTGAAAAGTCTGTCTTCCACAGTGTACAGATTTATTTCTTAATGACATTAAAAGTTCCAATTTCTGTTACAATATAACTAGGATTGCCAGCTATAATTACGAGGAGGAATTCTACTCATAGTTTGATTGATCTGAAATATTTATGCGCATGGCTTTAATGTAATGGATTTTTAATGAATTACTTGGGTTTCATGAAAACTGAGGATCAAAATGTATGTAAGCTGGATTAGTTAATATACTATCAAAACTCACAAATGACTGTGCAGTCAAGAGTTTTCTTACTTTTCTAGCAAAGTGGGAATCTTCAGTGTTATTTGAATAAAAATATAATCTCAGATAACACAATACATCAGTAAAGAGACGTAGCTATGGCAAATGAGAATACCTCTATGACCATTACTTACCTTTTTTTACCATCTCTGTAATTTGTTGGAACAATATCAAATATATAAATGGTTGCATCTTTTGCATAAATGTCAAAGTAATTATTGTTATAATTACTCAGATTTTGCACAGGAGGGAGTATTTGGTCACAGCCATCTACAGCATGGATGCAGCAATGTAGCCACAAAGAGCAGAAAGTTTTGGCATGTTCTGAATTTTTTTTTCAGATGAACTGCTCAGTAACTGTTGTGTTCTGATCTCAGAAATAAAAAGTGACTCACTGGAAAAAAAGTAGGTGTATTTCTCAACTCTTTGAAGGCAAGAAACATTCAGTGTTTATTGTTATGTCTCCTTTGTTATACCATTGCCTGCAGAGTCTGTGGGTGGTGTTCCTTCTCTAACATAATGCTAATTGCAGGACGAATTCCACTGTGCATACTCCTACTGACTTGGGCATGTTTTAAGTTTTTTAGGATATGTACAGTGACTTATTTTTTGTGAACCACCTGCTGCATAGTACATACATACGTAATAGCAATCATATAGGAATGAAGCTTTTGTTCCTTTGGAGCAAAGACATTCTGTCTGCCTGTCTGTCTGTCTATCTATCAATCACTGTCTATCTGAATTATTTCTGAGCTAACCAGAAATCCAGAGGCTTCCTTTATTTTCCTGACTTTTCCAGTTAGAGTGGTCATACCTATATCTGTAGTTACATCTAGATTTTCATTAATGGTAGATGAAAGAGATTGCTGAATTAGTTACAAAGGTGAGTGATAAAATGAATTACTTTGGATTTCTCAGAGTTTTACTTCAATTGTGTCTTCTCTGCCAGGAATACTTTGAATATTCATGATTGAGACAGTTTCTT
Organism: Anarhynchus alexandrinus; assembly: GCA_008711295.1. Taxonomy (NCBI): domain Eukaryota; kingdom Metazoa; phylum Chordata; class Aves; order Charadriiformes; family Charadriidae; genus Anarhynchus; species Anarhynchus alexandrinus. Next base: position 3,540,414 of record VUYV01000078.1, on the reverse strand, counting down.
AAACTCAAATGATTAGAGACAAGCTTCCAGGAAAAGTGCCATCCAATGTAATTCACATACTATGTTGAAAAAAGCCTCATTGCTGTTATCTTGGGAGTTAGTCTAGTGGAAGGAATTGGAAAATTTATCTCCAGCTATTTATAAAGTCTGGTTGACTTTAAGAATCTGCTATACTATTGAAGGCTTTGATGACAGATATTTGCTTTAGAAGCTGTGTCATGCCTTTGCTACCTTTCTGTGCAAGTTAACATATTGTTGTGGACTCAGTTGTCTGTCTTACCATATCTGTGTGGAAGAAGGCCCTTAAGCACTGTAAAATCATTGCAGCTGGAGTCTCAAGATCCAGGAAAGATCTGGGAGCTGAAATCAAAACCTCTTAGGTAGTTGTGCCACCTTGTGATGGCCACAATAAAACCCATACCAGAACTTGGGTACTTTGGCAGACTACCAATCTGCAATCTTATTTCTACTGGGAGAGTCCATTTGCTTTTAAAATTCCAAAAATATTTCTGCCAGAGAAGTTTCCTGAGACCATCTAACTGGTGGGATCATTGTCATGATGTTGTGTGAGGTCTGTAGCTTGTGACTTCCTTAAAATTTATGACTCTCTGGCTTTCTTTATAATACCTGTGGATAGATGGTTAGATCAAAGCATTCAATCATTTAATAAACAGTGCGGATACAAAATAGGTCTTGTACTGGTACCCAGACACAGCACCTGGGGGGACATACACTAAGGCTATGTCAAATGGATGCCTGCCTTCATCTTCTCACTTGTCTGCTTTCGTTGTCTCCTTGACACTTTCTGTGGAAGTTCATCGGCCAAACAGATTCCTCCTTCTCTTCTTACTGACTTTCTGATGGATTACATTTAAGGGCTTGGAGTACCTCAGTGCAGGCGCACTTTCTTACAAGGTTGCCTTGATGCTATTAGCAGAATCTCTCAATTTCTTGTCAAAGGAATGTGTGCCTTTGGAAGTGGATGATGAAAAAAAAAATTTAAGAGCCCATTACTATAAGCAGTGAAAGCTTTTTGCTTATTGGACTCCTTTAGCGTGACTAGTGCTTGTGGACAGCATTTCCTATAGTACCACTTTTTGGGAAATCTCATTTATCTTTGCAAATGATATTTTGATTATCAGCTTCTGGTGAATAAACATTTATGTGTTGACCGGTTCTAAAACAATGACAAACCCCAGTAGCTTTAATTAAAACTGAGGGAAGTTTGTCCATAGACACTCACATTTTGGTTGATTCCTGCAAAGAGTTACTTAACATTTTGTATACTGAATTTACACTGGAACAAGTCAGTTGGCATTACAAGAATAGCACAGCTAAATCTCAGTGTTTGCGTAGCTGTGGTGCTTACCACTCGACGGCTATACTGCATACCGCAAAAGGCAGCAAAGTTAAATTCTTCCTTCGGTGTTTAACATATCTATCATTTGTAGTGTCTGTAGGAAGGTACTGAATGTTAATACGAGCACTGCAGAGCTTGGGTACAGGGGATTTAGGAGTTGGGTTTCTGTTAACTGAACCTCCATGCGATTGTTAGAGATAAAAATGCTTGAACAGTCAAGGGCCTGCTGAGGCTACAGTTACAAAGTGGACTGTCAGTTTTCTGCCCCTGGAGATGGGGATTTCAGCCCTACTGCGGATCACAAACAAAGATGATGTGGGAGCTCACTGATGAACAGGCTCTGATCAATAGGCACGAAACTGGGAAAGGTGTGTTGCAGTGCAGGTGAGGGTGGGTGGCACTCTGACAGACTTCTGTCAGGCACTTCTCTTTTTCCCAGTCTGCCCCCAGAAGAGTACAAAGTTCAAATACAAACAAAAGTAATTCTTCTTCATATCTATTCATTGTTTGCCTAAAGAAAATTTCATTGAAAACTGTGTAAAATGTTCCAAAAGCTTTTAGGAAATACATTTTATCCCTGCAGTTAGCCATAGTGTTTCAGTACAGAGATCCTCTTGTGAGCAGAGCCTTTTTTATAGCATCTAAAATGTGGCATTGGGTTTTATACTGCGCTGTTAGATTCTGTTATAAAGCAGCATAGGAAAAGTAATGTATCTTTTTGAATTGTCATGCAGTAATACCATACTAATTTAATTTCATTGCGGTTTACCAGTTCATTTTATGGATTTGGCAGGATGTGAATATCATAAATCTTGTAAGAACAGTTAGTTCTTCTCATGTTTATAAACACAGCTCACCTCATGAGTCTGTTTAGTGCTCCTTGTGTTTTTCCACCTGACTTTCACAGAATGCCTTCACAGCAAGCCTTCATAGCAAACAGGGAAGGCATTTGTGTAGGCATAACTTTGCCAGTTTTACTTTAGTGAGGATCGATGACAATTGACATTAGCACAGATTAACCACCAGACCGCTATCTAAGCTGCTCAGCAAGTAGATGGACTTATTTCAAAACCTTCTTGTCACATATTTGTTGTTAAGGCCACCCTGCTAACTAAGGTAAAGTTGAGTGGCCATCTCCACTCAAACTGCATCACACCTTCATTTTGCTGTGCAATCAGAGATACAGAGTTTTTTCTTGTCTTAGTTACATCCTCCAGTGCAACATTTGCCCTTTCTGGGGCAAAGGTCTGCCTCGGTTATTATATTGAGAGTGGAAAAAAGCCATTCTTTTATTAGCCAGTTCTGTCTCATGCTGCTCAGTTTATGATGGATCAAATAAAAGGTGAGCTTTTTTACTGGAACTGATGTCCACTTGTGTGTCTATGTAGGACTGCTTTGTGATAGACCACTCTTCAGTGTGGATGGAGGGACACGGAATTTGAGCAAGCGCTTCATTTTTATGTCTTGTATCAGGCACTGGTGGAGGGCGACGTGCAAACCCATTTAAAAAGAGTCAGTCACTGAGCAATGGGATGAGCGTTTGCAACAATAAGGCACCAAAAAGGAGTGAATACTTTTCTCCCTTGTCTTCCTGGGCTGGTTTGTATATTCCTGCAGCTGGGCCATCTTATTTTAATGGCAGCAAGTTTAAGGGAGTTACATTTGGTAAGTCTGCTGTGGCCATCCTGTTACTTCCTGTAGAGCAGAAACAGGAACAGAAATGCCACATTTCCAATATTCAGAAGTAAGTCCAGCTATTCAGCTAGCCATGTGGAAAGGATTATGCAGTATTTCAGAGGACTGAGAGAAAACCTCGCTGTCCATATATCAGGGAGTGAGCCTGCAGGCTCCTTTTTTAAAGCTCTGGCTTTTCATTTCATGCAGTGTCATAGGTAGAAGCTCAGAGTGAGTTATGAGGCCTTGTAGAAAAGCATCCTTTCATAAGTGCTTTGTGGTAGCAAAACAGCTATCACAGCCATAAAACCGGGAGTCTCAGATATTTAAGGTGAACATTTCTATGGAATAATTGTTAGAATAATTCCCTGTTACAGATAAATATGTAAATATATAAAAATGAAGCTGTATTTTAGCACCATTGAAAAACAATTTAAAGATGTCATAGTTTCTTTTATTAACTTTTACCTCATATTCTTTTTCGAACTGGTATATGGGTGTGTATTTATTGGTGTCAGTATTTTCTGAAAACAAAAACCCAAGAGAATGAAGATACCTTTAGAATTTAGGTTCCAAGCCACATGTTTAAAAAAAAAAATAAAGGTTTCTTTTACTAACTTTGAGCTATGCAGACATACTTTGGGAATTTTTATGTTTTAGGTATCGGAGAACTTAATTCTTGTAACTGTTTTGTTTGCTGATATAGGGAAATTTCCTTTTCTTGCATTGTCATTTCATGTATTTCTGTGTTTTATACTACACACTTGCAATTAAAAGAAAGAAAACACCTTTTTTCCTTCAGGAGATGTTGGTTTATGGGCATCTTAGTCTTTGCATCATTCTGTCTGCTTGAAGTGCGCTAAGTAAAAGCTGCTGTCTATTTATAGATGAGTGAAGCAGGAATGTGTTGGCACAAGGTGATGCAGAGCTTCACCTAATGCCCAATCAAAAATGTCTGCTGATGGCCCATCAGTGGAAATAATGACACGTTTTTACCTTAAAGTGGATTATTTGGTCTTACAGATCTATTTTAATGGAGAATTGATGGCCTTAGCAGCTACTACTGTTACCATGTCTGCATCGGCCACAGTAGTGAATGTCTGTGGGAACAAGTAAAAGGAATTTGTTGAGAGTAACAGCTTGCTCTTAATGTTCAGTAAAGAATACTCTTAGTACTTTATTTCTTGAGATGATCATGGATTTCATTCCTTTTCTTTTCAGATTTAAGGGTATTTTTCTCTGTTCTTGAGAACTGCTGAATGGTTTATAGGAGTGCTATAACTTCTGTCTCCAAATAAAGTGAATGAGAATTGAATATTAATTAGTAGTTGATGAATATGAAGAAGTTCTTCCCTTTCTATTGTGAGATCCTTTCAAACCACCTTGATTTGGTACATAATGCCATTTTTACATTATGTTTACATTAAGATTATTTAGAAAACAGGGTATTGTTCATCATAGGCTGAGCTTTTCTTTAGGAACATAGTTTGTATTCTCAGTGATTGGTTTTCTGGCTCATTTCTTGTTTTCTTTCTCCTCTTCCACAGCCAGAGGGAGCAGCCATTATAGCAGAAGCAGCATCAGTAATTTCATAGGTTTTTAAACAAATAAGTCATAGCCTGCAGTAAGACACAAAATTTGTAGCATTTTATGGGAATTTGTTTATCATCTAGCACTTCAGTAGTTCGTCTTAATAATGGCTATTTTTGTGTGCTTTGATGTAGGTAGATATTGGAAGGAATTCAGGGGGAGATTAGGACACCTGAATTTATGTGCTTTATGTGGTGGGATATGTAGGTGGATTATGTCTCTAAACTCCCATTCTAGTCAACATAAATGCAGTCACTCGTAATCAACGCAGTCTAAGGAGCAATTCAGGTCACCATCTGTTGAGCGTCTACCTTAAGGCAAGCAGAAGTACCCTAGAAGCTTGACTGTTCTAATGAGGGTCTTACTTCAGTTACCCAAACATAGGCATCTCATGCCATTTTTGATAACCTAATGTATTTCACCTTGCCTCCAGATACTGTTTAGGAAAAACTAGTTCTTCTACAGATCTTGTATCACACCTTCCAGTCCTGTCCAGTGTCTTTGTCATATCCTAGAAGGTACTAGATGCACATTTATGCAGTTGTATTAAACCAATGAGCTCTATTGACTATAATGGAAGCTGAGACACAAATAATTTGCATCTGCCTGTAAGTGCATATAGCTGAAGGTGGTTGCCTGAAGGGCTGCTAAAATCAGTGCAGATTTCCAAGAGGTACTCAGTACTCTCAGAACGTAGAACATCTGTACAGTAAATATGTAAATATGTATGTAAATATTTTTAAAATATATGTATTTCTTTTTTAAAACATGGAAGATACCTGAGTCTAATGCTGATGCAGATTATCAATTGCAGTGCTGAGAGGTGGACCACTTCCAGGAGTCTACAGGCTGCGTCAGCTTCACTTTCATTGGGGTTCATCTGATGACCACGGCTCTGAGCATGTTGTGAATGGAGTGAGATATGCAGGAGAGGTAAGACTTATCACGTTTTACTTTAAAATAGGGTATAAAGTAACATTTGTCATTATCGTTTAGGTGGGACAAAATTTGTCGTTTGCTTTTCAAGGAGTTCTTTCTATTTATTTTTCTGTGACATTTTCTTCTTACTCCCATCAATTCTTATAAATGTGAATCAGGTTGAAGTAATTCTCACATCATAAGAAAAGAAAAATACTACGTGAAACAAGTTTCCATGTTCTCAAACGAATGTCGCTTGAAACTTAGGACTGAATTACTGAGAAGCAATGAAACTTAGGAAAACAGTATTCTGAAAGTATAGTATTATAGCAGAAGTATAAAATTGTAGCAACAGAAAGGAGGAAGAATGTGTTACCTTGATTTTCTACCACTATAGAACTGTAAGGGAAGATGAGAACTATAGACCAAAAATATACAGAGCTTACATTCACATGGACTCTTTGCTAGAATTGCTGTAATTTGAAAGCCAAATGGAAATGAATCACGTATCAGGACATGACTTCTGAACTGCATGTTCTACCTGCTTACTTAAGCATCTTTTCTATGTCCTTCAGCTTTAAGATGAGATTTCTGTTCTTTTTTGCAATTTCTGTATCAAGATGCTTATAGTTTATTTTAAAGCAAATCATAGTCTAAATGGTAATATATGGCTGACGTTACTCATATATGAATTGCTGTCCCTTTTTTTCTTTTTGTTTTGGAAGGCCTAACCCTCATTCTTTGTTCCCCCAAACTCTCTCATGTATATGAATAACTCTAAATTCAGCCTCTGATGGCTTGCTATTCGGTAATGGATTTTTTTTAAACATGTTTTTCTTTCTTTCCAGCTACATTTGTTACACTGGAATCCCAAATACAGTAATTACCTTGATGCTGTGAGAAGAACTGATGGAATAGCTGTTTTGGCCATATTTTTGCAAGTAAGTTGAAGCACACAGCCCTTCTTTGTGCTGCTACTACAGTGTTTTCTGTTCTTACAGGGTTAAAAAAGCAAAACCCTCTGAATATATTTTCTAGGGATTGTACCACATTGAAGGGCTTGACTTTCAGTAATGCATGCTTTTCAAGTTATAGAGCATGAGTCATGTTATTTCAGATGGTATCCAATACTACACACACTTGTCCCAGCAGCTATTGTGTCACTATGCGGCTGGTGGAAGCTGTAAATCCAGATGTATTTGCCCCTGTTTTGGGGACACGATGTCAATAGTGGCCCTCTGACCAGTAGCAGTCAGCTGTCTTCTGTGCTAATCATGGACTGATTTCAAGGACAGATACTGCTTCTAGGCTTTTCGTGAATTTTCCCCAGGCAAAACTAACTTACAGAAAATACATATAACTTATCCTTTTTTAAAATCCTTTTAGTCTTAGTCTAAAATATTGGCCTTTGCTTTCTCTTGTTAAGAGACAAAAGGATGGACGTCTGTGTTGAGATCAGCAATTGCAAACAGTAGATCTGACAATGAAATCTGGATTTTAAACTAGAATAAAACTTTTTCCAAATTCTACACTTGAGTCTGAAGAGTTGTTTATCTTTGTTAGGCTAAAATTCAATGTCAACAGGAATAGTTGTATTGTGAAATCACCCGTGATGCTGAGTTTCTGTACTGATATCATTTCCTCATTTGGATCATAATATCTGTTGGGGTACAGAGAGAAGGTACAGAGAGAAGACATCGCTTACTAAGATGGTAGGTGTGATAGGTTGGATTAATGCATTGTAGTTTCATAGTTGATAAATGTTTATATGCACCTATAAAAAAAATAGGAGAAAGAAGAAAACTGATTGAGCAGAACTCTTTGTTTAGCTTATGCTTTCTTCTTTACAGGTAGGGAAAACTCCCAAACCGGAGATGAAGAGAATTCTTGAAGAAATAAATGCTATCAAAACAAAGGTAACAGTGTTGGGCTTTTCATTGTAGGAAGATTGCTGCAAATTATCAGGACAAAATAAACATAAAGTATGACTTTCCAGTTTTCAAATTCTGCTCTGCAACATTGCCAGAATATAGTTGTGGATGAAACCATCGGTAGCTTTTCCTTAACAAGAGAAGTCCTTTCTTCCATTTACATACGAGCCTTCTTTGGCTTTAGTGGGCCTTATAATTTTGTGAAAATGAGAGTCATCTCACCAAACTTTACTCACCTAAAAATTAGGCATGGAGTCTTATTCTCTCAGTGGTCAGTGACAAACGAAAGGCACCTTTGGAAATTGGTCCATTCAGTCGTGAAATAGGCTGCCCAATGGACCTCTGAAAATGCCACTGACTAGACATCTGTATCTCAGATAACATTACGTGATAAGAATCACACCATCAATGTATATTTCATAGGCTGTCCTGTTTGTTATTAGCACAAATATTATAAGCTAGAGTACCTGTCTCACTTCATTATATGGTGACCTAATCCAATATTCAATAGATAGGCAGAATTCCCATACGAAAAGAGGCCAGAAGGAAGAGTATTTCTGCACAGAAATGAGGGAAGCACATTGGTATGGGATGCTGCTTCACATGAGTTAGCTCAGGTACAAGAAGTAGCATTATGGAGTTGTATGCTGTGTCATGCTTCACTGGGCCCATCTGTGAGGGTCATTCAGTCCACTTATCTTTATGCTGCGTCATTATGTATTGTGTAGATATGTGCTTAGTTTCCTTAATTTGTACCTTTGAAGTCACTCTCTATACCAGAGCTGCATCTTTACCTAATCTTGACTAGAGCTGTTGAAGAGTTTTCTGTTTGGTTTTGTTGTGTTGTTTTTTTTTTCACAGGGGAAAGAAGCTCCTTTTCCAAATTTTGATCCTTCAATTCTTTTCCCTAAATCTCATGACTACTGGACATACCATGGGTCTTTCACTACTCCACCTTGTGAAGAGTGCATCACCTGGATTATTCTTAGAGAGCCTATCATAGTCAGCTCAGACCAGGTAAACTTCAAATAGATGCTACTTTACCCACTTCTTTTTAGTTACATGCCATAACCTGATCTTATTTTTTTGACAAGGAAAATGCTCATTGGATTCTGTGACAAATTGCATGATTAAAAGGACAGTGAAGAACTGAATGCCTTAGAAGCTACCTTGGGAATCCATAGGGAACCTGTAAAAATCTTCAAAGGACTGCAGTCTACAACCTAATATGTGCAATCAACCTCTTAGACACATCTCTTTATCTGTCTCTGCATGACTCCTACATTAACTAATTGAGCAGAGATGATGACCTTCTGTACTCATTGTTTCCTAGCCCACGTCAGGCATCATGGTGGTTCAAATCCAAATTCAATGAGATCGGTGATTCCATCTGTCCCACATTCTTGGCATCGTGTAACCAAGAAAATCATGGAAGTGTTGTATCAGGTGCTTGATACCCGTGTTTGTAGAAGGTATACCAGCTAAATTTTTACAGACAGAAGCAGCATCAGATAACTCTAGTTTCTTGTTAGTTTGAAAGCCTTCTGTGGTCACGTACCACAAAGAAGTATTTCTTGTTAATCCTCATTCCCCCTCAATCCCATTTATAGAAATCTGAATGCCCTCTTTCATCACATTTCAGCCTATGATTCTACTCGTACCACACAAGTCAGTTTCCTCATCTGAGATTATTCCTCTTCTCAGCACACCATAATGGTACGATATCACAAATTTCAAGACTCCAGGACAGTGAGAACATGAACATCAATCAAGTGACTGACATACTATGTAGATATTAAATGTAGACACATGACTTTTCATTTTAGGTTCTCAACGTGATAGGTGTTTCGTTGTTTTGATTGATGTGCATGTATCACAAAAAAAAATCCATTGTCTAGTACTTTGTATTTATGTATGTCTCTTTATCTTTTAAAGAATAGAACTCAGGTATGATGGGAACCTTAGCTGGCAAAATATGAAATATGGTAATGTATTCATATAACTTACAGCTTAATTTTCACAGCTTATTGAATTGTTCTGCCTCCTGTTTCCTTGCCCATCCAAAAATTAAAATACATGGGCTATTTTGAAGCTGGTACTTGTGTGAAAAATACAAATATGGTCTGACTGGTTTCCACAAAATAAAACTGCTTAGAGGTTTATATTACCGAAGATCAACTACAGATTTTGTTGGGAAAAGTGTAGTCATTACTGAGTATCTCTGACTTAAAATGTGTTCTTAAAGGAATAACTAATCACATCATTGGACCAGCTTCATGAAAAGATTTTTTGATCACTGCTGTATTTGGGTCATGGCCTTTTTTTCAGCTTATCTAAAGTTTGTGAGTTTTGTCAAAGATACCGTCCTCTAGCTGGTCCTACTGTAGAAAAAATGGAGCATTTAAGGTAAAAAAGAAATTACTACGTATAGATGGGACATTGGCTTTTATCCTGAGATAACCGTTCTTCAGGCAGAATTGGCAGTGTATGTGAGGTACTGTATACAAGTACAACAGAAAGACTTTCCTCACTCCGGAGTGCTTGTAGTCTAAATAATGTATTTGTAAAAGAGGATTGTGTTACCAATTATTTCTAATCCTAGAAAGTGTACTACCATGGCAGCTTCATTAATAGTAATTATTTTAAGTGCATGTGCATTTACAGTGGATCGCTTGGATGCTTTTGCAGGCAGATGGTAATAGTAAATTAGCCACAAGGATAAGTGCAGTCACTGTGAATCAGTACTCTGCAGGAAAAATCAATTCACCAGAAATCCCAGTGAGATGTAGAGTGGGTGGCCTAGCTGCTCAGATTACTTTTAATGAAACGATAGGAATTTAACTGTGGAGTAACTTTATCCAATTGCAGACTATTTTTTTCACCTTTATGTAGCTGCAGCCTGAATACATGCTTTTTTTTTTTTTTAACTAAGTAGGGCTGACCTTCCACAAATAATAATAAAAACCAGCAATCTCTTCTCTAGTAGTACTTTATCAGTATTAACAAAACTGATAAACTGTTTTCATGTCTTACTGTTGCCATACAAATTATTCTTCATCTGAAAACTGAAATTTAATTTCAGATGAATAATCCAGCTGATGCATATTATACTGGTTATAAATGTGCCCTCATCATTGTTCAGGCAAATTGACATAGCTGACTTTTCTGAGCCATGTAGTGAAGAGCAATGTTGGGATGCCTGAGCTAGCTCAGTCCATAAACTGGAATTAGTATAGTCACAGTGAAGCCAGCTTTTACAGCCCAGACAGAAGTTCTGCTTCTGTTGGACTTGAACTCTGTACTGTAAAAGGTAGATACATCAGCGTAATGAATCCAGCTGCGAACAAAGTTGATGTGTGCCATGCATGGGGCTACATTTTCAGGTGTACACAAGGGAAAATGTATGCGTCCTTTTCATGGTAAGCCGTTCAAACGGGGAAGTGTCAAGTGTCTGAATCACAGCTGATATGCTTTCTGACTAATGTTGTGCATGCCAGTGACAACAAATGAACATAATGTATCTGTAAGTGGGTATATGTATTGCATCCTTTGAAAATCAGGAAGCGGTAGAGAAAGAGCATTATACAGTTTTGAACAGTATGGGCAGAACTCTTCAAAAAAACCCATACCTTGGTTAAAAATATGGCCAAAGAGAGTCAAGCTGCAGACCCTGTTTACGAACTGTTTGAAACCATGACCAAGTCATTATCCAGATTTACATTGCTGTTATTAATAATGGACTTTTTTGTGTGACTGCAGCAGAATATATCCTGTGCTGCAGACCCACCACAGAAATGAACTATTAGTTTGTCATTTAGCCTTGACACCTTGCCATTCCAGAGGCTTCTTAACAATCAGATACTAAGGCAGGGTTAGAGTAGGAGAGATTTATTAGGGCATAGGCTGTTCTACTTGCATTTTCTGAGGACTTCTCACAGTTTCTATGACTGTACACAGTTCTGCAGACAGCACATAAAGGACAGTACTTCTTACAATCCTGTTCAGCTAGGACCCATTTTTTCTGTCTTGACTATTTCTAGGAATATTACTGCTAGGAAAAGAACATGAGCACAGTCCTTGTGGTGATGGGGTGAAGGACATCTTCACAACTTTGAAGGAGGCTTTCTCCCCAGCTTCTGGGGCTGGGCCAGCCTCCTTCGTTTAATTGTTGGGCTGTGGATTTGATCCCAAGGGATTTCCATCAGGACACTTTGATTTTTGCTTTCCTGCAGATGGCGAAGCTCCGCAGCCTATCCAAGAATGCTGAGAATGAACCTGATCTCCCCTTGGTTGATAACTGGCGCCCAACTCAGCCTCGGTATTTCAGGATGGTGAGCGCATCATTCCTCTAGGACCTGGCTCACACTGGGTGTCCCTGAGCGCGGCGACCTCTAGAACTAAGAGATGGTTTTGTTTTGTGTCCTCTGTTGCATTTAGACAGAACTGCAGCTGTAGGTCCAGAGGCTGAAACTTTGAATCGTGAAATGTGAATTTCACTTTCAGATGATAACAGTTACTTAGGCAAATCCTACCATTAAAATAAAAGTAGAGAATCTTTTTGGCTCTTCATAACTGCTTTAACATTAGCTGTTGTTCATAGTACAACGGAAGAAAGAAGATGCTACTAACAACTACAAAACCATTTCCTGTTGCCCACATGTCCCTTGATGCTTGCCTTATTCCATGCTAAAGAGGTTGCAATTAAGAGACGTAATTGTTTTCAGCATAAAGCCGTATTTTTCAGTAGTTGTTTTCAGCATTATCCATATCCTGCTCTGAGCTGTGCCAGTTAATGCTCAAGGCATTCTTGGAAATAAACGAGAGCATTCTTTTGGTATTTGATATTCACATAAAATATGAAAGGATAGAAAATTGCTTCATTGCCATTGATAAAGAACTAAGATTTTAACTTCTTAAAACAATAGACAGGTGAAACAGAGGTCTATTCTGAAAATTGTATTCACTGAGTTATATGCAGTTAAAACTATGTAATGGAGGAAAAGAGCTGTTTCTGTTTGTGTCACAACTGGTTGTCCATATTAAGAGACTAATTTGCATTTTAATGTTGTAGCAATCAAAGTGATATGGGTTTTGAGAACTTGGTCTTTGTATCCTGAATATATATTTTCTCCATGTGTGCAAGTGGCTTTTCTGTAGAAAAAAGAGTGTTAAGACAGCAAGAGTTCTTAATCTTTTTAGTCTTCTTTTTGAGGCAGATTCTCACTCCATGTGCAAATATAATTGATCCTGCTGTCAATGAGATTTGTGCATAAATATCTGAAGCCACAGTTTGACCCTCCTGATCAAAACGCAGTTGACCAGAGTGTTCTTGTCCCTTGTTTTGGCATAAAGAACAATGAAACAGGATTGTAAGCCTATACTTGAAATAACAGTATTTCTGCATTAAAAAAATCCAATGATAATAAACACATTTACTTAAGAATTTTTATTCTGTATGGTTTTTTTTCCAATTTTAGAAACATGTAAAATTAACAGAATTTAAAGAAAGACTTGTCGATGTCCTCTATAATACAGCTTCATGGAAATTGATGATGGATGGTATCTTTTTCAGATGTTTGCTTGAACTACAAGAGTACTGACAATATTTCATGTGACTGCAAGCAAGGAAATAGCATCTTAAATATGCTACATCATTGAGACATCCACATCTATTCATTTAGTGAGATCGCCCTATTCTGACAGTGGCTTTCTTGTAAAGTCATGTGAATCAGCTTCTTCGTAAGTTGGTTGCACAGTGGAAAAGTTCAATTTGTGTCTAAAACAATTAATATGAATGGTAATTTACATTGAGCTCTGGAAATACAACGCAGCTGCTGCTCCAGCAGTGACTGGACTCTTATCTGCCCTGTTCTAGAGCAGGAGGATGTTGCTGAGGTTGGTGGTGAGACAGGGATTATACTCCCTGTCGCCAGGTTCCCCACTGTCACAGTTTCTGGACTGTGTCCTCACTTTCCTTTCTTCCTTCAAATAGGTAGTGTTTAGGCTGGGAAATTCCACTTAGTCATTGTTAGTGTTTCCCAATAAATTTCCCAAATGGATTGTGTTGTGCTGTTCCTGTTTGCACTTTTCATTTGTAGCCACATTGTGAAATGGTTCATATGAGTTAACGCCGGTTTACATTGCATGCACACATTGCTGACTTCGACACAGATTGTCTTACATGTACATACTTCACTTACTCAAATGGATGACTTACACCAGTAAAGCCTATGCAGGTCCCTATGTTTGAAAACATATTTTTTTAAAGTACTTGATTGAAGGCCATCTGTATCCTGGGCTGCATCAAAAGAAGCGTGGCCAGCAGATCGAGGGAGGTGATTCTGCCCCTCTGCTCCACTCTGGTGAGACCCCACCTGGAGTACTGCATCCAGCTCTAGAGTTCTCAGCACAAGAAAGACATGGACCTGTTGGAGTGGGTCTGGAGGAGGGCCACAAAGTTGATCAGAGGGCTGGAGCACCTCTCCTATGAGGACAGGCTGAGAGAGTTGGGGCTGTTCAGCCTGGAGAAGAGAAGGCTCCAGGGAGACGTTATAGTGGCCTTCCAGTACCTAAAGGGGGCCTACAGGAAAGCTGGAGAGGGACCTTTGACAAGGGCATGTAGTGATAGGATGAGGGGGAATGGCTTCAGCCTGGAAAAGGGCAGATTTAGATTAGATACCATCAGGAAGAAATTTTTTACTATAAGGGTGGTGAGACACTGGAACAGGTTGCCCAGAGAAGTTGTGGATGCCTCACCGCTGGAAGTGTTCAAGGCCATGTTGGATGGGGCGTTGAGCAACCTGGTCTAGTGGGAGGTGTACCTGCCCATGGCAAGATGATCTTTAAGGTCTCATCCAACCTAAACCATTCTATGATTCTATGAAATACAATTTCTTCCCAGGTGGGTCGTTTCAGGACAGTTCAAAGCATAGCTTTGTGTTTGCCCACCAGTACCCAACACAGTGTTTACTTTGGGGATAAGAATATGCTGCTGGATTGTGCTTTATACTTCAGAGGAAGGTTTGATCCATAAACATTTCTTTATGTCATAAATTTCCAAGTAAATATGCAAAACAACATCAGGAAATGTTCTGTATCTGGTAACTGATGTTATTCTGAACAGGGATGCAAGTCACAGACCGTTATTGACCATGCAGGACAGGGTTCCAATAGACCCAGTGCTTCCTGCCTTCAGGTGAAAATAGCAATTTCCTGTTGCATGAAAATATGAGAAGACAATACTATAAACATCTTTCTGCTTTACTTGTTTTTCTCCAGTCAATTCTGCAGCATATGTCTGTTTGCTTATATGTTGCTTCATTAGAAAATGGAATTTTGAAGCAATTCTGTGAATTAGAATATAGGTTATTTTACAATGTGCTTATTAAACTAAAGTGCATATCCTGGAGCTTAGAGCAGGCTTTATCTTTCTTGCAATGTATGATATTGCAAAATTGGGACCTATGGTCTCAGAGTTTTTTTAACAATATGGTGGTTTCCCAGTCACACTTTGCAAAGGAGCTCTCTGGGTTTTGGAAATGAAGCTGAGGTCAGCCTCATCTTCTAGACCCATGTTTATTAACTTTTAAACTTAAAATAACCTCTCTAAAGAAAGTGTCATTTGACTTTTTCATGCAGTTGGTTTCATAATATCTATATTTATAATTAGTAAAAGGTAGACTAAATTAGGCTCTGGATTGTGTTGACTCAGCTGCAGATAGGAGAAAGCGTGTGAATGTGGATTTTGGCGGTTGTTTTACAGACCTCCTTCCGATGTTTAAGGGACTGTCCGAAGTAATAATGACAGATTGAGAAAAAGATGGTTCAGCAGGCATCGGAAAAAAACGGAAGGTGTAGGAGTAGAAGGAAAACAAAAAGGCAACGAATGGGGGGCACTTCAGGGGCACTGTAAATTGAGCAATAAGCTAAAAGTATGAGGAGATTAGGGAGCATTTTGAAGGCAGCAAGGGAGGAGGTGTGGGATGCTGTGGGTCAGCACTTGGAATGTGGTCGTGTCTGATGCAATTTTCTTTTCTCTCTGGCAGCATTCATTGTTGTTTTACAGAGGTTCCCCCCTTGCTTTTAGCTTGCAGCTTTCTGTAAGCACAAGAACAAATTAATCACTGGTATGACTGAATTCGGGTCAGCGTAGGTCGCTGTAGTAATAACATCCCACACATCTTCCTTCTACCTGCACATCTCCACTGTGGGGTAGCGTTCTGTGCCCAGTGAGAGCAGGGAGCCCTGGGTTCAGAAGTACCTGGTCAAAAGGGGAGACATCAAATTTTCATCTGGGTGGGGCAGAAAACAATGAGTTCCTCCTGTATTTGGCTTTACATACCACGTATACGTGACTATACTTGGTGATATCTGCACTAATTACGAGCAGTCCCTCTGAAACAGAAATGCAGACATGAGACCTGCAGCCACATTGCACGGCTCCTTGATGACCTCCTCTCCAAGTTACATTTCATCTGCTGCAAATGTCAAAAATAATTCGACTCGATGTAGCTCTGTGGGGCTGTAAGTCGTCCCGAAACTTGAAATATTTCAAAGGGATGGCTGTGTCTGTGTCCACGTCACCGGCAGTCTGGAGTACCCAAGTAAGAAGGTGCTTGTGGTGTGAAATCACAGCTGCCGTAGCACCAGAGACGTGATTATGCTCATCAACAGTGAAAATGAATTACCGTCAATTTTAGGTAGGATCTAAACCGTCTAAACTTGGTCAGACTAAAAGATATCCATGGTAAACATGTGGGAAGTCCATTTTCTCATGTTGTTCGTTGGGAACCTCTTCTCTCACCCCAGCATCATGCTGATGATAGCTGGGAGAAGCTATCCTTGGGTTACCTGTGCACAGCTGGATTGGAAACGACCAACTAGCAGTCTTCCTTTATGAAGGTCTCTGAGGCAGGCAAGAGGAAGGAGATAGATATCAATCTAAAATTTTACATAAAAATAGAAATGGATTTTAGTGGGGAAGAAGAGTCAAAATCATTCAGGTGATGGATATTTTTGAAGAATTTAGACTCCTCAAGTCTGCTTTAGATCAGGACTGCATTTGATTAAATGTGATTTATTCTACATCCAAATTTATGCCTTGGAAATTTCACTAGAGTCATCTATGCAACAATAGACAGTCTTTAGAGCCCTTCTTTTATGGTAATTAAGACAGTGCTTTGCAAACTATGTGTGTGGCTGTTAAGACCATGAGAAGAATTCTGAATTATTTTGCCCAAGTTTCAGATTTAATTGAAAAAAAGAAAAAAAGGTCAAATTTCTCCTCATGGTGAAGGAATCTTGACAATTTAAACAAATACGACTATATGGTAATGTCTGAAGCAACGCTGCAAAATATGACTTGCCAACTTCACTGCCCAAATTCTGTGGTTTCGCGTTGTTTTGCTGAAAGAAAAAGGAGAGGTTTTCTGTGGCATCGTTTCATCAAAAACGTAGTCCTTCGGGCTAGAATCAGGCTGCCGTGCCTTTTTCTGCTCCTTGTAATAAAGCATCCTGTGGGGAATATTTGGGATCACATGAAAAGATTGGCACAGACGCTCTGTCCTGTCCGCCGCCCGTGTGGCAGCAGTGGTGGCTCACCGGGGCTGAGGTCTCCTGTCGGTCAGCTGGGGAAAGCTGTCCCTGGAGAAGGACACGCAGCTGAGCCCTGCCCGTGGTCAATAGAGGACACGTCGTGCCTCTAACGGAGGCTGGCTTCTTTTGGATAACGTTTCAGCCCCTCGGCTCGAAGCCTTTGTCCCATCGAACAGACTGATGCCTCTGTTTTTATAGCTTAATACAATATATATGTGTACCAATACATACAGAAAACACATATGTGCTGTGTAAATACACATTCTGTTACCGTTTTTTGTTACTGTGGGGTAGCATTTTGACTGAAATTACGACTAACTTCAGACTGGTAAGAGAAAAAGCATCCTTCTAGGGAAGTTAGTCTCGCGTTTACCAAACCTGCCCCTGGCTGGCTGCCTGCCACCACACCTGGCTGTCTTCCAGCATAAAGCAGCTGAGGAAACAGCTCCCTTTCCCTCCTTTTCCAAGAACAAAAGAAACTCAGCAGCTTGCAGCAGCTCTGCTTCTTTCTGAGACCACTGGAGCCATTAATTACCTTTTCCACTCCCCAGCCTGCAAACTGCAGTGTTAACTTTGAAGGAGCTGAAGATGATGTGTGGTGAGGCTGAAGAGGGAGAGGTAGATCCTGCTGCTCGTGCAAGAAGGAGGGCAACGAAGAACTGCATGGGTGGAAGATCTCAGGGAAGAGCTGGTGAAGACTGGGCAGATAGCAAACAGTTACAGGTGATCACAGTGAGATGTGCAGAACTGATGGAAAAGCAAAAAAAAACAAAAACAAAAAAAAACCCTGCTGGTTGGTGAAGGTGATGAGGACTCCTGAACTGTGAAAGGGTCAAATTCCGTCTCTTGAAAACCAGGAGTGTACCTCATTGGTAAGTGGTGGCATGGCTGTACCGAAGGCATGGGACCAATTAAAGACCACTTGAGGGAACCTGAGCAAATCAACTCCTTTGAGAAGAGAGAAGGCTGTGGCTTTCATTCTTTATGTGCTACAGCAAGATGGAGACCTCGTGGTCCCACATGCAGGTACACAGCGGCTTCGATTAACACCCATACTTCTGTAAATAGACAAGATGGTCCTCTAGTTATACCGTGCAGGTGGCTGTCTGAAACACACATGTTTTGTAATGAGGCAGAGAATCTTGTTCATTAGATGATTAATTAGACCTACATTTTTGCCTTGTATTCCTGTGGAAAAAGGTGTGTGTAAAAGGCAGGTTTGGTTTTTTTCCTGGGTTTCCTTCTCTTAATGCCAGCACACATGTTCTGCTCTTCAGCGGTGGGGCTGAGCATTGTCTAGAGTTTGTGTTTCTTTACCTAAAGAAGATGCAGAGAACGGCAGCAGAGATCTGTGGAACCATGTCAGTGAGTCTCTACTGGAAAGATTCGGAAAGCTCTAGCTCCAGGATTTTCTGCATTGGACAATATTTCGAGGATTATGGCGTATGGAAGGGAGGCGTTGCAATTATTGCAGTTCACAGTGAATGACTAGATCAGTTTGTGGCTTTCCAAAAATAAGAATGCATTTACTTTCAAACTGGGTGATCATTGGGAGTCTCAGAATGCTGGAGGATGATACACTATCTGTGGATACGGCCAGCAAACTGGGACATGGGCTAGGAAGTAGACAAAAGGGTTTTTTTGGAAAGTTTTGTTGATTTTTTGGTTACTATCAACCTATGAAATTGTTTTACTTGGGAGAAGAGGAAGACAACTTTCTTGACCCTAGGAACCATGGTATACACATAACACTGGAGAATAAGAGGATAATGGGTACATCAGCCTCCGCAGAGCCTTCTGCGTTACTTCTTTTCACAGACTAGGCTTTAGATTATCTAGCAGCACCTATATGACGTGTTGAACCTTGGCATGGAGGCCACACTTGAATTTCTGACAAACCAAATGCTGCTCAACAGCCTGTGAACCAGCACTGATGTAAAGACCCAATGTTTTAATCAATGGTTTTAAGCTAATCATTCAGTTTCAGAAAGGGATTAAGCTCTTTTCGTTGTCCCTCACACCATAAACTTGCCACATAAGTTCAGGAGAGCATTTAACTCCGTTTCACAGTAAGTTTTGCATTAAGTATTGTCCTTCTCATGAATCAGAAACCTGATGTAGACTTTAGAACTTTAAAAAGACAGCTTTTGGCCTCTGACCAAAGAACAGCTCTGATCATGCGTGCCTGAACACAGGGTGACAAGAGGTTTTTCACCAAGATGGAAATTCACGGCCTCAACTTCTAAGACACAGAAGTGCCTTTGCAACAAATGATACGTATCCCAAAACAAAATTAGAACTTGTTTCTTCCTTTCTCCAAGAGCTGATTCTCAAAGGCTGTCCAGCTAATTTGTATAAATTCTTGAATAAAGTATGAGCAGCTGCAGATAGTGTCCAGTGTGGTCCAATCTGATAGCAAAGGAAAGCACGTGGTTATGGCCCAAAAGTCAATGCCATATTTGGGCAGGTTTTCTATCCATCCCATCAGTAGTAGTAGTACTATTCCAGACATCCAAACATTCAGGGATCTACAACTCTGACTAACAGGGTGTGGACTGTAATATTAGTCTGTTAATTGAAAAGACAGTTGTGTAACTTAATGATATTGTAATTAATGAGAACACTGTATGGAAGAAAGAAGGACCAGGTTGTCAGCCCACCTAATCAGACAGATCTTTACAACTCTCTAAGTTTAATTATTTTTTTTTGCCGTCAACTTTGCTATTGTGAAGTGTTGCTGCTCCCTTTCAGATAATGGTCTGCAGGATTTTCTGGCAAAATATGTGAAGATGATTCCTTCGATTTCTTTATTTTAGTAAAGGCTGCTGAAAAACAATTCTTTGTTAAGAGAAACAGATAGGATTAAAATAGTTCCCCTTAGGGCACTCACTAATCACAGCTGCAAAAACATTGACAAAAGCCCTTAATGTCAGGGAGTGAGACCATTTTGCACATCTGATATGCCACAGATCTATGCTGTTGTCATAGGGGAGCACTGTTCCCTTAGCTAGAACTAGGGATTCTCAGAGGTGCCTGACGCTGATTAGGGTAACGATCCCACTTGGGATCTCTGTAGCTTGGGTAGGGCTTTCTGTTATGAAACCTGGCACAAGCCTAGAAGTGCTCAAGTCAACTTCCACACATCAGCATCAGAGAGACTCACTGTCATTTTTACTCATTGAGATTTGACATCATTATTACAAAAAAAACCCAAACCCTCCTGCAAAGAACATAATGATACTTTTAGTCATTAAAACTCTATTCCTTTATTATGTATTCCAGTTATATGCTGGCTTATGGTTCCCCAAATGTTTAAAGTCTGCTAGTGAAGGAGCTCTGGGACACGATTCAAATAATAAGATGCTGATACTATAGAAAAACATGAAAAGGTGAGGATTGCAGGTAGTCTCCAAATCATCCAGACATTAGAACAATATTTGTGTACGAGTAGACTATGCTTTCAGTAGTTTATTCAAAAGTATTTTATTGTAGAATTAATGAGTAGCGTAGCTTCTGCTACCTTCCCAAAATTCCCCATTTATTCAGTGCATTATTTAGCAACACAAATTGATACGCAAGAGAATAATCACCCCAAAAGGACAGACCCTCATGACTGAGCAGTAAACTTCCAATGTGCATAGATAGCAACATACTTTTTTTCTTTTTCCTGTGACATTCCTGTGGTGGGGGGGTTGGACTAGATGATCCCCAGAGGTCCCTTCCAACCCTGACCATTCTGTGATTCTGTGATTCTCTGATTAAGGATGTGTCTACATTAGTTGTGTATGTCAGATGAGGAATGTAATTTTAAAATGAATCTCCATGCCATTCCCATTTACTGCTCTTTGGCTGTGATTGTGGAGTAGTTTTAGGTGAAAGTGAACTGGAAGTGAACCTGCCCTCCAGGAGGGCTGCTAGTGGACTCATGACAGGATGAGGGGTAACGGTTTTAAACTGAAAGAGGGTAGATTTAGATTAGATATTAGGAAGAAATTTTTCACTTTGAGGGTGGTGAGGCACTGGAACAGGTTGCCCAGAGAGGTTGTGGAAGCTCCAACCCTGGAGGTGTGTAAGGCCAGGCTGGATGGGGCTTTGAGCAACCTGCTCTAGGGGGAGGTGTCCCTGCCCATGGCAGGGGGGTTGGAACTAGATGATCTTTAAGGTCCCTTCCAACTTAAACCATTCTATGAAGCATTTATAGCACGGATGTCAGGTCCCCAGCAGCAACCATTCTGCTGGCCGTATCAACTCCTACTGGCTCATACTACTTGCTTACCTAGACATAGCATAAAAGCCCAGTCATGGACCAGAAGACTGTTAACCTATGTAGAAACATAGGGATGAAGAAAATAATTCCTCATCTAAAAAACCCCTATCAAATCATGGTACGTTCAAAATGAGAGACAACGAAGACATGAAAGAAGACAATGGACAGCATTAGCCATCAGAGTAGGCTGTGGAATCAGAAATCTGTGGAAACAGAAGCCTATCTGTCTTCATTTCTGAAAGCATCATGGAAAGGACAGTTTTAAGGTGTTTTCTGAGTGGGTTTTTTTAGAGTTCCTCCAAGCATGAAGGGATGCCTAAATTCATGCTTGCTTGAAAACATAAATGGACCCTTGCTGATCAGAGGCAAGAGCTGGCACTTTGATTCACAGTTTCGGCTAACAGGTCAGGAGAAAGAAGTCTGTGAAGGACCTTGAAAGTCAAAGCCAAGTGTGTGTTTAATGTGACAAAGAAGACGTTTGGGATTCAAAGAGGTGGTGACACAACCTAAAAGAAAGAACAAGAAAATGATCTCAGCAAACAGTGGAAAGGTTGTGTTTGTCAGTGCTGGAGGAAAGGACGCTGCAGCAGTGAGGGTGAGAGACACTGAGAGCATCCATTAATTTTTATCTGGTTGGATGAATAAGCTCTGCACCCTGGTATCTAACAGAAGGAACTGGAAAGATTTGCATGTAGGTTGGATGAGGCCTGGATCATAGGCCTGAATTATTATTGGTAACTGGTATTAGCCCTCCTGTCCAAGCAAAGAAGGGTGTTAAAATACCGTTTTTCTCATGCTGACCTTGAAGTTAGTAGTCAGAAATCTGGCAGCATGCCAAGTGTTTTGTTTGGCCAGAAGACCTGTCTGCGTGAAGATTATCCATCTGAATGGATATTTAGAGATAATATTGGATTTGCATGTATGAGAAACATGTAAGGGAGAAGGAAAGGAAAAAAGGCTCGAGAGTTTCAAGAAGCCCTTGCAGAGGCTGCAGGAGATAAAGAGCATCTTCCAAGGGACAAGTCATAGGAGATCTTTTACTGAGCACTAATAAACACAAGTTAAATCCTGTAGTTTTCTGTGTAGTCCTATTTTTTTTTGTTTGTTTATTTGGCAGTTTTGCAATGAAAAAGACATGTTGGTCTGTTTTTTCATCTCAGTAATTCCTTTGGGAAGTACAGATGGTTTGTACTTCAAAAATCTGTAGCCATATATTTCCTGAGTATCCAGCAGTACTTGACAACAACACACCCAAGAAATGCCAGGTAGGAAATAAGGAAAATGTGTTCAATATAAATGTGAAAAAGAGCCATGATGGTTGCAGAAAAGCTTTTAGAACTATATATACCTTCATTATACTCAGTGTACCAACAGAAAAATATATAATTCTTAAAAATTCTTAGATAAGCCATGTTATCCAGAAATTATAGTATCAGAGCTTTAATTTACCTTTCTTCTTTTTCACACCCAAAATTGTCTGGCCATTGTATACAATTCACTGGAAATAATAAAAATTTGGTGATCTTACATATTAACTGTCTTTTCTGATACTAATTCATGGTACATTACGCTTGTTTGATGGCTGTATTTTTGGAAGGGTATGCACCTACCCTGTTCCCTGATACAGTTGATTTATGCTTATTAATTCCTAATAATCTTTTCACCACCAGAGAATGGCATTTCTGAACTATGATCTTTTGTATATACCTGGAGAAATAGGTAAATTTGTTGTGAAAGCTTCCATTAGGACCAAGGGAGAAAGATTTTCTTCTCTAACACTTAGCCTGAGTGTCCTTCCATTTATGCAGAACAAGTCTGTTTGACCAAACTTTTAATCTGAATGCGGGTGTGGGAGACAGATGGGAACAAAGAACAACTTCTTTGCGATTTTTTCCTCCTGTTATAATAGATTAACCAGTCAAAATTACAGTGTTTTCTTTTATTTGATTTTTATTTTGAGAACAAATACTTCTTTACAGCAGATGAAACAAAGGTATATTCTCTGTATCCGTGCACAGGTAATGGTAGAGCATGGCAGTTTCTGGTGGGAGCCTGTGAAATGGTCAGATGGTGTGAAATACACTCACAATGTTTCAAATAGGGATGGTTCTCAGTAGTGCCTCTTTTGGAGTCTTGAAGCTTTCTGGAATTTCCAAGAAAGGTGACACATGAAACTGGATAAGGACTAAATTTCATACAGATGCATGGATAGCATCAAGTGCCTTATTCCTGAGTGGGTATCACAGGAAGTATGGCTTCCCAACCTTCTTCTTGGGGATGGTTTCTCTTTCCAGGCAAATATAAAGGAGAATATCCTGTGGAAGAAGACTGCAAGGAACACTGCTTCTCTTGCCACCGTAATACAGGTTTTGAAGAGGAAGCAGAGCTTCCCCTTCAACTTATAAAAATCTTAGCTAAGGCAGTATTCACTGCTGTGCATTATCCCATATTTATCTTATCTTTGATTGACTTTAATTTGTTAGAGGCAAATATTTCCTTATCTGTAGCTGTGCTGCCAGGTTAAGACTTTTCTCCTATTGTCACATTGATACTGTTAATACTGTCTTCTGACATCAGCTTTGGTTCTCTAAATCTTATTGGACTTTCTTACCACAACATTTCTTTGTTTTTATTAGAACTAACTTCAGGTGTTTGAATTTTCTTGTGTTCTGGGCCCAAGGCTGAACATCAGCTCTGGGCTTCCAGGGTCATGATGAAACATATCTCAGGAGAGAAAAAATGTCAGTCTGAAGAAAGCTCACAATAGATGTATCCTGTGTATAGATTATAATCAAATAGTAAAATTTCCATTCTTGATTTTTTTTTCCAGTTTGACTGTGCCTGAATGTTTAAAAAGAGATTCAGATTCCCATTCCTGGGTGAAGATTTGAATTTCGGTGCAAGTGAATTACTTCAGTAAAACTGTAATAGTCTCGGAGTTTCTGACATTAAACGTTGTCTTGTCCTGTGTGTATGTTACGGATGTACTGTGGAAGTCCTATAATGTATTGACCTGATTCATTTTACAGGTGAAGATGGATCAGCGCTGGTGCCGTGTTTATTTTATTGTGACGATAACAGATTTTTTCTGCCAGTACAAGTTTTTACTCACCAGGGTAGGTCTGGTGCGTGACAACACAGTGCTGAGCATGTGAATTTTCACTTGCCTAATTGAGCTGAGAAAAGTCTCATCAGCGACCACATATATCAATGTAACAGCATCCATACTAACAGCATCTTTAGATCTTGTTAGAGCCATAATATTAAGAGGCCTATTCCAGAGCTTTTGGGCTTTAGGGTACCTCTCACCATGCCACAGAAAGGAGCAAAAAGTAAGGAAACATGCAATCAGACATCTCTCAGGTAGTTATGGTGGAAAGCTAACAACGCTTCTGCAGGCAGGCCCTGAAGAACCAGATGAGCTCTTTTTGCTCTGGCAGATATTCCAGAAAGTATTTGGCCATTGCTGGGGTTTCCATACATGTCTGTGATATTTTCCATAGTTTGGCACACATCTGAGTTTTTTTGCTATAACCTGATACCTTGGTGATGGCAGTTCAGTCTGACAGTGTGACATACCTCTTTTGTACTCACATACAGGGTAGGTATCTTAAACAACAAAAAGTGGTACCTTTTCTCATATGTATAGCAGTAATTTTCCATGCCTCATATTCTTTCCTGGGCCAAGATGTTTCAATAAAATGCACAAGTCCATATCCTCCCTGTCCTGTTCAAGTGAGAATATCAGGCAAGAATATTCACAGAAGCCGAGCGCACGGGCAAGTCTCAACTCTAGCTAAACAGTTTCATTTTCAAAGTCATAGAAATGTTGTATGTGATTGCCCTATGCATGGATGACTTTGCTTTGTGTTGCAGAGAAGCTACAAGAGCTATTTCAAACATTTAATGTGCCTGACGCTCACAGCCTCTCTGTTATCTTGCATTGTGCAGAGAGGAGGTGAAGATCTCCAAATGTAATTTCTTCAGAGACAAGACATCACATTAGCAATAAAGCACCTAATTTTTCATGTCACTTGTATTTACAGTACTTTGACATAAATCTGTAAGGCAAAAAAATAAAAGACTTCACAAATCATGTTTTATGTTATATCATCAAAATCTTTATGATCATTATGCAAATACAGTTTATGGAGAGTAAAACTCCATATTTAACCTTTATTGAATCTAGCCTGGTTGTGACCAACAGATTATTATGTTGGGTTTTAATTTTAAAACAAACAGCAGAAAAGGGATATCAAAATTTCCAATATTTTCACATCTTAACACCAATGGTGCTGTTTTCTTTGCTCCATTTCATTTCAGAATTGCCTATCTTACTTTTTTTTTCCTTTGCAATTTTAGCTTTTCTTCTAGCAATACCAACCTGTCCTTCAATTAGATTTTATTGTTCTCTCAAAATAAATCTTATCACACCACCAAACCACATTTCTTGGGGTGTTGCCACTTGGCATTACTGTACGGGATCATGTTCTTAGGCATCTTCTTCTGTTCAAGGCAGAAGTCCTTACTCTTCCTTTCTTTCCAGTTCCAACTGCCTCCATTTGTATTCCCAGGCAAATCACATATAGGAGGAATATTCAAAATCGCAAGCTCATTTAGCCAGTGTTGCAAATCTCAATTCTAAATTATTTCTACCTTCCTTCCCATTGAAATGCTAAGGACATAGAAATACTGTTAATTGAGAAGGGGCTACTTTCTTTAATGACCGTGATGTGTCTGGATCTGAAATACTGGGAGGTGAGTCAATTACTTAGTTGAAAGTTCATAAACCTTTCAGCAGTGATCCTGTTCCTCCTTAAAATGCTCTGACCTTTGCTATCATGTTTCTTCTGGAAGTTACCTTATTAGATAACTGGCTGCTTTAAATCCTTGATGGTTTTAATGAAACAAGTAAAGGGCTGCAAAGTAACTGTGATCTCGACCTATCTAGTTTCTATTTAAATTGACTAGTTTGGTCACTCAGCTAATGATAGCTCCTGCAGTAAGTTGGCATGCAGGTTGGTATTCCTAACAGTCTTCATTAAAAGTAGGTAAAATAGGTCTCAGTTCAAAAATAATTTATATTAAGCTTCAGAAAAAGTATCTGAAGACATACTTGCAGAGATACACTAGGAAAAATACTGTAGGTACCTGTATGTGCAGTTAAAAGTGTCATGTCTTTATTTTGCCCATTTAATGATAAAGGCAAAACCAGAGAGAGAGACAAACACTCAGTGCTGCCCCATGATGACCAACCAACCCTTACACACGTCCTTACTGCTTTGGTATTGATTGCTTTTTTGTACACCTCAGGCAAAAGATAACACTGTTGGGCCATTGGTGAATAATTCATTTTGCAGTGAATCAGGGTAAAATCCACGACACACAAGTTTCAGAAGCCTCTGTGACCTGTGAGAATTGTCAGTGGAAATGATTGCTCTGGCCTGTCTTTGAAACAAATGATTGAGCAGCAAAACCATTGAAGCTTTGTGTCTTCCACAGCTGTGCCTGGAGGTGTGGTCCCTACGTGGAATCCCTGAACCCAAGAAAGTTGTGGCCTTTCCCCAGACGGGACATGCATGGATCTCCTCCCTTCTTCTTGACTGCTCCATGTGTCCTGCAGGAGATAAAAACTTTGAGACAACTTCTTCATCAAATTTGGCCAACAGACTCAAAGACGTCTAGGAGAGGCGGACTGCCAGATACATATAGACATATAGATATGCACAAGAACATTTTGTTTGGGTAAACAAAACAACTTGACTTGTCAGGCCTTAAAGATCAAAATGGCCATTATAGAGAACAGAGAAATATGAGCCAGTCCACGTGAAATTTCATGATCGCAAAGATGTTTCTATCTCTTAGAAGGTGATAAAGACACTATTTCTGTGGGCTTACTGTTTTGCCCAAATTGATGAATTTGAATTGTAATAATTTCTGTAGATACGAGCTAAAGATAAAGCATGAGAAATGCATTTGATTGATGGCATATAATAAAGAGTGAGCTTGTTTTAGTTAGGGATTCCTGTTTGAAACTGGTAAGTTCCTGCTCTTTGCTATTGAGATTTTTAAATGACTCTCATTTCTCCCCTGCCTGGTTCTCTTGTAAGGAAATAAAAATAATGAGATTCTTTAGAGGAGAATCTGCTAATAGGCAGATCTTTCTAGATCAGTGTTTCAGGAGCTGACGCTTTCCAATACATATTTTTTCATAATAAAAAATAATAAAATCAAGGCAAATTCTTAGCTGAGGCACATACTACAGCAATATGACAGATAAAGTGTGATGGAAATGATTCATTTCTTGTGAAGTTCACCTATTTTTTACTTTCTCATAAAAAAATTTCTCCTAACTATTTGCTTCTGTGTAAGGCCATTAAGAAAGAGGAATGAATATCAGTAGTCACACTCTCCCCTATTACAAGCACTTACAGGCTGCTATTTGACCCTCCAGTCTGGCAGACCAGCTCTTTTATAGAGTTTTACTCATGACATTGGTGTGGGAGGTTTCTGAGGCCAGAGCCGAATGTGTCTGAGCAGCTGTTCTGCTAGGGATCACTTATGATCTTTGTGTGAAAAAGGTGATTCACTAGAAGATTAAGTGTATATTTGCTCTACATACAAGCCACATAACTGACATATATTCCTTTGTTTATTCTGGCAGACCTATGAAGAGATACAGATGGGTTTCACCTCAGATACTTCAATGTCTTGCTCTCTCCAGCCAGGCCAGGATGCGTTTCCCACAGTATCTTTACAGAGTGTAACATAGCCCTCAGACTAACATTGGTATTAGTCTGGTATTGCAAAGTTATTAGGCCTAAGAGTAAAGTCCAATGGCTCAAACAACTAATGTACTTCATGGCCTTTGGCAGGTTCTTCTTTTCATCTGGAAGCTGGAACACAGAAACTTCTCCCAGGAGAAGGCATATAGCGTCATGCCAACGCTTGGCCCAAGGAACGACTTATGATAAGCAGTCACTGAGCATAATAAGTGCAGCATCTGTGGGAACTGGGACATGGGTCTCCTCATATCCATGTGACATTCCCAGCTGGTAGGCTACCTGTCCTGGTAAGGGAGTTGAGCTTCCTTTTTTCCCCTGTCTCTCTAGCCCTCTGAATACTTCAAATTTTTCTTCAGGAACTCCTCAGCTTCAGTTCTTGGAGGAGAAAGAATCTCCCAGCACCTAGTTGTTAGCATATTAACCCTGTCTGGCAAAAGTTTGTAGTCTGACCACCCTCTGGCTGGACAACTGTGAGGTCTCATACATGCACAGTGTCACAGCAATCCTTTTAAAGGACAGTGGCAAAATCTACCACTGGAGAAGGTTTTCTTCTGCACTTTCTATTAGATTTGCTGAAAAAAAAAATGCTTACTGTGTGGCTTCTTCTTGGGTCTAGCAAGAAATACGGCAAAATTCTGAACCTAGGGTATGTATATTCATTTGCACACTGTCAAAATTTTAGGTGTCAGGGTAACTGTCAGTCCGGATATGAAAGCCTCTCTATTTGCTCTGCAGCACTCTTTGTATTTAAATTTTGTGCTTAGGCATCTATATTTGTCTTGGTTTTGTTTGGTGTTTAGGTATAAAGAACAAATATATGAGAAGAAAAATTATCTATGACCCGGTTGGAAACTATTTCTCCTTTCACACTGGAATTGCAATTATATTTGTTTCAAGCTGCTACAAGCTCTTAGTATATGGATCTTATGGACTATGTGCCTAGGTGAGATGTCCATTTACGATTGTTTGCATCATGAAGATGAATAAAATCTAGGTATTAGAACCCGATTGCTTAGTAGACTACAACCCTATCCCCTGAGCACAGTCCAAGTGAAGGCCTTTAAGCCGAATAGCCATTTCAGGGTTTCTGAGAGTGTTCTCCTCCTCCATGCTCCAGTGGTGAACTCTGAATGTGCAATGAATTTCAAGCATACCCACCCAGTGATCACTTGTCTAAAATGACTTCAATAACACAAACAGTGGATAGTTTCGCCTGTAGAAATGGTGGGGTTTTGCTTCAGGTTCTTCAGGAGCGCGCTACATTGAGTGGTTTTCCATAGCAAGTAGGGAATGTGGATTCACTTTTTTGTTACCAGCTGTGCTAGAACCATCTCAGTTCTGATATATATTTCAGCCTTCTGCATTCAAAAAGGTAGGGAGGACACAGGAATTGGCATACCATTCTGAAAAATGTTACTTTTATGTTTGCATATAAATTCTATATGCCTCTTAACAGATGTTGCACTGAAGATTACCAGATACACTCCCTCTGACAGAAAATATGGATACTGGCAAGTTCCAGGAATAACTTAGAATTTGTGATCATTTCTTAAGTTTAGAAAAAGTTATTTTTCTATTAATCTTTTAAGCCTTTTTTGACAAATCGGTTGGTGCTGAGGATTGTGAAGGAGTGATAGCCTTGCTTGCACTCCTAGCCTTGAAGTTTCATCCCAGTTCTTTGCATCCCTCATTTTCTATTTTCCTCCTTTGAGCTGTTCCGGTGTGGTTCTGTGTTCCCTTCAGACTACAACTGAAGGTCAGTCTCTGTCAAATTTAAGCTTTGCCTTGAGAGAGGAGAGTCACCAATCCGAAGGAATTTCACAGTGACTGAGTCTGGAGTTGATAAAAACAAACAAGCTTAGGTCAAACTTTCATTCCTGGGTTACTCCAAGCAGGCTGTGCCAGAGCACATTTGTGCAGACAGCTCAGATCGGATTTTCATTCTTGACTGGAGCCTTGAATTTCAGCAAGCGCACCATTCAAGTGAGTACATATAAGAGTATGGCCATAATCACCTAAGGAGAGAGAGTACTCGCTGTGCACAAGCCCTGCCTGCTTTTGTTTTAAAGGAAGCAATTACTAATGAAGAGCAAAACCGTTCTTATAGAAAGCTTGGAGATCACTGACACAATATCTGTTCTTTTTCCTCAACACCTGTAAACATTTCTTAGGTTTTACTAAGTGTATATCAAGCATTTTATAAAGTCTGTCTTTGAGGAAATGTTTTGCTTAGTTTGCATTTTTTGCTTTCCTGGTAAAGCACTTAGAGAGACTCATCTATGGGCAGAGGCTGTAGATGAAATACAACAGTGGAGGAACATCCACAAGTACTTCAGAGCTCCTCAGTACTTGGGCTTCCACTGTTGTGAGTTGCACACAATCACCTCCTGGCCAGACTGTTTAGCTCTAGATCACTCCACCCTATATTGTTCTTATGTATTTCTGCTCCACACGGCCCACTTCACCTCTTCTCCTATTAGTGTTCTTTTCTTTTAGAAAATGCTGATGGGTGCAATCTGCAAAACATGAGAAAGCCAATCTGCACTGCTGGGAGAAGGTGAATTTTCAGATAGAAGATTCCTCAGCAAATATTGAGGACATGGGATTAGACAGTTTCTGTAATATTCAGTACCTAAAAATGGTTAACTCTCCTTATGGAAT
The DNA here is from genome assembly GCA_008711295.1 of Anarhynchus alexandrinus. Taxonomy (NCBI): domain Eukaryota; kingdom Metazoa; phylum Chordata; class Aves; order Charadriiformes; family Charadriidae; genus Anarhynchus; species Anarhynchus alexandrinus. Next base: position 3,509,634 of record VUYV01000078.1, on the reverse strand, counting down.
ACTTATATATCACCCTTGCTATAAGTAATTTATAAGCTTTCTGAAAACAATGCGGAGAAGCTAGATACATGTTCTTAAACATGTGTAGGGACTTGCATATGTTCAGTGTTGCTATGGATGGACCAGAAACAGGGGATGCAAAGGTTCACCAATAGATAGAATACAAAGATAAGCGCTCCAGAGGACAGGCCTGGGGATTACTGTAGGGGTAACAAATGCATGGTGTGGATTATGTATTGCCTGCATTCATTTAAAAAAAAACCCAAACAACAAAAACTGTGTAGGAAAGCATTTTGTGATCACAAGATGGAAAAGAATAAGATCAAATAAATGTTTAACTATAATTCAGTCTTTTTTTTCACCGGGTGCTGACACGTACAGTGATTTATGTAGTGCCTGGCATAACAAACCCCAGACATAAATTTTCTTCTCAGACAGTTATCAACATAGCAATGGGAGATCATGTTATTGCCAGCAGAATTACCGCATTGGTATGGTCACATTTATCATCACACTTCATGTGGGTCACATGGATTGCAATTAAAAAAGTTAATACATACATATATATATAAACACAAACATGCATTTTAAATCTCATAGGTATTCTCACTGAAATTGCTGAATTTTAAAAAATAAGGCTGTAGTATCTTTTATAATAATTGTATTTACTTCTTTAAAGTCACAGATATACAGCAAACTGTTGAGCAACCGCTACACCTGCCTTCCTTTCTAATTTATAGATCCTGTATCCTGAGACGGAGGAAGAGCTGGAGGGAGGCAGGGAGATTCAAACTCAGATAATTATAACAGCATGTAAGCTGCAGGACTGAATTCCCTTGGATGACCATCAGGGATCTGGTGTAGCCGGATCAGAAAATGGAGTAGGAGAAAGAAAGTGTAATAGTTCTCATTTGCCTGCTACATTCAAAACTCCTGGGGAAAAGCCAGCGGAGAAGTAGAGCAGGCTCAGCTCTCTGAGCTGGCTGGAGGGACAGTCATGCAGCTGGGATCCGGTGTCCCTTCCTTACACACGGAGACAGAGGGAACCACTGGGCTTATCCTCATGCTGCCTTTGCTAGTCTGAAAACTGTTGCTTGGCAGCTCCCAATGGTGCATTAGAAAGTGGCGTGTGTTGCACAGACAACTGGACAGCAGTGCTCAGGCCCAGCTAAAACATCCCTCTGTCATCAACACTCTTTTGGTCACAAATCCAAAGCATAACACCACACCAACTGCTATGAAGAAATTAACTCCATCCCAGCCAAAACCAGTACAAGAGACTATCTGGATCCTACATTTCACAATACTCAGAGTCAGAGTTTAGATCAGTAGGGTCAGAGAGTCTGAAGTCAGATTCAAATATCTCCAGAGTGTAGTTCAAATAAATGGTTTAAACTTGCAGCCGCCTGTGGTGAGGGTTACCATCCTTTGACTTTGAAGAGGGAGGAATTACTGGAAACCCTCGTCCATTCTGAAAGGAAGGATGATATTACTTCACCATCGCAGGCTCTGGGTAATATTAAATACACAGCACTATAGCAACAGGATCCTCAAAATGTGTCCTATGCTGTCCTTGCAGTCCCCAAAATCTTCCTGTGCAGCCTGCAAAAGGATGCTGCTGTACAAGAGGAGGAAAAGAGCACACACAGCATCGGCACCAGCGCTCTCCCAGAGCACATGTCCCCCTTCCTCTTCCCCCTCTGTGGGGAGGTGGGCACACCAGCAGCTCACGGGTTAGGAGGTTGAGGACATAAAAAGGTGAGCCATCCACAAATACAGGGACTGTCACTTTCTTCTGTGTGTAAGGCCTAGGAGACACTTCCACAGGGCATTAATTAGCTCAGACAGTCCACTGGAGAGTGTGGAGTGAGTGAAACTGGTGTATCAGCATTTCTGCCTCACCAGCACCATGAATGGTGGATGGTTTGCCCTGGCTGACGCAGTGACTGGGGCATATAGTGCTTAGTGTGGGCTCTGGCAGATAAATCCAACTCCCTTGCAATTTTCCCCATCTTTCCCCAATTTTCCTGAGTCTGCACAGGCTTGAGAGCCGTGCCACAGGATATTGGACAAAGGGGATAAAAGTGACTTGCTGGTGACCGCTATGGTCACTGAGCACAAACAGTTTTGCCCCTGTGTTTGTTCTGGCTAGATGCTGGGAATGAAATCTGGCACGTGATTATGTCGTCACGCAGAGGACTGTAGTCCAGCTTCACAAATGCAAAGCGCAAAGCTTTGATTGTATGGTCAAACTTCCCTTTGACACCACATACTAGCAAGAGCTTTACCTTGCAGCCTCACCACTCCTTTAATGGTGGTTTTAATGGAATTTTATTAAACATTAAAAAGTATTGGTGCCTGGGGACAGCCAGTTCAACAAATGTTCATGAAAGCAGGTAAGTAAGGAGCAGTGTTAGTAAGAGCAATGCTCTCAGCACATTGCCCTTCTCCTTTCTGGGGCTTAGGGGGTCAGTACATATGTTGTGATTGCAGCCATGTACTTAATTGCAAGATTTTTGCTAGCAATTGACAACAGGTTTCTCTTCCACAATAAAAAAAATCATCTGATGAATCTGTAAGATTTATGGAGACTGTAAAGCTTAAACAGAACAGGAGTCATCTTGAACTGATGCAAAATTCCCAGGACACTAGAACAAGCCATGGTTATAGTGAAATTTTAACCCACTCTCACTATATTTTTAAAACATGGACAAAATTGAATACTGTATATTCTATGAGAATAACTTACTTTTAGAGATATCTAACAGTAACCAATTGGCCAGGAGCATGCCGTGTACTATCATGAATTATCTTTAAGCAGCACTTTGCATCTCAATGATGCCAGTGTGCTTTGTAGTTAAATACTTGGCTGTTTTAACTCCATTTCAGTTTGAGTGATTTCAGAGGATCTACGCTCATATACAGGAGTGAAGGATGCAATTTTTTTTTTTCATGGTCATTGACATTCAGCCACAGGTGAACAGCTGTCTACTAGCTCACAACACTGCTTCGTGTGAATTCAGATAACATTTATCTGATTGAAACCTGGAGGAAAATGAGACAGATCTGAATGATGAACTGAAAGGTTTGGGCACATACAAAACTGCCTGGGACCTATTAGTAGCACTATTACTGATTCACATATTGGAGCACATAAGACAATTATTTACGTCTTTATTTTTCCCCATTAAATCTGTCCAAGAACAGTCCATTTTGAGTACAGACCTGTTGTTGTGCCACTTTGACCCCTAATCATTACCTGTCCCATCACCAAACCCTTCAGGTTGTCAGTGAGATTTCCTCCATGTAGTTTCTTTGCATATCACAGTCCTGATATTCCTCCCACATGTGGTAGAAATCTCACAAGAGGTCAAGTCAAAAACACCCAACTGATTCAGAACCTTGTGATTAATCTTCAAGCTTTATCTAGGATGGGGCAGCTAGCTTGAGTCAGTTATTAATTACTCATATCTGTTTCTGCCTGCCAGAGCTCTCCAACACTTGGATCCAGAAGGCAACTTTCATGGGTGCTTGGCTCTGGTGTTCTGGTTGGGTTTATGCCATCTCTGGTTTCTCTGACAGAATATTGTTGCATTTCAAAACAGAAAACTCCATCTGCTGTATGGGAAACTGAATTGTAGCTAACGTCAATGGTATTTCTCTTGTCCTTGCTCAGGGAGCGGACTGCCATTCAAAAAGTACTGTCACAGACCCATAAAGATCCAGCTAGGCTGTTTGTTTCTCTCTGAATCCTTGCCACTAAAAGGTAGTAGCAACAGAAGAAAAGCAGTTGGTCCTGCCATGAGCTCCATGAAGGTGGAGTTCTTTCCATGCAAGCAGCCCATTGGGATCCATATTGTCCCAGGGGTACATGGCCAGGCAGGTCCAAGGAGTGACTTCCATTGACTTCAGGAAACTCTGGATCAGGCCAGAAGGCTGTGCACAACTTCCCTGATGATCCCAGATTTCCACAGTGCTCAGCGCGGCCCCAGTGCTCCCACAGATCTGCTGCTGGATTCACTGTGCAGCAGGCTCCTGCAAAGCCTCAAGCAGAGGCTGGACTCTCTCCTGCAGGAAGGCATGGGAGTCCCAGATAGCGTTGAGGGAGTCAAGCGGGCTGCTGCAGGACAATGTAAGGCTATCTAACAGGTGTCATTGCGAAAGCTCAGAGATTTGCACTTTAAATAGCCAGTTCCCCAGCGGAATACAGATCCCACTCTGTGCTAGCGTGCATACTTTTGTGACTCACTTGTAGCAACTGCTCATTAATTTGTCTAAATATTTTCCATTTTATGCACTCCCAGCCTCTCCGACTCCTCTCACTTCCATACCTCTACCCAGACCCATTCCTGCAGAGGCAGGCGTGAGGCTGCTGTGAGCTGGGGAGGCTGGTGGCAAGGAGAAGGTGGCTGTGACTGTGGAGCAGAGCAGGACAGCCTCTCCCTTGCCCCAGGCAGGCAGTGGTGCCTGGCACAGGGTGGACAAGGAGCCAGGAGGAGGTGAGACACTGGGATTAGCTGGGATGTCAGCAATGTACTGGGCTATAAGGAAAAAACCCTGATGTTGCGGGGGTAGGATCCCCTCAACAAATCTGTTAAAAAAAAAAAAAAACAGAAAACCCTAAAAAGTTCATAGTCATACTGCAGAACTACAGAAAGACTCCACAGGAGTAACTTCAGCTGAAACTAAAGAAACCAGTAACTCTAGCGGAGATCAACTGGGAAAAAAACCTTATGCAAACATATGATGAAGAGGTAATCTGACAGCTTATCATTTTGCTCTGGGCTTTCAGGAAACCAACCTAATGTACCTGACATTTGGCACATGCAAAACTTAAGAGATTTCAGATAAAAAAGCAAAATGCAATCAGTAGTCTTTATCCATTTGTCAAAATGTCAAAGTTGCTTTTTAATGAATTCCTTGACACTGCAGCATTTTTATGGCCCTTTCAGTGGCCTAATACCTATACCTGGTGTTTTTCTTCTGGTGTACATTATGGAAGGGATGGGGAAACTTGTGCTTTTGTCACTGGGCTTACAAGTTTTTTAATGATGTGATCCTAAGTCAAAAGGCATTAATCATCACTGCATGAGTTATCTCACTGAATTCAGAAAGGCATTTCTCATATCTAACGTTATGTCTGAATGCTCTGATTGAATGTCAGAGCATGCACCCCCTTGCAGCCCTTAATGTGATCCAGCCCATGATAGGGGTCACAACACAACACTCTCAGAGCCATCGTGGCAACCCCATGGGTCACTGTCCACTCATGGACTTCAAAACTCTGCCTAAATACTGAGCTACAAGACTGTGAGATACACTCATAAAGCACTTTTTTATTTTTCTGGGGCAGTAGCTTGCTCAAATGCCACTCAAGCCAAATTGCTTTTCCTTGGTCACTCTGTCAAGAGACAGAATTTGAGGCTCAAGAGTTTTCACAGATTTATTAAACAACCTAGAAAAAAATCCCTAGAGTTAGCTAATAAAAACATGTAGAAGTAGATTCCAGAAAAAAATACTGCCTTCTACAAGAACAGCATTTCCAAACTGTTTTTAGAGGATCCATGCCAGCCAATCAGACCGTGCTCGAGAACAGAATTGTTTTGTGATCCTTTAAGGCAAATAACATACACAGACAAATGAGCTACACTTTTATGTCTGCTCTCACCTCAAGCTGTCAGACAAAGTGCTACAGTAGCAATAAAATGAATACCAGATTTGCTTTTTGTCTGGCTTTAAGAAAAGCATACCAAGAGCCCCAAATGCATCCTCATTATGTTACTTTTCTTAAAATAAGATGAGTGAGAAAACAGTTTAGCACATGAAAAATTCTTCTTCCACCATAGACTAGTTGGCAGGCCCTGATAAAGAGACTGGAAACATTCCTCTTATCTGATGGAAGATATTTCTTCATTAGTATTCTTATTATAAATTTTATTTGTTAATATTTTCTCTCTTTTTTACGTTGAAAAATGCTGGCGGGTGAAGGAATCGTACTATCTTTGGTAGGACGTTATTAACCTTTCCATTCCACAGTATTATCAGATAGGTAAAGCCATGGTAAACTTGAATCAATTCTTATTCTAATCAAAGCTAGCTCATTTTACCTTCTGTCAGCAGACTGACAAGCTCGTCCATTGTTCAAGGCACGTGAGGGAGTCTGCCACACTTTCTGCAGGATCAGAGGCAAAGCTGCAGGCACCTAAAATGAAGATGTACAAGTTAACAGGTGGCACAGGACTCCCCAGAGTAGTAAACTACTGCTTGCCCAATGTCTACCTTAGCTCTTAAATGCAGATCACTTGGACTGAGTTGCATTATCCCCACCTCACACAGTCCCCTGCCCTAAAATAGACTTTAGAAGCTCTGATGAAGTAGGATCTCAGCTCAACTTCTCTGAAGTGGACAGCTTCGAACAGGACAGCTCTAACAGGAACATGGCACAAAGTGCAAAGGAAAACCTCCATCAGCCGTACTGTTAACTTCCCAGTCCACACTTGTCTGCTTTGATTCTGTTCCAGAGGCACAAGTTCGGGCATTCATCGCCTCCTTTTGTCCTGTAACTGCTAATTTTCTGTCTCCCTTTCTGTGGCATGAGTCACAACCAACTTCTCCTTCTGGAAGGGCCCTCGCTTCAGAAATATGAAAACCCAGCTCGGTGTCATTAACGTTTTTGTGATACGGAGTATCAATGACTTTCCACCGTTCTGTCCTCGGGCTTTACCCCTGAATTCCCGCGGACTGTTCTGCCCTCTAGTGATGGCCACGTCCTCCGACTTTGTCTCTCTCCCACTGAAGAAGTGACGCCGCCTGTGGCTTTGAGCAGAGACAAGATGCAGGAAAGCTGAGGAGACCTCACAGCAGAGCCCAGGGCACAGAGCCAGCTGCTATGAATCACCACCTGCGCGCCTGGGATGGTGAGCACCTGGAGACAGAAGACACAGATTTGGAGGATGAGGCTGTCAGGAGGAGCATGGCTTAGGGAGAGGTTTAGGGATGAAAGAGGAACAAAGGGTAGGGCTGCCTTTGGGAGGGGGCTGCAAAGGGGCTACCACTGGAAGGGGGAGGCTGCAAGTCTGGACTTGATGTGTTTCCTAACCCTAGACGCTTGCCACAGCTGAGCTTTGGCCCAGACTGCTAAAGCTGGGGCCCTCCTGAAAAAGTAATCCAGGAAGACATCTTTTTGTAGCCTATCACCCCCTTCCATTGGCAGCCTCTTCGCAGCCCCACTCCAAGGCCAGCTCCATGCTTTCTCTCTCTCTGCCTCAGCTCTAATCCTGACCCTACCCCTAGTCTTGGGACTCATCTGAGCCTTTAGACCAAGACACTGAGACACAGCCTAGGAGAAAAAAATCTCCAGGGAGAAATGTTTTGTGGCTTGCTTGTTCCATTGGCAGCCCCTTTGCAGCCTCCCTCCAACAGCTGCTCTATACTTTGTTTCTGTCCCAAACTCATCCCTAACCTTAACCCTAGACTTTGTCCTTGACTGAGCCCAAGACCAAAACTTCACTATACACAGCCAAGGTGAAAACATTCACTGAGGAGACCTACTTTCACAGCCTGCCTTTTCCATTAGCATCCTCTTTGCAGCTCCACTCCAATGACAGGTCTGTGCTTTGTCTCTTTCCCAGCCTTTACCTTCACCCTTACCAAGAACCTCTATCCTGGCAGTGTTGAAAAAGTTCATAGGGAGAAGTCTTTCTGCGTCTTTTTTGCTAAGCCACTGTTCCTAGCTGTAAAACAGGTTCTCTCTCATGAACTTTTGCACCTGGGCTTTGGCTGGAGATCTGACAACTTCTATGGCAATGGCTGGGAGAGAGAGAAAGTGTGGAAATGCCTTTGGACAGGGGCTGCAAAGAAGCTGCCAATGGAAGAAGTAGGCTGCATCGAGTTTTCTACACATAGTTTCTTCACCTGACTAATGTTGGGTTACCTAGTAAGACTCAGGCAGCCCAGAGTCCGGTTTTAAGTTTAGGTTTAGAGTTTGCATTAGGGTTAATCGTAGGCCTGGGAGAGAGAGACAAAGCCTATAACTCTTGTTGAAGTGGGAGCTCTCTGTGCGTTGCTGGAGCATCTTCCATATGTGGAGAGGACGAGAGAGTTGGGACTCTTCAGACCAGAGAAAAGAAGGTTCGGGGAGAATCTCATCCGTGTGTACAAATGAGCTAGATGAGGAGACAGTGAGGTGGATTGAGAGCTGGCTGTATGACAACTCAGAGGGTTGTGATTAATGGAGTAGTGTCAAGTTGGAGGCCTGCAACCAGTGGTGTCCCCCAGGGGTCAATACTCAGTCCAATCTTGTTCAATATATTCATCAATGACCTGGATGAGGGGACAGAGTGTATCCTCAGTGAGTTCACTGATGATACCAAACTGGGAGGGGTGGCTGACACTCCAGAAGGCCGTGCTGCCATCCAGCATGACCTGGAGAGCATGGCTGGAGAGCTGGGCAGAGAAGAACCTAATGAGGTTCAACAAGAGCAAGTGTAAGGTCCTGCACCTTGGGAGGAAGAATGCTAGGCACCAGTATAGGTTAGGGGTGGACCTGCTAGGAAGTAGTTCTGAGGAGAAGGATCTGGGGGTCCTGGTAGATAGTAAATTATCCATGACCCAACAATGTGCCCTTGTCGCCAAAAAGGCCAATGGAATCCTGGGCTGCATAGGGAAGAGTGTGGCCAGTAGGTCGAGGGAGGTCATTCTCCCCCTCTACTCGGCACTGGTGAGGCCACAACTGGAATACTCTGTCCAGTTCTGGGCTCCCCAGTTCAAGACGGACAGGGAACTGCTGGAGAGAGTCCAGTGTAGACCAACTAAGATGATTGAGGGATTGGAGCATCTCCCTTATGAGGAAAGGCTGAGAGAGCTGGGACTCTTTAGACTGGAGAAGAGAAGGCTGAGGGGAGACCTTATTACTGCCTACAAGTATCTAAAGGGTGGGTTGAAGGAGGATAGAGCCAGAGTCTTTTCAGTGGTTCCCAGTGACAGGACGAGGGGCAATGGGCACAAGCTGGAACATAGGAAGTTCCATTCAATTACACGGAAAAACTTCTTTACGGTTAGGGTGACAGAGCACTGGAACAGGCTGCCCAGGGAAGTTGTGGAGTCCCCTTCTCTGGAGATTTCCAAGATCCGCCTGGATGCAGTCCTGAGTAATGTGCTCTAGGCAATCCTGCTTTAGCAGGGGAGTTGGACTAGATGATCTCTAGACGTCCCTTCCAACTCTGAAAATTCTGTGATTCTGTGATTCTGTGAAATACCTTATAGGATGGAATGAAGAAGAGGGAGCCAGGCTCTTCTCAGTAGTGCTAACTGACAGGGAAAGAGGCAATGGACACACATTAAAACACAAGAAAACACAAAACAATTTTTACTGTGAGGGTGATGTAACCCTGGATCAGGTTTCTCAGAAAGGTTGTGGAGTCCCCATCCTTGGAGACATTCAAAACCTGACTAGCTGCTTTTGCTGGTCCTGTGTGAGCAGGGGGTTTGGAATAGAGATCTGAAGAAATCCCTTCCAACCTAAAGATTATGTGATTATTGTTTTTAAGCATGGCTAAATTTATCAACGTCTATTTAAAATAATTTATATAATTCCATTTGCTTGAAAAATTCTATCAGCAGCATTTGTATGTGTGGGGGTGCCTTTGACTTGGTGCACCCGCACATATATTTTTGAAAGACTCCTTCTAGCCTTGGACTTTATGTGTCTGAGGAAGCTTTTCATGTTTTTCGTATTACAGGGTTTTCTCTTGAGCTTTGTACTAAGAACATAACTCAGATCAAGAATTTTACTCCAGGAACACAACATGTTGGCTTCTGGGGGCTAGAAGAAAAAATTGTAATTTTTTTTAATTCTGGACACAACTAACAAGGTGGTTCATCTCTTGGGAACAAATTGTGGTTCCAGTATCTTCCTCATGAGCTACAGTTGAAAGCTTTGTAGGAGGTAAATCTTCAGCTTCATCTGTCTGTCCCTACATTGAGGGAGGAGCAGCACCTCCCAGCTAGCTGTGAGCAATCATTCTTTTTTGTCCAGAAAAAAACCTGTAGACCTGATTGTTTGTATCTCACTGACTAGATACGATATTTTTTATTTTTCCCCTTCACGTGTTAGAAATTGGGCACTTCTGGGATATGATGGCAGATGTTCTGAACCACCAGTGTTCTAGTGACAGATATGCAATTTCCAGTTTTGCCTCTTGAGCCCATCAGCCTGAACTAGTTGGAATCTGTGTGAAATGTTAATAACCTGTGAAACAATCATTATAAAGCTATAAAACAACATGGCATAATGTAACACCAAAGCCAAGTTTGTAATAGGGATTTTGGTGTTTTATAGCCAAGCAAAGCATTACTCTTAAAAATAGGTCACAAAGTCACAAATAAACCTTTATTGCTTCTCTCTGAAAAAAAAATTAAATAGGAGCTCTTGAGGAGTGAGTAAACACATATGCAAAATGATTAACCACACAAATAATTGTATCATTGTTTGCACTTGTTATCAACAGTAAAATTTATATCTAACTAGTGCTTTCTATCATTTGCTTGCATGTGATCAGTGGCAAAAATTTACTCCATTACCACAGGACACAAGGTCATGTGTTCATTTCAATGACAAAGTGAATTATGATCCTTTGTTTCCCTTTGGTTAATTATGATCCCAGTGCAGCCAGGGCCATATTAAACAAGGGGAAACATGTAGAATTGCATTTGGTAGCTCCTTTGACATTTCTAGTTACTTTATCTTTACTATCTAATTTTTATAATAAGTTTGGGAGACAAAGTGCCCCCTAGGTGTTCATTATTACAACAGGACTGTGGTGAGACAAATGCTTATTCATTTCTAGATTTTAATTGTACCTAATTCACATTTTTTTTAACTCTGCAGCTCCTTTTTCATATTGTAAAGGAGCGGTGCAAAGACAACATTTTATATATTGAAGAATCATGCTGTTTAGCTTAAAATGTGGGCTATCACCTTAGTCTGCAGAACTGGTGTCTGGTGGAAGTTTTAACACTTTCTTGTAAGGACTGGCACAGATTTTCATGTCTACACCTCACATCCTTCTACCACTGCCAAACACTCAGCATGGAAAGCCACACAAAGAAATCTCGTCTTTGTTGTCTCACGTTAATTAATCCTTTTTTTGGAAACATTATTGTCTTCTACCTCAAGAGCTTCCTCCAGATGCTCAGAAAACAACTTCATTATGGTGGGCCCAGCCCAAAACCTATAAGCTTTATTAGCTTTATATTTGTTGGGTTTCTGTGCAGATCGTACTACTGATCACATTGTGGCTGAAATGAACTACGCAACAGAAACAGGTCTTGATTTTGCAAAGTAACAGATGGTCCATAGTGAAATTTGTCATTATTTTGCCGTCAGAAACACTGCTAATCTCACTATGTAATTATTTGTGTTTCTTGTTGGTCTATGTAAAATTCTATGAATATTCATAACTTCTGGAACATACGAAAGTCTATAAAAGGACAATGGAAGGACTAAGCAGGAATGTTCCTTGTAAAATCACTTATGCAATAATTGTGGATGCTGGGGAATATGATGGCAATGGACAACAGAAGGTGGCCTGGCTCACATGAAATTTCAGAATAACATTTCTGTTGTCATTGCCTGAAACAAAAAGGTTAGCAGAGGCAGCACAAAGGATGCTTTTAACTTGATATGTTCACATATCATGTCTCAGGGACAGGATCCTATCCTGTACAGGGCTCTTTGGTTATTTTACCCCAGGTGTAGAACTTTCCATTTGTCTTTGTGTCCTGGTTTGAGGTAAAACAGGACCAATTTTGTTCAGTAACTTTACTTTTTAGCTCGGCCTCTTCTAACTACTGAAATTAACAGCATATTGTGCAGACAGTGTTTGCTCTCAGAGTGATAAGACCTATGTTTATAGTTGATGCCCAGGCATGGTATGCAGAGAGGCTCTTGCTTATATTTGTTATTATATATTATATTGCTTATATATTGTTATTGCTATAACACCCAAGGGCAGCTCACTTTGTTATTTGCCCCGTTGGAGGGTCGGAAGCAGAAAAGCAGAGAGGGGTCACACCTGTGGGGAGGAGTGGACAGGACAGGTAAGCCAAAGCTGACCAACGGGGTATTCCATCCCATCTGCCTCACGCTCAGTATAAAAGCTGAGGGATCAAAGGGTCAGCGCTCTTTTCTTCAATGGTCGACGTCTGAGGAGGACTCTGTCTGTTCATCTGCCTTTGATCCCGATCCTGAATTCAGATCCAGAATCCAGTTCCCATCCATCACTGAGTCCAGCCTGGGACTGGCCCAGTGCCAGGTGGTGACATGATTGTAATCCTGGGAGCTTGATATGGTTTTGTATATATTTTATTATTTCCTTTTTTATTTTAATATTTCATTAAAGTAGTTTAGTTCCTTCTAAACTCATAAGTCTCTCTCTCTCCTGCCTGTCTTTGGAGCAGTAGGGGAGACCATCTGTCATTCCACCTGAGTGGCCAATCCAGCCCAAACCACAACACTTTGTTAAACTTCGTACTGTTCTTGCCAGCCCACTCTTCCGCCTGTCCAGATCTCTCTGTAAGATGGCTCTCCCTTCTGACATGTCCACATCATGACCCACTTTTCTGTCATCAGCAAACTTGAGAGTGTTTTCAATCCCACTGTCGAGATCATTTATGAAGATGTTGAACAGCATGGGGTTGTTTGATCCCTGGGGGACACCACTTGTGACAGGCTGCCAGCTTGAGTAAAAAAACACTGATCACCAGCCTCTATGAGTGCAGCCTGTGAGCCAGTTCCTACCCATCTCACAGACCACCCATCCAACCTGTACCTTTCTAGTTTGTCCAGGAGAAGGATGTGGGAAACAGTGTCAAATGCTTTGCTGACATCCAAGTAAACAACATCCACTACTCTCCCAATGTAAACAGATGTTATTTTGTTGTAGAAGGTGATCAGGTTTGTCAGGCCTTTGGTAAATCTGTGTTGTTTTTTCCCAATCACCTGCTTCATTTGGTTTGTGATAGTTTCTAGGAGGACTCGTTCATTACCATGGACTGAAGTAAGACTAATGGGCTTGTAGTTTCCTGGGTCCTCTTTTGGGTCCTTCTTGTAGATGGGTATGACATTTGACCTCTTCCAGACATCAGGGACTTCTCCTGATCTCCATGACTTTTCAAAGATTAAGGACAGTGGTCTTGCAACAATGTCAGCCACTTCTCTTGACACTCTGAGGTAGATTTTCTCCAGGCCCAGATTTGTGTGGGTTGAGCCTTTGCAAGGGGCCACAGAGCAGCCCTTCTTCCACTACTGTTAGGTTGACATGTGTTGTCATAGCTACTTGATCCTGTGATCTGGTGTCCAGCTATGCCAGTAAAGGTAGAGACAAAGACAATATTGAGAAGAGAAAGCTCCTGGGAGACCTTATTGTGACCTTTCAATACTTAAAGATGGTCTTATAAGAAAGATGGGGTCAGAANTTGTCAGGCCTTTGGTAAACCTGTGTTGTTTTTTCCCAATCACCTGCTTCATTTGGTTTGTGATAGTTTCTAGGAGGACTCGTTCATTACCATGGACTGAAGTAAGACTAATGGGCTTGTAGTTTCCTGGGTCCTCTTTTGGGTGCTTCTTGTAGATGGGTATGACATTTGACCTCTTCCAGACATCAGGGACTTCTCCTGATCTCCATGACTTTTCAAAGATTAAGGACAGTGGTCTTGCAACAATGTCAGCCACTTCTCTTGACACTCTGAGGTAGATTCTCTCCAGGCCCAGATTTGTGTGGGTTGAGCCTTTGCAAGGGGCCATAGAGCAGCCCTTAAATATCAGTATTCACCCAACTTGTTTCAATGTAGAGATGCCTGGAAGGCATTTCTCCATTTGTGGTACTGAAGTTATTTGATATTTGGAAACTTGTCTTTGCATGCAGGTATGATCTCATCAGCTTCTGACTGCTTCTGGAGGAACTAATTCTGGAAACCATTTCTAGGCACATTAAGGACAAGAAAATCATCAGGACTAGTCAGCATGGCTTCACCAAGGGGAAGTCATGCTTGACCAATTTGATAAAATTCAATTATGACATGAGTGGCCTCATAGATGAGGGAAGCACAGTGGATATTGTCTACCTGGACTTCAGTGAGGCCTTTGATGCTGTTTCACATAAGATCCTTATAAAAAAGCTGTTGATGTATGGGCTGGATGAGCAGACACTGAGGTGGACTGAAAACTGGATGAATGGCCAGGCCCAGATGGTGGTGATCAGTGGCATGGAGCCTAGTTGGAGGCTAACTGGTGCTGTATCCCAGGGGTCAATACTGGGTTCAGTCCTGTTTAACATCTTCATTAATGATCTGGATGATGGGACAGAGTGTACCCTCAGCAAGCTTGCTGATGACACAAAACTGGGACAAGTGGCTGAAACACCCAAGGGTCATGCTGCCATCCAGAGGGACTGTGAGCTGGAGAAATGGGCCAACAGGAACCTCATGAAGTTCAACAAGGAGAAGTGCAAAGTCCGGCACCTGGGGAAGAACAAACCTATGCACCAGTATATGATCGGGGCCACCCATCTGGAAAGCAGCTTGGCAGAAAAGGACCTGGGGGTATTGGTGGACATCAAGTTGAACATGAGCTAGGAATGTGCCCTTAAGGCAGAGAAGGTGAATGGTGTCCTGAGCTGCATTAGACAAAGTATTGCCAGCAGGCAGAGAGATGCAATCCTGCCCGTCTGCTCAGCACTGGAGTTCTGGGTCCAGTTCTGGACTCCCCAGTATAAGAGACACATGAACACACTGGAGGGAGCCCAAAGAAAGGCCATGAAGATGATTAAGGGAAAGGAGCATCTCTCCTATGAGGAAAGGCTGAGAGAGCTGGGACTGTTCAGCCTGCAGAAGAGAAGGCTCAGGGGAATCTCATCAATATATATAAATACCTGAAGGAAGAATGCAAAGAAGATAGAACCAGGCTCTTTTCACTGGTGCCCAGTGACAGGAGAAGAGGCAATGGGCACAAACTGAAACCCAGGAGGTTCCTTCTGAACATCAGAAAGCACTTTATCACTGTGAGGGTGGCCAAGCACTGGCACAGGTTGCCCCTGAATGTTGTGGAGTCTGCATTCTTGGAGATATTCAAAGTCATCTGGACATGGTCCTGGGCAGTTGGCTCTAGATGGCCCTGCTTGAGCAGGAGTGTTGGACAAAATGAGCTCCAGAGGTCCCTTCCAACCTTCAGCCAGCAAACCAACTTTATAAACCCTGTCACAGGCAGGAGTACGACTCGCTGTTGTTAGATGGCAGGGATTGAAACATAAAGCTTTAATCAGCAGAAGGGCTGTCAAATCTTTTCTGGTACAAGTTGAAGGGCCAAAAAGTCATGGATGTACAGTGGTTCTGAAACTCACGTGGTAGGTCCAGCAGAGACAGACTTCCACAAGAGCGGTCTGGTATGGCATGTTCTGCTGTGTTTCAGGGAGTAGAAAGGGAGTCATATTTGTCACATTTATCCAAATCCTTTCACCTAAGGAAGGAAAAAGGAGTCAAGATGAATCCCCAAGCAGTGGAGGAACAATTTCTATTAGGTCATATTTCCTATAACTTCAGGAATGATTCTGGTTCAGCATCTCCTTGGCATAATATAGATAGATTTAAACTTGATCTAAGTTGAGGAGTGCCCCCAGTGAAGCTGTAGAAGATTTTCCCTCCCGTTGCTCCCTGGCAGGCCCCAGCAGCAGTGGCAGGTGATTACCGCAACTGTCCTCATGGGACCTTTGCACAGCCAGGGGAGAAATGTCCAACCCTGCTTTCTTTTTGAGAGGTTTCTTGGGGCCGGCAGGAGTAAAACGAGAGTGATCCAGACTGCACCCGGGGCTGGCCAAGTCTCTGCTTTTTTCTGTCAGTGGGAGGAAACGCTGACATGCCATAAAACTTGTGTTGGGGCCACTGTATGTGAGGAGGGAGGCAATGCCAGCCCCAACGGCCTGCTTTGGCGGGAGGACGCCAAGGCACCGTGGGCAGCGGGCTGAGCTGAGCCCAGAAGAGCCGAGAAGAGCTGAGCTGAGCCAAGCTGAGGGAGTGTAATGATAGAATGAGGGGTAACTGTTTTAAACTGAAAGAGGGTAGATTTAGATTAGATATTAGGAAGAAATTCTTTACTGTGAGGATGGTGAGACACTGGAACAGGTTGCCCAGGGAAGCTGTGGATGCCCCATCCCTGGAGGTGTTCAGGGCCAGGCTGGATGGGGTTTTGAGCAACCTGATCTTGTGGAAGGTTTCCCCGCCCATGGCAGGGGGGTTGGAATGAGGTGATCTTTATGGTCCCTTACAACTCTAATCATTATATGATTACATGAAAGCGTTCATTTTCCTCTCTGCGCCAGGCCACGTGTTCTTCTGTACACAGCTCTGGCCAGCTACCAGACGAATGATCCGTTCCTCTTTCAAACCTACTACTGATAATACTGAAAAAAAGAGCACTACCTGAATTCCAGCTGACATCAAAAAAATGCTGCAGAAAATTGGACCAATGACTCAGCACTTATCTATTGTATTCTAAATTCATTTCATACTAAAATGAATATACTAAGGCGGGCAAGATGACACGATGTTGACATTTTTGTCCCTGAGGAACAGTGACTCAGTAATGACTCTGCTTTCGTCTGAGCCACAGACAAATCTGTAGTTGATGCTATGCAACGTAGATAGCTGAATCAGAAATAAAGCTCTAAACAGATCTGTGTTCTGGAGCCAGAAGCTGATGAGATCACACTTGCATGCAAAGACAAGTTTCCAAATATCAAATAACTTCAGTACCACAAATGGAGAAATGCCTTCCAAGCAGCTCTACATTCAAATGAGCTAGGTGAATACTGATATTTAAACACAGCTGTGCAATAGCTTGTGTCAACTTTACCCTAAAGACTATGGTTCATGTCACATTTGCACTCGAGTGATATAATTGTCATCCATTTTTCATAAAAGATAAGCAGACATATTTGTATGGCATACTAATGTGAGGCAAGATTTTTATGCACTGGCAAAAATGCTGACCCTAGCTTGTTTGTACAGTACCCATTAATCATCATGAGACATAATGATGAGACAATGTTTTATATATGATTGAACAAAAGCATATGAAACATCTTTTAACTGAAAGAAATGGAAGTTCATATTCCCACTGTACCACCCAGAGTATTTAAATTTTAAGCACTTATGTAGTGCAAAATTCAGTGGACAAGAATTATCTGAATAAGAGAAACTGTAGCCAGAAGTTGAATTTAACAAACTATCAACAATTTCAGTATTCCAACAATCGTTGTGGTGTGTCCCTTAAGATTAACCTATAACAAAACTTTGTCTTAAGTGCTCTGCGTCGTACTAAAGGACAGTCGAATTAATTGTCCCTAGTGTGAAGCTTTGTTTTGTGAATTCTTCCATGCATGTATATCAACAGTAGATACACAATATGTCTAGTGTAGCACCCCAGCACTCCTCAGACACTGTGCCTCAAACGCTGAGCATTTGGTAGTGCGGAGAGTTAACCTCATTTGACAGCAACTGGGTTGCTGGATTCCTATTCCCCCCGTTTACTTTCATGGGAGGTCAGTGCCTAGTCAAAATTATACATCTAGTTTTGCTCAATAGCCCGTACGGAAAAACAAGCATTCGAGAAGGGGTGAGAAATGGCATCATACCCCATTGCTACTAACCTATGGGACAGACACAGGCTTCTAAACCCTCCCATGCCCTGTGGGGAAAGTCACAGACACAGGACAAAGCATCATGGAGGACAGCATCACTGCAAAGGTTATGGTTTCTTCTCTCCTTTTAGAGGAGCCTTCACACTGCCTTCTTGCTGCTACCACCCACAACTTGCTGAGATGCACCCTGTGCTTCAGCCAGCAGGTTGTGCTACATCTGCAGTCAGGGCAGGGACTGACATCTATGTTGCTTTCCTGCGGCAACCATGGCAATCTTCCTTGGGACGGGCATTTCACCAGGGCACAGCCTTGCAAACAGTGACCCAAAGTCTCAGGTCATAGAAATCAGCAACAGTCACTGCTGTGACATGCTAACTGGTACAACCCTGATTTCTGACCAGTAACATGTCTCTACTCTGAGAATCGTAGAATCATAGAATGGTTTAGGTTGGAAGGGACCTTGAAGATCATCTAATTCCAACCCCCTGCCATAGGCAGGGACACCTCCCACGAGACCAGGTTGCTCAAAGCCCCATCCAACCTGGCCTTAAACACCTCCACGGTTGGAGCTTCTACAACTTCTCTGGGCAACCTGTTCCAGTGCCTTACTGTCCTCCGAGTGAAAAATTTCTTCCTAATACCTAATCCAAATCTACCCTCTTCCAGTTTGAAGCCATTCCCCCTCATCCTATCACCACATGCCCTTGTAAAAAGTCCTTCCCCAGCTCTCCTGTAGCCCCCCTTTAGGTACTGGAGGCTGCTATAAGGTCTCGCTGGAGCCTTCTCTTCTCCAGGATCTTCTCCTCACTGGAAGCAGGAATGAAATATGATCCAGTGTCTACTATGAGATGAACAGCAAAAAGCAGGCAGGTGCTTGCCTCTGCATAAGCAGTGGTTTTCCTTCTCTCAGCTAGAGATACCTGTGCTGAGGCTTAACTCTCTCCACTGTAGACACAGGGCCCAGCAGATGCAGACTCCAAGCAGCTCCTGTGCTTCTTCCTGGCATTAGATCCCTTGTGGGTTTTTTCCCCAGAATGATACGTAGTGAGAAAAAATGGAAAGATTGTTTCTCAAGTGGTGCTGAATGAAACAGAAGCAAAGCAGACAAATGTGGACGGGAAAGTAAGAGAGTCCTGTTACTCATACACACGAGAAACAGTTGGTCCTCTTCAGAGAAGGTCCTCTGCCTTTGTGTCTTTTAAGAAAGGGCTTCTTTCTTGGTGTGGACTAAAATCCTGTGATGAAAGGGCCCGCAAGGTCACCCATCTGCAGCTCTGCAAACGTTAACAGTACGGCTGATGGAGGGTTCCCTTTGCACTTTGTGCCATGTTCCTGTTAGAGCTGTCCTGTTCGAAGCTGTCCACTTCAGAGAAGTTGAGCTGAGATCCTACTTCATCAGAGCTTCTAAAGTCTATTTTGGGGCAGGGACTGTGCGAGATGGGCATAATGCAACCCAGTCCGAGTGATCTGCATTTAAGAGCTAAGGTAGGCATTTGGCAAGCAGTAGTTTACTACTCTGGGGAGTCCTGTGCCACCTGTTAACTTGTACATCTTCATTTTAGGTGCCTGCAGCTTTGCCTCTGGTCACTGCAGAAAGCATGGTAGACTCCCTCACATGCCTTGAACAACGGAAAAGCTTGACAGCAGAAAGAAGGTAAAATAAGCAATCTTTGATTAAAATGAGAATTGATTCAAGTTTACCATGGCTTTACCTATCTGATAATACTGTGGAACGGAAAGATCTGCAGGCTCTTCCCAGGAAGATGAAAACTGCAGAAGCAGAAAGAGAAAACAGAGCTGTGAAGAGGGGAGTGACAGCAAACCAGGAAAGAGGAAGGAGAAAGAGAGAAAAGGAGCTTTCAAGGATCAGCAATTGAAACCATCCAAGACGGTTGAGAAGAACAAGGAACCCAGGTGTGTAACCAGCTCTGCTGTCCATCCCTCAACACTTTGAACACTGCTCTGAGTATATGAAATATTTCTGTGATGCACAAGGTGTTGCAATTCTACCTCTGTGTGTGGCACTAGTGGCAGTGACAAATACACCCACCCATGAATGCAGAGAAATGCGGCTGCAAGTAAGCAAAACAAACATGGATTGCGCTGAAAATGAGGGCTGAGAAAAATAAAGCAAGAGTCCTAAGAAAGAGATGCAAAATGCTGCCTCTGGCTTCCATCACACCAGCTTGGGAATCTTAAGCTTTCTCATAAAAATGGAATAAACTGGTGCCTCTGTTTATAGCTGCTCAAAGGCTTGATCAAATTACTGTTTTGCTTTAATGATGTAGTTAATAGTACTGGATATATGTGCTACACTGGAATCGAATAAATCTTCTGTCTCTGCTCACCACTGAAGTGAGGGACTTGCTAGGTAACTCTGCCTTAACTCTTCCTGTGTGAGAAAAATGCTTTTTTTCTTCTCCTATTTCCTTAACTTATTTCTTGGTTTTGGGTGGAAAAGAGCATATAGCTAAGGCAGGTCTGCCAACTCTATCTTTGGTTTTTGAGATGTGAGCTCTTATTGGGTCGTTAAGGCATCTCTATTCCAAGGATGTTCTCTAACAGGTGTGTGTTCTCTGAGACCTCAGCAAGACTGATCTCACATTGTGGTTTTTTCCTCATCTCTGGGACCAACAGTTACTTTACCACAAATCGTGAATTTTTAGATAGATGTGATTGGAATTGGTCCACTGGGTCAGATATTTAGCTAGTGCTAAACAGTGAATAATAGATGAGAAGAAGCACAGGAGACAGCTGTAATGAGTTTTGAACGTGTAGAATAGTTGCTGATAGTTGACAAAACTGAAGACAGTAGATAAAAGTAGGGATGTACCAGAGGTAGTTAAACAAACAAAAAACCCGCATCTTTGCAGCAGCGTTCAGCATACAAAGAAGTGTGGAGAAACATTTTTGGTCACGGTCAGCAAATTTCCAGCCCACGGATATCACACTTGTTGTGCGAACTGTCACATTTTAAAGAAACTTTGCTCTCTTTTTTTTGAAAAGAAAATATTTGATGAAGTGTGTCAAAAATTATGCGTTTTTCAGAGTTTAATGTCAAGATAAAGAGCACAGTCTTTGTCTTCCACAGGTCAGTAAAAGAAGAAATCCTCCATTTGAACTGTCATGGGGATGAGTGCTGTATGTCTTATGGCAGCTCCTGCACCCTACACAAAACTACTGTCTCCAGAGTGTCTGGGCCACTTTTAATTATGAGATTTCATCTATTTTGTAAATGCCATTAGTCTTGATCAGTGATTAATAAAGGGCCTGAAAGTACTGGAAAATAATTGCTCCTCATTTTTAGTTATATGTTGTTGGTTTCATTTTGATAAATGATGCATGGTAATTTAGTCTTACAAATTGGCATCTGTTTACAAACACACATAAAGGAAGACCTCAAAACACACTGCCCTGCGTGTGTTTTCATATGTGGCTGTGGAAGAGCTTCTTCACCAGAACATAACTCCTACCATTAGATACTGAACCCTGCAGCTCTGTTTCTCGTGGTGAAATTGTGTCTTTCCCTGAGCCTTGTAGACCACTTTGGACATGACAAGCACATTTCCCAGAACTGGCTGTGAACTTCCATCACTGCCAGGAGCATCTACCACACCGCAGTGTGAAAGGACAGGATTTATACATGAAATTCCTCTTTTCACCTCCATCTGCGACCTCTTTTCAAACGAGAGCAGCGGAGAGTCTCCCGAATCTACCCGACGGAGCGACTTTGAAGCGGCGTTACTCTGGTAAGCGCAGGTACACCGATCGGGTACAAGAGCCTGGTGGTTTTTCAGGGAAGTGTCACCTCTCTCTGGCTGGAAACGGCAGCCTGTCCCACACGGGCGGACAGGACAGCTCTGAGAAAGGTCTCTTACTCGTAAAGTTCTTTATAACAATTCATTTCTACATGTGTGCTGACACCTTGAATTGGGGACACGCAGGCCTCGCTATTTCTAACGCAGGCACCGGTGAGAGGCAGAATTTGCTACGGATTCAGCCCAAAGCAGAGCCACCCACGAAGGGGGAGTTGGGCAGCCGCACCTCCCACAGACAGAGATGAAACCGACGGAGGTTTCCCGTCACGTCCCGTCTCCACGGTGGTGCCGCAACGCGCCCAGACGCGCCGCCTGAAGACGAGCCCGGCCGGGGACCCCGCGGCGGCCCTTCGCCCGCCGGGCGGCGCCACCGACCCAACGGCTGCGGGTGGCTCCGCTCCTCTCCTCAGCTCGGCTCGGCTCGGCTCGGCTCTTTTCGGCCCGGCTCGGCTCCCTGCCCGCGGCGCCCCGCCGTCCTGCCGCCGAGGCGGGCCGTTAGGGCCGGCGCCGCCTCCCTCCTCACGCAGGGGCAGCCCCACCGTAGGAGTTAGAGTTGTATCTCCCTCTTGTGTCCGTTCCCGCGGCGCGGCCTGGGTTCCCCGGCGCCGAACTGCGCCCCTTCACCTCAGCGAGCGAGCGCCAACCGCGGCCCCGCCGCCCGGGGCCGGCCCGGGCGGGCGAGCGGAGCGGGCCCCGAGGGGGCACCGCGCTGAGGGGCGGCCGCAGCGGGGCCGAGAAACGCGGGGCCGTCTGAGGGGAAGACGTGGTGGGGTTGTGAGCCGAGAGCAGGGAGCAGGTTAATGGGGATTTGAACTCAGCGCGGGGGGAATTGCAGGGGACGTGTGCGGGCTTTTGCAGCGTGTTCACGTTTGGTATAAACTCTCCTC
>VUYV01000078.1:3471482-3487227 GCA_008711295.1 Anarhynchus alexandrinus | reverse complement strand
CCCCCCCCCCCCCCCCCCCCCTTTATGCGCGAGTTGGATTTCGTTGCACAAATGCAGTCCTTTGCCTTCACCTTTCACAGAGACGTCTCATCGCTACAGAGGTATCGTCTGGAGGACAAATCTTACGAGGGACGACTGAGGGAACTGGGGTTGTTCAGCCTGGAGAAGAGGAGGCTGAAGGGAGCCCTTATCACCCTCTACAACTACCTGAAAGGAGGTTGTGGAGAGGTGGGGGCTGACCTCTTCTCCCTGGTGACAAGTGATAGGACAAGAGGAAATGGGTTCAAGTTATGCCAGGGGAGGTTCAGATTGGATATTAGGAAACTTTGTTTCACTGAAAAGGTTATTAAACATTGGAATAGGCTGTCCAGGGAGGTGGTGGATTCGCCATCCCTGGAGGTGTTTAAAAAAAGGGTAGATGTGGTACTTAGAGACATGGTTTAAAAGTGGTTTTGTCAGGGTAAGTTAATGGTTGGACTTGATGATCTTAAAGGTCCCTTCCAACCTCAGCAATTCTATGATTCTATGATTCTATGATGTAACTCCATACAGTCACGAGACCCACGGCGATAGAGACAGAACATAAACCATGTTTTTACGCACATCTGAATGACGGTAATAACAGAGCCAGCACACCAGCAAATGCAGCTGAACTTCTGCCTCCTGAATACGCTGAGGTTTTGAGCTCCATTGTTTTGGGGTCTTCTTGGGTCAGCTCTATTGTGCATTTTCCTGTAGGCCTTCAGACGCTCTCTCCTAATGTGTATGCCCTCTGCTATGGACAACGTATCCGAGTAATTAAATTTCCATGATGTAAACAGAAACAAACCTTCTAAACCCTGTCACAGGCAGGAGTACAACTCGCTGTTGTTAGATGGCAGGGATTGAAACATAAAGCTTTAATCAGCAGAAGGGCTGTCAAATCTTTTCTGGTACAAGTTGAAGGGCCAAAAAGTCATGGATGTACAGCGGTTCTGAAACTGACGCTATAGGTCCAGCAGGGACAGACTTCCACAAGAGCGGTCTGGTATGGCATGTTCTGCTGTGTTTCAGGGAGTACAGAGTCATATTTGCAACATTTATCCAAATCCTTTCACCTAAGAAAGGAAAAAGGAGTCAAGATGAATCCCCAAGCAGTGGAGGAACAATTTTTATTAGGTCATATTTTCTATAATTTCAGGAATAATTCTGAGTCAACATCTTGGCATAATATAGATCGATTTAAACTTGATCTAAGTTGAGGAGTGCCCCCAGTGAAGCTGTAGAAGAGTTTCCCTCCTGTTGCTCCCTGGCAGGCCCCAGCAGCAGTGGCAGGTGATTACCGCAACTGTCCTCATGGGACCTTTGCACAGCCAGGGGAGAAATGTCCAACCCTGCTTTCATTTTGCAAGGTCTCTCAGGGCCGGCAGGAGGAAAAGCAGAGTGAGCCAGACTGCACCCGGGGCTGGCCAAGTCTCTGCTCTTTTCTGTCATCGGGAGCCAACGTTAAAAAACTTAATGGTAAATAAAACTTAAGAGTTGGAACTCGTACACTTTTTCTAATGTTGCATTTAATTCCTATTTTTATATACCATGATTTCTTGTGGATGATTTTATAACCTATACAATGTCTTCCCTATCTCCCCTAAATCTGTGACTTTGTCCCTCAGTGAGCTCATTATCACTGTTTCTCATTCCTTGTCTATGAGAAGAAAATCTATGCTCTGTTACTTTTGAGGTATCTGATTTGATGAGGTCTGTACACCAATAGTTTTTGAGCGTGCATCAAGATATCCTATACTATTCAACACCTGGTAAAGAAACATAGATATGGAACATCAGACATGTCACCACAAGGTGAAGTTGAGGAGTGAATGAATGCAAATCCATGTGAGTTTGTGTTGATAATGGGCATCTGACACATTATTTTACCTGTATGTTGCTTAGTTTTCAAGTTATGTAGGAAGCCTGGAAAATGGAGCTGCTGTAACTGTGACTAGATATATCTGCATTCTTATGGAAAAAAGACTTTCTTGCTTTTTGTGTCTGCATATTGCTTTTTTTTTTCTGTTCACATCAATTTGTGTTGAATTCTCGTACAGAGTTTGTGTAGTGGAGGTTCCTCTAGACTTATATTCCAAGGCACTGATGTTTACTTAAATTTTGATGAAACTCTTATCTTTAAGTATAGATATTTATTTCTTTGTAGGTTTAAAACTATACAAGGAAACACAAAACATTAAGCAAATAAATATAGCAAGAGTAGCCAGTGAAATAATAGAAGCCGAGC
This sequence comes from Anarhynchus alexandrinus, assembly GCA_008711295.1. Taxonomy (NCBI): domain Eukaryota; kingdom Metazoa; phylum Chordata; class Aves; order Charadriiformes; family Charadriidae; genus Anarhynchus; species Anarhynchus alexandrinus. The sequence continues at coordinate 3,484,958 of VUYV01000078.1, read as the reverse complement.
AGGAAATACTAGTAATTTCAAAAGTGAAACAATTAACCCAAAGTTCATGAAACTGAGGTTCAACAAAGGCTTGCAGACAGTCTGTCTAATTGCAATTACGTAATTGCAATAATTTGTTGTCTGTTTGCAGAGCCCTTCTCTTTTTTTGTCCCCTGATAAAATGTTTAGCACACCTTGCACAGCGCAGCAGGGCTCGTTGCTTTGCTCTTGGCACCTCCCTTCCCCAAATGCCTGGAATTTCTGGTTACTCAGCAACCCCAGGGGCGTCCAAATCCGGTACTTTGCAGTATGTGATAATGCCTCTATGGTCTGGAGTGGTCTTACGGCTGAAAAGCCCCAGTACTTGGACTGCAAAAAAGAACAAGAAGTGAAACCTGCAGACTGTAGTACCCGGATTTCATAAGAGTGGGTCACAAGGGGCATTTCAGCCATGGTCATTTATGAGTTTAGAACCATGTTATCAACACTGTCTTGCTTCTACTCGTCCTGTCTTCCTGAACATTTTCCATGCAACCCAAGACCGTGATGCCTGATAACTGTAGGACTGAAAACCGACACATTAAACAGACCCACATGTCATGGTCTGAGTTTTTCTGCACCTGCTGGCTCTCACCAGCTTTAGAAAATGATTGCCTTCACCTACAAAGTGCTTATTCATGTAAAAATGCAACAGTGGTATTATAATGCAGGAAGGGCTTGGGGGCTGGAATTTTTTTCACTTTCACTTTCTGGTAGGAAAGCACACAGCTATGGGGGGATCAGCAGGGTAAGGAAAGGAAAACAAGCATGGGAAGGTACTTACCTGTCTTTTCCCCTTGCCTAAAACTACGTGTTCCATATGGGAAACAATAACCTTCATGAAAATAGCTGTTAGCTATGCCCTCATCCCTCTTGTGTCAAAATGTTTTGTAGAGAAATAACAGACAACTTTTGTGAAAGCAGGAAGCTTGACTCCATTAATGCTACAGCTTGTGGAGCTCTCACAGTCTTGTGGTTCTTCCTCTCCCAGATCGTCTCTAATTTCAGTTCCCCCCAAAAAAAACACATTGTAAGATGTCTGTTTTGGAGCAGAATGTTGGAAAAAACTTATGAAGCATATCGTTCCTGGTTAGATGCACTCTGATCTCACATGATTGTAGTCTGCTGTTCAGAAACATCCTCTTCTTGTAAATCAGACCTTCCAGAGAGTGATAGTGAGATAGTGAGAGAGTTTTGTGCTCCATGCGCTGGATAGGACCTTATTGAAAAATTGTAGTAGGGCTCATGATGTGTGTAAGAGGCAAACGTTAGACTGACATCCTGAGCCTCGCACTGCTGCATGTTGATCTGCTGATGTCATTGATAGAGCAACCTGTAGCTACTCAGCTGCACCTGGCGTTGCAAGACCATGGCATGACGGTACCTGCAGATTCTGCTAATGTCATACTTCCAGGGCTGTTCTTTCCGTCTGCCTACTAGAAATCTAGTATACTTCTACCGTCAATGAGTTTCAGGTTGGGAGTCTTCCTTGATTTGAGAGGGCAAGAATTAATATTAATGGTGAAAATCTTTGAGGAAAAATGAAGATTAGCTACCAGTATAGTATGGCTATACAGTTTTCAGAAAACAAAGGAGTGTCGGAGGAAATGAACAGTCAGTTTGTACAAGGCCTGGAAGACGTGGAAATGTGAACAATCTGTCTGATCCTGGTTACTCCTTTCTCTGTTACATTTAACCTAGGAAATTACAGGGAAAAAAAAAAAGCAGGTTTTAGTTTTCTAACTCAGATATATTCTCATAAGATTATTTTGCTAATTCATATCTTATTATCCCATAAGATAAGTCTGGCTAACTCAGGGTGCTATCGCTATCAAGAGACATATAAAGGCTTTGAAATTTTAGTTGTGGGAATGGAGTACAGATGTCACTTATCAGGACAAGTGCTTGCAATGTAGATGAGTCTTTTATTTGAATTGTTTAGATGCCCTCCTAGAAGATTCAAAAGCTCTGTGTGCACTATGGAAAATGTAAGGGAGAAATGAGGTAGAAATGCACATTTAGTTCTAACTGACCTCTCTGGGAAACAACCAGGAAGATGAAAACCCAAGCTAAAACCCTTGAAAAATAAGGCATGAACTGATATTATCAGAAATTCAGCAAATCAGGGTGAAGAACAGAGCAAGATGAACTGCTGAATGTTTGCAGAAAGAGGCAAAAAGGCTGGATGATTTGAACAAATTAGCCACAGAAGAAGAGTCAAACTGAGAAAGGAAAGAGAGACATTCTTAAGGGAGAGAGATAACAAAGTAGTGGAGAATTTGGAGAAAGAAAAATGTCTGCTCCAAATTGGCCCTCCTAGATTGTAGAATGAGGATAAAACACATCAGGGGTTCAGAAAGATTGAATCAAGACTGGGACCAAGACAGAGACTGAGATGCTTCAGAAGAAATGTGGATATTTTGGGGTAAAAATAGTGTTTACTGGAGTAATAGTAATTTATAAGTAGAAGAAACTTGGATTGGAGGACAATACTCATAGAAAATGTGAAATACTAATACGAGCATATATTATAAGAAATCTGGTAATTCACGAATCCTGGAAATTAAAGTAGAAGCCAGTTAGGAGAAAAGGTAATAAACGTTATATTGTGTGTCTGTGCTATTACCTTAACCATCCTGACTTTTATATTAAGGACACTTAAGCTACAACCCCTGCTCATCTCCTGTATAAATATTAACATAAAATAGAAGATGTCTCAGATCGATACCACACCCACAAGCTATTACATACCTTGTAATCAAACAAAATATTTAGTTTGTTTCAGAGCCAAATCCCATGCAGTCAAGTTTATTTAGCGTTTTATTAACACTGAAGGATACCCTGTTGTCTCTTATCTGTCTTCTTAAGGAAAAATAATTCCTTTTTAATTAGGTCATTGCAGTCATGTGCTGCTGCCGTTATATAAACTCTTCCTGGTATGTAATGCTGGATAAATATAGCGTAGCGTTTATATAGGTTTGATGCTGGCACAGAAATATTAATATGCAGGCTGTAGAACAGGTAGAGCAGACAGACTTTGATAATACAAATTCCTTTCCTGAGTTCTGTCTCAGTTCTGACCAGAGCTAAGGCTGGCGAGGTAAGTTAGGGTCACTTTTTCTAACACTGCCAAGCAAGAGGACAAAAGTTTATATGAAATGCCTACACTCAAACCACTGAATAAAATCTACTTTTCAAGTACTAACAACATTTAGTGCCTAGAATTTTAATGGAGACCAAGATACGATTATGCCATATACCTAATTCTGAGCTATCCACACTCACTATTCTTGCGTAAGGTAGAATCAGACACAGAAATGGGAGGGATTTAAGGGTGATGTTGGTTGTTGTTCTCCTGGAAAGGAGATGGGTGGTTCTTTCAGAGAAAATTCACTTTGGTTATCAGCTAAAGGAGTTTATTGGCAAAAACTGTACAGATAATGCATAAAAATATATTGAAGCAGCAAGTTCAGAGAATGTTAAATTAAGCCTCATTTAAATTTAAGTTTATTCTGATAAAATTATTTTAAGAAGTAGTCTTAAAAAACCTTGTATATAAGACTTTTTAGGCTTTGAAATGTCACTGTATGTTTTTGCCCTTAATACCATATGGAGTGTATTGTCATTATGTAACAGACATATTTAAAAAAATCCATGGATTCTGAACTTAGCACTATTGCAATTCTTTGATAAGAACAATTACAGATTCTTCTACAAGTTCATCAAGAAAGTTCACTACTTGCATAGGTCAGATGCTGCCACTGGAATATTATTGTATCTGGGCAAATTATACAATTTGACAAAACAGTAATTTGCTAGTGAAGCACCATATAGTTACTATCCAGAGTGTCTTTCAGTTTAGTAGTAGTTTCTTGGGTCTGGAGTAGTTTAACTACATGGTGGATCCTGGGTAACCTTTCCCCCAGAACCCTTATTGTGGGGAAATGACAGACTGTTGTTGTACATCACTTGTAAGGAATGATCATGAAGCAGAGCGGGTGAGTTAACAAGGTCAGCGAGTGCACAAATGACTGTGCAGGTCTATGCGCAATAAACACCCTGTATTGCACAACTTGCAATGGTATTCAGAGCTCTTCTGTTTGTAGCTGTTGTTTCTGCTGATGCTATTGATCAGTCCTTTGTCTCGTGTGCTTTCCAGTCCAGAAGCAAGCTGCTCCTGCTCAGAGGGGCTTTTGCCTCATCCTAGTTTCCATCACTCAGTGCAGCAAATAATTGATATGAATTTATCTTGGCTGCACCTGGTCAAATGTGTCTTTTGAGACAGAGATGGCTCTACTTTGATGTGTAAGTTCCTTGTAACCTGCAAGCAATTCAAGCACAGCTTCCGCGCTAGAGGGGTGTGCCATTTGACTGACAGCGAGTCTATGCTGGCGTAAGATCTCATGAGTAGCCCCTAGCTGTGGGAAGAAGTGAGCTAGTACAAGCTGATGAATCCAGCTACTCACACCAGCACTTGGCGTGCATGCAGCATGCAGCATGCACAGCCTGGCCCTGTCCACAGTGCGAAGCTGCTGTCATACGTGAACTGTCCCCAGAATTCTTCCTTCCTTCAGCTTTTCAAAGGACCTGGTACACGTGTCGTGACCAGTCTCAGTTGTGGCTCACAGATTCTTGGAGCTCTTTCTTATCAGCTACAGATCTTCTTTTCACATTCTTAGTTTCCCTAATAAGATCTGCTTAGTCCTTCAAGCATCAGAACATGTTATGTGTTTTGCCTGTCATTATTATCAATAATGTCTTGATGACAATGCAGTCAGTGTGCTACCAGATTTCATCATAGATCAGCTTGTTATATCNTGCAGTCAGTGTGCTACCAGATTTCATCATTATTATATGACCTTATAAATTAGCCCATGTCGGTTGTGAAAAAAGTTATCTTCTGTTAAATAGCCAGATTTCATGCTTGTCTGGCAGGGAGGCAGGTACAATAGTCTGGTACAGCTGTAGTCTCCTAGAGACCTTGATTCTGTGTTGACCATATATTCACTGTGAGAGTTTGCAGAAATGATGTTTTTTTTCTTTTGCAGGAGATGTGTGTCTCTAATGACATTGTCATTCAAGGTGCTTGCAAATTAAGTGAACTCATTAATGACTTAAAATTCAGTTCTATTGATGGATACAAAAAAAAAGAGGTACACTCTTTTCGAGAACTTCCTGAGAAACAGTCTTAACAATTTGTTTGGAGGTGTTCCAAACCAAGTATAAGCATAAAATGTTGCTCCGAGTAGGCCATCAGTAAGTAAATCATTAGCATGAACAGTTCCTATTAATCTCTCTACAAAGCTGTAGGAAAAAAAAATAAAAATTGCAGTTTGAATTGAGTCTGGGGACCTATTTTGGAGGTTACAGATCATCATGCCTCATACCCTAAGCAGGACATCCTCTAAGATGCATCTTCTTCTGATGCTTGAAAAGGCTTGACTGATCTTTACTCTACCTTGCATCTCATCATGGAGATATTTCAAAATTAATAGCTGCTCTTGGACAAGAGAGACTTTCCAAGAATCTTCAGAGTCTGGGAACATCTGATTGCATCAGACGCTTTAATAAGCTCATGGAAGCTATGTAGAAGTCTACATTTTACTTCTTCCTTTTCCTGCCTTTGTACTGTGATAAATGCTATGGAAATTGTTTCATTGTTGCCTGAAAACTGCTTTTTGATTTCTTAAAATAAGTACTGGTAGCATTTGAAAACAGTAACACTGGTGCTCTACCACAGAGAACTTTCATCTCATACAACTTGATCTGGATTCTTTGACAAATTGACTTTAATCCAGTCTGTCAGCAGTTATGCCTGACCAAGATAACGCATTCTGAGCAGCGCTGCTTTCCTTTTCAAACAGAAGCTGACTGGCCTTATTACTGCTGGCAAATCAGCTTGGATGCTTCCGCTTCATATTGTAAAACCATCCCCGCACTAAATGACAAGCCTCATCCGAGCACTTTCTTCAAATAAAGCATATCCTGTCTGACTTTGCACAGTCAACCTCACTAGCTATTTTTAGTCAATGCAGCAGCTATATGTCTGTTGCCCTTCAGTGTTACTTTGCACTCTGAAAGGCGGTTTCATAATTTTCTCCTCTGTGTACAGAAATTTCCAATGGTAGCTGTAATTGACTTCCATAATGCTTGTTTTTGACCACAGCAAGGACAGATTCAGCAGACACAGCATGTGATGTCTTCTAGGAAAACAAGCCATTTTTAATTTTCTCATTGTAGAAGGTTGCTCAGTAGTCCTAGTTCACAGTACGAAGCTGTATGCGAAGTCACAAAACAGTGCTGTTGTCTTTTTATTAATTTGTTACAGCACCCTGTACTCTAGGCTGGCTGTACGCAGCTTTATCTTCACATTACCACCCTTCAGCCTTCATCCCTTTCTACAGGATTTCTCCCCAGCACAGGCAATTGCAACACATCACTGCCACTGAAAGAGCTTATGGCTTATACAGCACTCTCATGGACCTTTTTCTGGGTCAATACATCACTGTGCTAAGTGTCTCCACCGCTGTGAACTTATTATATTGTTTTTTTTCACCATTTTCGTAACCAACAATTTGCATGTTAAAATTAACTTATTCAAAAAAATGTCAGCTGCACATTCTAACAAAGCCACACACATAGTTTAACTGGTCAGCCAAGCCTTTTTCCCAGGGAATTGCTGACAGACAAAATCATGACTACCAAAAGTCATGTTCTTGATAACGAAATGAAATGTGGAAATCAGCTTTTGTAAGCAACAAGACCACAAAGATGAAGGTACAGCTGTTCTCAGTGCTAGTAATCTATTTCCGAGAAATCTGTGCATTTTCTTTCAGGGGATCAGGACTATTTCTCCTCTGAACTCTGGCAATGAGATGTAATTAATTCCTATGGTCTGAATTCAGTTTGAGTTCCATGCTTTGAAGAATATTCAGGTCAAAACAAGTGGAGGGAAAGAGTTTACATCCTGCTGCCAGTCCAATATAGAAAGATACTTAGAATTTAAAGGCAAACATAGTTTATATAATGTTTTGATATAAAATAGGTGGTAGCTGCTCATCATTTATTTGCAGTTGATATCTACAGTAGCAGAAAATTTGGTACACAACGTACAGTTATTTGTACATTTTGAAAGGCTTTTTACAATGTGCTGCATTATCAAACCAGTTTTGTGTAGTATATCAATCCTGCGACAACACTAATCCGATCAGAATCCTTAAGAAGATTGAGTAATGCTAATGCTTACTGAATAGAAGTTTTCAGAGCTGCATGTGAGAAGTATCACTAAAAATGATGAAATATGAAAATAGTAGCTACGTTACTGAACTTTGATTTCTGAATTGTAAAGTCCATTTTGTGAGATATGTCATAAATCAAAGTATATTAAATTAGAAGAATTCAGATAACTTTATAATTTTCAATTTTGACTTGTTTAGATCAATCCGAATTAAAAAGCTCTACTTTGTATTCATTCTTGTAGAAGACCAAGTCCTTGCATTCCACCTACAAGTAGGGTCTTCCTCTGGCTGTAAACCAGAGATGAATTTTGTAGTAATTCTTAGTTTTTCTCCATTTTCTGTTTCTTCTGAAAAATAAAAATGTATGGTTTGTACCGATATGAAGAACAAAAGGAACTTTGTAGAAGTAGTTTACACTCCCTGATTTTATAGTGTGTCTGAAACTCTGACGAGCTTCTGACATTAATCTTTTCATTATTTTTAATGGGTGTTAACTCACATACCCAAAATAAACATCTTAAAATGCTAAAAAACATGAAAAGCCATGAACCAATCATTTTTTTCCTACATTTTCCTATGCTGTTTGAAAATATTGTCACCCCACTGCTTGTTTTTGGAGATAATTACCATTTTCTTCTGATAGCAGCAGGTAGCCATCTTCACTTTACCTAAAACCATCTTTTCCACAGAAAAGCTGTGACAAAGCTAGCTTCCTTCACTAGCGTGTTTTAATCATTTCCAGGGAGTGCAATGATTAGTTCTGAGACACAAGCTTGAGGTTTTAGTTCCTGTTACACTCCAGAATTACACTTAACCCTAAAAAATCTGAAGGTCCTTTGCCCAATAAGTCAGCCTACCAGAGAATTTCTTGGGAATTGCAAAAGCTGTCATTTAGTGGCAACTTGACATAAAATAGATTTCTCAGTATCTTACTGTAAGTTACTCCTAGACAGAAATTTAGACAAACAAACATTTTATCAAAACAAAGCTTAATTCTTTTCCCAGGAAATAAAAAAGAGGTATGTATTATGTGGCTATTTCATTGATTTATTAAGTATTTGCAAACCTTGGCAGGTTTCATTACTACTTTGAAACCACATCCAATTCAGTGACAGATTCACACAGCTGCTAGGATTGACCAGTCCAATTCGCAATTTTTCATTAGAATTAGAGGCCTCAGCTGTAGGCTTTGTATCGAAAGCTACAGTTTGTATCCATCATTCTTGTTTATGCCCACCGACACCAAAAATCACAGATTCATGTGAATGGCATTTGGACAAAGCTAGGTAAAAGTCTGTTGTTATTAATAGGTTTTGCTCCGCAATTTCCTGCTCATTTGGATGTGAAACTTTAGCAAGAGAAACTAACAAAATCAATAGGGTATTTATTACCTTGTGACATGACACTTGGCAGTTTTGCACAGTGCAGTCACTGGTGTTCAGCCACCATCCATCTCTGTGCAAGCACAAGCCATTTCTGAAAGCTGTGGCTTTCCATCCTAACTCCTGTCCTCTGGGCAACTCACAGAGCTCCCGTGCAATATCTTCTTGGTCACTGCTCTACACATAGCAGTCATAGTTCCTTTGCATAACCAGTATTGTTTTTCCCAATCCATGAGCATTTTCATGACACTGTTTGTAACTGGGGTAGAAAGTTCTTTCAAAGAGTAAAAAAGGAGCATGTCACCACTCACTCTTAGCCTGAGAAGCGACATTCCTGGGTTCAAACTAAGAGCTTAGTATAGGATCTCACATAAAGTAAATCTTAGAATGCTCTTTACAGGTGTATCTGGTTGAACACCATTTTCAGTGTCTTCACTTTACACATTCAACAAACAAAAGCAGAGTATGCCATGGTCTCTAATAAGAAAAATAGAATACCTCACAGTGGTTGTTTTTTTTAATTTGAAATAAAAGTAAGAAGTTGTCACAGAAGTTCAAATCTCATGTCTTACTATATTTTACATTTTTACCTGCAATGAAGGTGAAAGGGATATGGTTGTTGTTTGGGTTTTTTTTTAAGTGCAGGTAATTTAGTTGATTTACATTTAGTGGGGCAGATGGCATTAATAAACTCATCAGAGAACTCAATGGAATTATTCACATACATGAAATTACTCAAGTATATGAACATTTGTATTATAAGAGTTGATACCAAGGTAAATACTAAAATTTCTCACAAAACATGTTTTCTAGTATTTCCTTCAGCTGTACTCAGAGGTAAGGTTGGATCCTTTTCCCACAGCTATATCTTAGCATTTATGCTTAGGTACTCCTCTCTTTCAGTTTCTGTTTCTCTTCTCTGTAGGTCGGTTTTGTAAACTGATTTCCCACCTTTTCCTTTGTTGTTGGAAAGATACAAAAGTTTCCTTGAGAACTTTCTGTTCTGACTTTAGAGAATTCCCTTCTAACACATGCTGTGCTCGCTCTAGAGTGCCTATAGCTGGAATATTTGATGAGTCCCACTATGAGCACTTACATGCTACTTGAACTATTTTTCACTAGAGGAGAGGACAGTCTATTCATTTTCATCAGGACCAACACTTAGTCAGTGTACCAGTGCAATAAAAATGTTCTAACAAGATGTAACTTTTTGGTCCAGATGTCAATGAAAAGTTCACAGCTTTTGGGTTCTGTATAGAGGTAATAATCTAATGACATGTTGACTTAGGTATTTATATTGTCTCTACCTAAATTCTCCGTTGCAATTAGGTTCTGTTCTTGATTCCATTCAGTGTAAGCCTATTCTCCCAGTCCTGGGTAATGTATGTAATTTAGGATTTTGGTGACACAAACAGGTTTATTTTGAAGAAGAAAGCATTGAATTAGGAGTTTGGAGATAAGAGTTTGACATGAGCACATACTTGTATCAGCAATGGCCAGAAGTCAGCAGAGAGGCAGGCCGGCTCTTTCTACTGCACTGGTATGTCATGAAGCTTGCATTGTTGATGCTTGTATTATACTCTCATTAGAAATTAGTAGTAAAGCATCATTTTTGCAATGCAAGGAAGGACTTTAACCTCACCTCACTGAAGGACCAAAAATTATTTTTATTTTCATAGTTGCATTTAACTGTTAATGAATAGCTGGAATGAATCAGAATGATGCAGGGTTCTTCTGGATCTTGCTCAGCACTGAACAGAAACACAGACGAAGATGTCAAAAAATGACTGCAAATAGATTTTCAGACAGAGCTGAGAATCTACCATGAAAATTAAAAGGTGGATTTACAACACAATCATTGTATGCGCTTCTGCTGAAACCGTCTTGCAGGTTGAAGCATGTTCGACATGTCATTACTCCCGCAGCCAGAATACTCCCCCTCGTTGGCAATTGACTGCTTGGGAGAAAAAACCTTTGATGTGGAAGGATCTGTGCCATTTTTCCATCTGTACTGACATTTGTGGTGTTTCACAAATAATAATAATGATCATAAAAATATATTTCAGGGAACTTCATAAGACATACACAAACAGGATGCTTTCATTCCTGTGCATAGAGTCAACAAGTGTGCTGTGACACATAAGCTTTCAAAGCAGGATTCAAATGGGGCCTGAATGATGTGTGGGCTTTGTGCTGTCCTTTGCCCGGGAATGAGTACCATGAACGGTGTGGAGGTACCTGAGTGAGTGAACGGTTTCCACTTATTAAAACTATTTATGCTGCTTCTATTTGTATTTACTAATATGATTGAAAAGTACCATCAAATCTAGAAACACCTATTTGTTTACCATATTCAGGTGTGATCTAATGCTGTCCTGGTTTGAGGCTAAGAAATAGAGATGAAGAAAGGTATCTGGTTTTATTAGTTTCTAAAGACCCTCATAGTACGTGGGTAATGACAGAAATGGGAGACAAGATTTACCGGCATCTTTTCTGCTCAAAATGTTAATGTCAGATTCATGAGTAATCAAATGGCTACATTAATTATCTAATCTGTTCCCTGTATTTGTATTGCTTGAAATGTATTTATAATGCTTCTGTCGCCATAGGATTTGTGAACATTTGCTTTAGGAACTGCTCCTACACATTCTGTACGTGCAAGGAGGCCTCACTGGTATGCGTCATTCCATTGATTTCAGCAGAACTGTGGCAGAGAGGGGCAGGTTTATGGAGCATAGTGTGGATTTATGTGAGATGCTTGAGCTAGTGCAGGTATCATGCTGATGTGTACTATGTCCTTTTGCTGTTACTAACATGCCTTGCTTTTTTCACTGCTAAGCAGCATCACCAGTGTGCAGTATTATCTGGACTGGACTGTTTCTAGTATCCAGCTTCTTCTCAAGGCTAGCTTATGGCTTTCTTTGAGGCATTGCATTCTGCCATAAAACCACAGTCACAGATTACAGGAGTCTGATGCAGGCAGGAGACAGAAAAGGAGGAGGCTGGAACTGACAACCCCAAGTCAACGTCAGGCTCTCAATAGCAGCTTCTTTGCATGGCCTCAAGCCTGCAAGTACCAACTGCTGAATGATCAAAGAAAACGGGTATTTGATTTTAAGAACAGTGGACCTTCTATTTGTGGATGTATGTCTGTGTGTGCTTAGCATGTACCACATACCTACCGACAGAAATAATGTGATAAAATGAAGATTCATATAATTAAAATCCCAGTCTCCCGGTGCTGCTGACTGACTTCATTTTCCTGGTAAGAACCCTAAGTAGATCTTTGAGGAAGCCTACCATGCCAAACATTGTGTCGTGCTTAATCCTGTACTTGTCCTTTATGTGGTACTTACCCTTTGACGTCAGTGGAAACTTGACGTATGAGAGCGCAGAAGAATCAGGCTGAATTGATTTTTTTATACTAGGATTAAACAGAAGGAAGCCTTCTGAAATGTACAGAAGTCTTATTCCTTCCTACAACATAAAGGGATGTTTTCTGCTTTATTCTTCAAGGATTCTTACCTACACGGATTTGTATATGTGTGTGTTTATGAGAGACTGTCAATACACTTGGACAGCACAATTGGCAGATGTAAAAGTGATTGCCAGAAAGTATCTATAATGAGCAAACAAGGAATTCCTAATAAATTTCTAATGTGCATTTCCATTTGCTGTACTACATCACATACACCACAGCCACTTCTAAATAACTTCTATGTATGCAGTTTTGCCATCACATTTCCATTTTGTGGTCGCTAAATCATATTGAGTAGAGGCATGCAAATCTGAGAGGATACACACTGTGTTAATCAGTAATAAGCTTTAAATATTTTCTGCTTATATTCAAAGAGGTCTGAGAAATGCCTTTAATTTTTATAAGCAATTTCCCAGCTGGTTTCTTTTGCTATTAGCAACAGTAACGACATTGTATGAATAGACTTTCCCCCCCACACTCTTAACAAATAAAAACAAATGACACACATTTTACAATGGTGAATGTAAATGATGGAGTCATTCTGATGTTGTTATTCTAGACTTAACAATGACCTCACTGACAACAGAATTTGGACCTCTGAGGTTGAATCACAACAGAATACAATTAAAAACATATTTGAATAAACCCTCTGAATAAGAAAAGGGGATAAACTAATATTACACTTACAATGTCATTCCCATAGAAAAAATTGCTTTGGAGCAAGAGGACACAGAAAAGCGTTCAGAAAGGATCATCTGCAAAGCCACTGGGGTACGAGCTGCTTGGCGGGGTCGGGCGGCCCCGCTGCAGCGCAGGGACGAGGGGACTCAGCACACGACCGAATTCAGCCGTTTGTAAAAAGGCTTGTCAAGGTCTGATCCCTCCTGTCCTGCGATAAAACACCAGAGCGTTGAGCAATATAAAAACATCTAAAATATGTATTGCTCAATTTTATTCTCGCAAGTCCCTCCTCGGGAGCGGTAGTTAAGCCGCTTTCACGGGAAGTATGTATTTCCTAAATGCCAAGAAGCGAATGTAAGCAGAGCTCTACCTGCTGTCTGCTCCGAAAGTGATCAGAAAAAAAAAAATAAAAACGACCACTATGAAGTAATAAGCAATAACGTCCTCATTCTTCTGAAGCGCGACCACCGCTCCCCTCGGCTAACTGCGTTGCTCTCCGCCTCCAAATCCCCGTTAATCCCTTCCAAAACCCGGCACTGATGACAAAAACCGGCCGCTCCCCCCGCTCCCAGCCCCGCAATAGCCGCCCGGGCTGCCGAGCCTTTCCCCCCACCCCCGGCAGGGAGCAGCAGGAGATCGCAGTCCCCGGCCCCCGCCCCCGCCCCCGCCCCCCCCCCCC
>VUYV01000078.1:3327718-3471445 GCA_008711295.1 Anarhynchus alexandrinus | reverse complement strand
CGCTCTGCGCCGCCCGGCTCCCGGGGGCGCTACCGGCCGGGCCCGCCGCACCTCCGCGGCCGCGGCCGATCGCGGATTATAAGGGACGGCTCTCTCCGCCCCCAGCGGAGTCTTCCTCCGCCCCCGTCCGCGCTCCCCACCCCTTCCTCCGGCCGCGGAGAAGGGCATGGAGTTGGCGGGAGCCTATAAAAGCCCCTGAGAGCGCGCCGGGGCCACGGCGCTGCGACAGCCTCCGCGGAGAGAGCCGGGCCGCGCACCATGTCCCACCACTGGGGGTACGGCAGCCACGACGGTGAGTGCCCGGCGGGGTGCGGGACAGGACGGGACACCTGCCGGCAGGTCCCCGGGAGCAGCGCCCGGGACGTGACCGCTGCGCGTCGCACCGAGCCTTTGCCCGGAGCGGGAATGAGCTCGGTGGCGCTTTTTTCTTCTCTTTCTTNTTTTTTTTTTTTTTTTTTAACCTTGAGATGCCACTTGCGCGCCGCGCGGTTTGCCTGGAGCATCCTCTGGTTTCCTACTGTACTGTCATTCCTTTACTTCGGGAACGGGGCAAGGAAGAGGGGAGGACGGGGCGCTGCTCCAGCAGGACGGGGTGGTCTCTAGAAGGACCCCCTGCTAAAAACCCAGCTTCAGCCTCTGGGACTGCCGGGTCCCTGCCTTGGTCCCTAGGTGGGATTTCCCCTCATCTCTGTTACCAGCACCGGCAGCCTGCACAGGTGGTGCATTATGATGTATATTACGACGCTAGCGTTCAAGCGTCCTGCTTTCTAGAGTGAGGGTTATCATTTGTATCCCCTGAGCTTCACGTCTTTTCCCACTGAGCTGCTTTACGCTGTCTTGCAGGACCCGCTCACTGGCACGAACACTTCCCCATCGCCAATGGAGAGCGCCAGTCCCCGATTGACATTAGCAGCAAGTCAGCCAAGTACGACTCCTCTCTGAAGCCGCTCAGCTTCAGCTATGATGCCGGCACAGCGAGAAACATAGTCAACAATGGGCACTCCTTCAACGTGGAGTTCGATGATTCTTCTGACAAGTCAGGTGAGACCTCATCTTTGTGTGCACAGGTAGAGGTGGGAAAAAACTGCTGCCAAAATGTCTACTGAGGCCATAGGTGGGTTTTTTTTAAAGACAAAAAAAAAAAAAATCTGAAGTGTTTTGCCTTCAGGAAGGTCAGGATTCAGCATCCCACACGACTCCTTAAGGGTTGAAGAAAGCTGAGCTCCCGTTAGAAGAAAACTAAGCCTGTCTGGGCAGTTTGGAGCTGCCCTGCTCTAAACTCCAGAGAAGTTAATTGCTTTATATTTGTTTAAATCAGAAGGATTTGGATAAGGGCTCAGCTGTGGAGTGAAAAAAAAAAAAAAGAGATAATTATTTGACAAGAACAGTTTTAGGCATAGTTCATCATAAGCTACCAACCAAATGGTTAAAGGAAGAGGCAAAATACATCATAGGAAGAAATTGACCTTAGAATAACAAAGGATTACAGTTAACAACTTGAAGTGGAAATAGTTTGGAAATAGTTTCTTTGGTTATCAAAATATTATTTCATATTTCTGAAGCCAATATGCTCCCAGGTTAGTACAGAAACAGAGGAATGATTAGAAAATACCTCTTTGTTCTTTTGTAACTTAAACAAGTATTATCCCTGACATTTCTTGACGCTGGGCTTTCTAGATAAAGATAATATATCTGACACATTCCGACAAAGTTTGCTAGCAGGCAGTCGTTCCGCAGCGTCTTACTGTTCATCATACTGTATGGTGAAATTAAGCCCTGAATCCTGCAAACCTTTTAGTAATCCTTACTGAAAAGAATTGGCCGTATTGATGGACAGTTGCAACAAGGGGTTTGTAGGTTGTCTTTAATTGTAGTTTTCAGCTGGCTGAATTCGCAGAAATCATCACCCTGCTACAATGAATGTGCCTCTATTTTTAATTTAGACAGCAAAAACAATCCCATTGTAAGTCACTGCCTTCTCTAGACACTGCCTGATTTAACTTACTTGAGCAGTGCCCTATTTTCCCTAAGCATTTCGATGGCAATGTCATTTAGGGAATGGTGCTGAAAACAAATGATCCGTGCCCACTAAAATGGGGGGAGGGTTGCAGGTAATATAACATAACAGTATAACAGGCATTCAGCATTGCACTAAGAATTTGACTTTGTATTTTAATTACAGTCTCTATACTGAAAAATATTAAGCAGTCAGCTCTAAGTGTTCACAGTCGTATAAATACACATATGTCCATGTATAATTTGCACAGAGCATCCACATTATATTTGTATGGTTTAAAAAAAGAAAAGGAAAAATGTATTCTAACTTCTTAGTGTTTATTTTTCTGAAGCACTGAGGAGCTGAATGCATGTTCATTTAACAGTGTCACGGGGAATAAGGTAAATGATTCAGAGTAGAAAAGAAGGGATTATCTTTTCAGCAGATACATGGGAGTCTGCTCTCACTGAGCTCTACGGAAACAGGTTCAGGTCCTCACAGAACTGTTATGTGTTCATTTTGTGCATGCATAAGTTTGGAAAGACTGTGAAAATTAGGTTGTATTTAGTAACTTGGGAGGAAAAAAATGGCAGGGAACATATAATAATCCAAAGAAATGTCTGTAGGAAGAATGCATTTTATGAGAAAAGTCGGCTCAGAACCAGAACATCTGTGACAGGGATCCTCTGACAGATATGCAGTGACACAGCTTTCAGAGTGGGAGGATAGGAGATGCAAGTAGAAACATTCTCAGTAGCTCTATTAGTGAATCAGAAACTGATTATGCTTTAGGAAAAAAAAGGCATTAAACAGACTTCTGTGAGGCCAGGTAAGAGTGGATCCTTCAGTATCACGCTTCTTATTGAAAATTACAGTGCATAGAATCTACCTGGCAGCACGCTTAACGGCTTCATTTGTATGCAGTTAACTAGGTAACCTACTTTCCTTACACAAAATAGAGCTGTCTGACTTGCCTGTGCTTGATTCACTCCTATTTCTGAATTTGAGACTATAATGTGCGTAGCAAATTCTTGGTTAGACATCACGCAACAGTCACAAGGAGAAACTATGTGAAATTATGTGATGTGCTGGTATGTTTTACAGAAGACAATGGAACAAAATCCTGTAAATACGTCCCACAGGCTACAGTGCGTGCTCCTATGAGCTGTCCTATATGCAGTAATGAATTATCTGTGGTAGTAGGCACAAAGTGAAGTAATAAGATCATTGTGTGCAATTACTCATGTCTTGAAGATTATTCACAAACAAAGAAGTAGATCCATTCATTAAGAATCTTCAGGCTCATAAGTAGTGACGCTGAAGTAAATTGAACAGCAGTTCTAGGTATTAGTGTCTGATAACTCCTGCTCTTCAGGGTATGCAAAATAAGTTCTTGCAACAAAAAATACAGGTTGTAATAGTATAGTAAAAATAAGTAAGAAAGCCAAAATATATGCTTGGATAAAACTCTTTGAAAGTAGTTGTTACTTATTTCTTTGATTCAGAAAATATGTAATGTGAATACTGCTGATCACAATTAGCAAGTAGATATCAGAATAACCAAAATTTTGATGTAAAATATTTTTTCCCCAAATAAAAGGCTCTTCCTCCCAAATGTATATTTATTACATTATGTGTGTGCATACCAGACTATGTAGTACAAAGCTTCTGTCCATATTGGTGAAAAACTAAAAATCTAAACCAAAAAAATAGAATTTCTTAAAATGATATCCCATCTATATTCTTTAGCATAGTAAGAATGTAAAATAAAAGTTTAACTTTTTAAACCAAAATAATCTTTGTGGAATTTATGTGACTAATATATCTTCACAGAAGAAAATGCTTTCTTCTCTGCTCTTAGAAGATCCCTTTGCTAATAGGTGGAGCTTTATGGACATAACTCTTGATTCAGGTTGTAATTATGCCTATGACCTATACAATTTTCTCTTACAATGATGTTTTAACAGAGAAGGGATGTTAAAGTCTTTGTGATAGCTTGAGAACCTGACTTGGTTTTACTTCCTTGTTAATTTTAATAGATATGCTTAGATGTTACTAAGCACGCTTAGAAAAAACCTCTTCCCAAGCAACTACCCCCAAATTTTCTATTTCAATTCTTGCAGTGCAGCCTTTGAATTTCTTGGGCTACGTGACAGCTGTTACATTCCAGAATACACTTCTAAAGGCTCAGTCAGTTCCCAAAGTGAATCCCCTTCATGTTTACCAGTTGGTGGTTGGTAGAAATGGTGTACAGAGAGAAAACTCACAAGCCAGCATTGCCATGTTTAGGAACGTTTTTTTATTTGCTGAAATTCCTGGATTATCTGTTAGATAAAATGATGCCTTCCATCTTGTTCCCTTGAAATCTTCTGGAATGTTTTCTTGGAATTGTATGTAGAAAGCAAACAGTAAACTTCCAGTTGTTACTTAGGTTCTCTTCTCCTTCAGTTCTTGCAGTTGCTTTCTTAGTTCTTATGTCCACTAACTTTTAATAGTGGTGAAAGTTCAAGTATTTGTAGGCATTCATCTTTAAAATTTCTATAACTTTAATAAAAGCAGAAATTCTTTATGATAAGTGTCACTAGGAATAAAACTACAAATGCAGGTTCATCCATTCTTGTATCCTGGAACCCAACCTTCTACATAGGAGTGAAGCAAATGGTGCTGATAACTGTTAAATTATAATAATGCACCTTACTTTAGGAACTTTATAGCAAAGGAGTTTCTCATTAAGGGTACTTATTTTATCATATTAAACACTTTATATTATAGTTTGCTGTAAGGATGAGTGTGTATTTTCACTCCCTTTAAAAGACAGACGTAAACAGCAACTTCTCAGAGCTGAAAAACCACAGGAAGTGACTTTGCTCAAGAAAGCCTGAAGAGCCCAAGAGAAGGTTTTGCAACATACTTATAATGTTTCTTTATGTTAGTTTAACGGAAAACTTTTCAGAATTCACCAAAAACCTGAAATTCAAATGGGAAGTTCTCACAGCAGTAGGCACTGTGTCAGTATTTTCTGATCATGTGTATGATGAACTTATAAAAGGAAGAACTGGCTGTTCATGGCTTGGATGGGTGTACTCTTCACTGCTTAAAAAACTGGCTGGATGGCCAGGCCCAAAGAGTTGTGGTGAATGGAGTTAAATCCAGTTGATGGCTGGTCACAGGTGGTGTTCCCCAGGGCTCGGTATTGGGGCCTGTTCTGTTTGATACCTTTATCAATGATCTGGATGAAGGGATCGAGTGCACCCTCAGTAAGTTTGCAGATGACATCAAGTTGGGTGGGAGTGTTGATCTGCTTGAGGGTAGGAAGGCTCTACAGAGAGATCTGGACAGGCTGGACTGATGGGCTGAGGCCAATGGTATGAGGTTCAACAAGGTCAAGTGCTGGGTCCTGCACTTGGGTCACAACAACCCCATGCAGTGCTACAGGCTTGGGGAAGAGTGGCTGGAAGGCTGCCCAGAGGAAAAGGACCTGGGGGTGTTGATTGACAGCTGGCTGAATATGGGCCAGCAGTATGCCCAGGTGGCCAAGAAGGCCAACAGCATCCTGGCCTGTATCAGGAATAGTGTGGCCAACAGGAGTAGGGAAGTGGTCGTCCCCCTGTACTGGGCACTGGTGAGGCTGCAGCTCGAGTACTGTGTTCAGTTTTGGGCCCCTCACAAGAAGAAAGACATTGAGGTGCTGGAGCGTGTCCAGAGAAGGGTAACGAAGCTGGTGAAGGATCTAGGGCACAAGTCTTATGAGGAGTAGCTGAGGGAACTAGGGTTGTTCAGCCTGGAGGAGGCTGAGGTGAGACCACATCACTCTCTACAACTACCTGAAAGGAGGTTGTAGCAAGGTAGGGGTCGGTCTCCCAAGTAACAAGTGATAGTGCAAGAGGAAATGGCATCAAGTTGTACCAGGGGAGGTTTAGACTGGATATTAGAAAAAATTTCTTCATCAAAAGGGTTGTCAAGCATTGGAACAGGCTGCCCAGGGTAGTGGTTGAATCACCATCCCTGGAGGTATTTAAAAGACTGGTAGATGTAGTGCCAAGGAACATGGTTTAGCAGTGGACTTGGCAGTGTTAGGTTTACAGTTGGACTTAATGATCTTAAAGGTCCTTTCCAACCTAAATGATTCTATGATTCTAAGCCAATCAGCAATTAATTTATTCCATAACAAAAATATTAAAATATCATATTTTAGCTGTAGAACCTGACAGAACTGAATTGTAACTGTGGTGTAATGCTCTAGAGACAACTTCTGCTGGTGGACAAGTCTCTTAATTATTTCCTTTTCCTTCATTGCTGCTGAGCTAGAGATAATATTGAAATCCAAGAGAGTCCCAAGCAAATCTGACACTTTTGACACTGTTGTAGTAAAAATTTAAAATTATGAGGAGACCTAGGGAAATGAAAATACTCTGTTGATCTTGGAGCTAGCACCCCTTGGGAGACTTTCAGTAGTTGTAATCAAATATGTTGCCAAACTCTTCCTATAATTGTAAATATTAATGAGGAAGCTTCAACTGTCTTGAATTATGACTCACTGTAAACAAACCAATTTATTTTGTTATATTTGTTATTCAACAGCCAGTGCTTGGTTGGCAGTGAGTTACTCTGAAAGTTGTGCCGCTGTTGGTCTTTTCCTACACTTCTGCCTCAGCAGGTAAACTGAGGAAGAAAGACACAGGTCTCCTGTCCTTCAGGCACAACTTTTAATCCAAGTCACTGCCGCTGGCCTATTTTTAGGCTTCCCGGTTCTGAAGATGTAACGTTAGCTATGCCAGAGTAATATTGCACGTTATCAGTCTACAGCCATGGATTGAAGGTCCACGATACAGCGTAGCCTGAGCAATGTGCTGACCATTCTGAATTATAAATCAGCGAACCGATTGCTTATAGATTATAGTGTTCAGACACCTGCCCATGTGTCACAAGTACTTTTGTGCCCTGCTTGACTAGCAAGTCAGAGGTCCCAGAGGGTGTGTGATCGTTAAGTCATTGCTCTGGTGAACTGGGTTCACCAGAAGCTGCAAAGCCTATGAAAGCAGGTGACTTGAGAATAGTTCCAGTGCTTCCAGGAACTGGAAAGGAAGATTACAGTGTTTGAGATGAGTCCTGCATGTTTCAGGCGTTCATATCTTTACAGAGCCCTAAAGTGCTCTTCTTCGCTCACATAAACTTTTCTTTAACATGCAACTTCTGAGCAGATATTTGGCATGGCTTGTGTGTTTAAGAATCATGGCAACTTCCTTCCCTCTTCCAAATCCCTCCTCTAGAGGTGCTTTTAGTGCCAAACCAGGAGAAACTAGTCAGCCGTTATCAGCTAGGGCCACTTGGAAAAGTTTATTTTTAAGAAGTAATGAAGCCATGTGCCAGATGTCACCATGACTACTCTTCCCACTGATATATTTGTTCACTTACTTACAGGCATGAGGGACTGCTGCATACTTGGAGGCAATGCTCACACCTTAAGTTTGTTCATCCTTCGTTAGATCCCAATGTAGTATGAGCACCATGTCCAATACACAAGTTTTAGTACTGTTAGCAGTCACTGAGACTAGTATTATAGCTATTACCATCAGAAATTAAACCAATTGTTACTTTTAAGAAAATTTTAATACTTCCAGTGCAGTTCTTAAAGTCATAGTTAGCTCATGTGATGTGAAACACACAGATTGAAGACTGATCAGGGTCTCAGTACAGCACCTTACAGCTCTCAGAATCTCAATTTAAGAGATTACATGAGAAATAAACTCTACTGGTCCAAGGGAGTGGGAGGAAAGTTAAGAACCTAAATGACTTTGTATCCTTAAGCAGGTCAGAGTCTCTCTGGCTGCTACCCAGTCTGGATGAAATAGTTCAGTTGAGGTGAATCAGAATCACTGACCCACTGCCGATATGCACGTCTACAGACCTGCTGCGTTTTGGCAGATGTTTCATTCTGGTCTATCTCTGTGGAACACCCTTGTTGCCTTATCAGGCTAACCCTCTAGCAAGGTCAGAGTGGGTTTTTTTTTTTCTTATGAGATACCATTTACGTAGTTTTTCTCTTGGTGAAACGCATTACAGATGTTTTCTGCAAGTATGATCCCTGCAGTCAGATGCTTGCGTGCTCTCTTGCTCTCTTGCTTGCCATGATACAGCGTCCTAGGAGGAATGTATGAAAGAGATAACATAAAGAAGGAAACATCTCACAAAATGTGACACTCTCTACGCCACGTTTCACAGAAGCGACGGCTTACCCTAACTGAACTCTTCAGTCTGTCTGACGGGGAAGCCCATCCTTGCATAAGAACGCAAGGCTAATCCCTGAGCATCCTCATAAGAGCCTTTTTTGTGCCATTAATAGTGCATAGTGCTAAAGATTTTTTTTTTCTCGAGTAATGCTTCATCTGCTTTGTCTCCTCAAGGCCTGTCTTCTATCATACAGATGTCTGTGTATACACAAAAGCTTACAAAACGTTAACATTAATGTATATACTATGCATATATTTACATACACACATATCCACAAGGTTATATACACCTGCACGGCTACTGTAGGCTGATACAAAAGCATGGCTTTCTTTATGCCAAAGCAATGTGTCTGCAAGAGGTCTGTCCTCAAAAGTAGGTGCTTGAAATGACCTGCTGCTAGGTTTTTGTTTGGTGGAATCTCAATTAGAACTAAATTTCCTAAGTTTTGAGCTCTGGCCACCCATTGTGCTGTAGTGGACCCATTATTTCAGGTACTGAAAGGAGCTTTGCTGTCCGTAGTTTCCATTTGAAGAACACTTTCTCATTCTCCTTTTTCTGAGTAACAAACTTTAGAGTAGTATTTTTCTTACCACATTAATTTGTATGACAGGAAGGACTTCATTCTAACTCATGAAACAATCTTGTAGTTCAGCCATTTTGATAATTTCTTTGGTAGGTTTATTGCCTTGATGAGATTTATTAGTCTCCCGCTCTGTATAGAGAGAACACCCCATAGGTGATAACTAAATGTTGTGGTCACACCAGGACACTACCAGTAATTCCACAGTATTCCTGCAAAAATTCAGATGTGGATGCTGCCAATACCTGGAAAAAAAGGGGTGAAGTGGTCCACAGTATTTTTTTTTTTTTACAGAGCTGTTCCATTCTACATAGGAAATGTAACTACCCGGTGACTTGACTTTACATAAAACAGTGAAGTTGTGTGGCCTTCGTAAACAGATGTCCCAGATGCAGCAAAATGGCCTTTGATTTCTGTGTGTTTCCAAATATCCTAAGTGTGATGGAGACAAATCGAGTTGACCTTCTTTATCCAAGAAATCCCACAGACATAAATGAAACAGTTCATGTGGTTATCTGAGTTTCCAAATTAGTGCTGGTAATACTTATGTTCACCTAATTTAGAAAATGTTATGAGATCATTTAATAACAGTGCAATATAATTACTGGATGTCACTAGCGTAACTTCTCCAGTAAAGGGTGGAAGATTGAAAACAGTTACCACTTCTTAATCTAAGCAAAGTAGCTCCAAATTTGTATCACTGTAACATTTCAAATAACTGTGAAATAGGGGAAAAAAAATGTTGCATTTTCAAGCTGTCGCCTCTTGAGTTGTTACACATCTGTGGAGACCAGGTTACTGCCGTAGACTGTTGGGTAGGATGAACCCGTAAGAAAAGAACGTGTTCTCCAGGTTGGCTGGTGCTGTCTTCACCTTAAGCTGTGCTATATAACAAAAGGGAGCACAGCTACATGTGTATTTCCAGGATGATGTACACTAATGCTAATTTCAAAAGGAAGGGAGCTAATGATGAGATGCTTGAATATGGATCAGAATTTCCCTGTCCCTCTAAAAACGGGGATGGAAAGGTTGGACTTGTGTTGTCAATGTAGCATGAATTGATGCTCATGGCACATGGGACAGGGAAGTTCCTGATGTGACTGCTGCTCTGATTCTTGATGAACTTTTACTTTGCAAAAGCTGGTAGCATTTATTCATGGTTTAAAAAGCTTGTGCTGGAAAAAAAGGAAGCTCTAACATATCTACTTTGCCTTTAAAGTTTTAATTTTAAATTCTATTTCTTTGGAAAGGCTGAGAAGTATTAAAATAAAAAAACAGCTGCTTAATGTAAGCTAGAACAAGAAGGGCTGTTCTGTAATTAAGCCTGCTGAATTTGTATTCATTTACACTAATCTAATTATTACTTTCTTTGAATGCTCTGCTGTGAGTCAAAATAAGCTAGTGCTGGATTTGAGAACCACAGAATGAGAAA
This sequence comes from Anarhynchus alexandrinus, assembly GCA_008711295.1. NCBI lineage: Eukaryota > Metazoa > Chordata > Aves > Charadriiformes > Charadriidae > Anarhynchus > Anarhynchus alexandrinus. Next base: position 3,461,206 of record VUYV01000078.1, on the reverse strand, counting down.
AGTAAGCAAAAACTGCAAAAAGATTTTTCTGCATCTTTTGAGTTTTATGAGACTATAGCAAACTGTAGAGAAATAACACCGCAAATGGATTTAAGAAGATTGCATGGTTCTGCTTTTCAGCATGCTTTCCATTGATTGATAATGGCAGATTAACCTGTGCTGCGCTAGTGCTTTCTGAGGTTGAGGGATGGTGGAACCTCAGTCCATTTGTACCTGCAACGAGCAGCAAATCCATTAGCCAGAGGAACTGAAACTGAAACATTGCAGCTCCATGGCATCATTTTTTAAATGAAACATGATATTGTGTGAATTAAATGATTTTGCATCTGTAAAGATATAGCAACCGATTACTTCATTTTCAGAAGGAACTAATGCACATTCACAGTCGCCGTTCTGAAAAAAAGTGTTCTGATTTGTAGTCCTGTGCTTGACACAGTTATGCTTCTTGGCAACTAGCACATGCAGAAACATAAAAGTAGAATAAGATATGTTCCTATTTAATTACTTTAAGTAGCCATTCTTCTTTGTATCACATAACTTGGCAATAGGTAGGGCGAGTCTTGGTCTGTTGGCTGTTCAGTGTTGGCTACAGTATCGGAAATTACAAAGACTGCAGTGGAACATTTATTTACATTTTTCAAATAGAAATACGTTGGGAGACTTCTAAATATGTTTACCAAAGAAGGAGCCTCAGGCAAATGCTAAATTTGTCCACTGAACCCAAATTTTGCATGTGTAAGTTACACTAGTGGAAACTAATGTGGTTTTTAATATATATATATTATATTTAATTTTCATGTATTCCAGTTTTTTAGTCAAATCCTTACCACTTTGAGTTCCCCATTGCCAAGTATTCGTGGCTGTTGTTGTCCATGCTTGCGTATAATCAGAATTATTCAAACCTGAACAGACAGTGACTTTTTCTTATCTGCATTTGATGTATATTTTCCACACATGCACGTATTGTGATAGTGTCTAGACTAATTGAAAGGAAAGCATCTTCACTCCACAGAACCATTTTGTTTGTGGCACATACACAGAGCACACTTACATGTAATATATGATGTCAACACTCTTCTGTCACTTTATTTTTATATATATATATATATTTATGTATATATAGAGAGACAAACTGATCTCCAAGATACATAACACTTCAAATTACACTTTAAAATAGTTTTTATTCTTAAATATTTATAACTTAAACATTTAATTGTGAATTTGAGAAGCTTAGCAAAAAAAAAAAAAAGACCAAACCACAAACCATTGTGAAACCTTGCTCTAATAACTTAGATAAATAGCTCTATTTAAGAGAACTATTTGTTATTGTTCTGTGCTTTATGCTGCATTGGAGGAGACACTGTACCTTGATCATTTTGCAGTAATAAGGCTTGATCCTGCGTATCGTAATGGTGATTGGTCACAGTTTAAATACAAGGTTAAAACCAACAGGCAGAATAAGGGAGCTCAGGGGAACTTGCTCCTGTGTAATTGAAAGTGTGGCTGGGCACTCCACTTAGAGCGGTCCCATAGCAGGAGTAAGGTCAGATAGTGGAGAGCATAAGTATACGCCTCATTTCCAATCCAGATTAAAAAAAAAAATAAATCTGCCTCTGCAGGCATTGCCGTTCTCACTGCCATTTTTTACAATTCATTCTTGAGGAGTAAAGGATGGGAGGGACAAGAGACTTGAATTCACACCTCTGCAATGCCTTGCACTGTGCCCAGCGCTCTACCTTGCTGCAACCCATGGCTAACAGGTGTTTAGGTTTAATTTGGAACAAAAAGCGTTTTCCTCAATCTAATCCACCATGGGATTTGCAGGATTAAGACCTAAATGGATAAAGTGTCTAAAATGAAGGGGCAGAGTACATTAGTAAGTGAAAGATAATTTGGTCTTCAAGTGTACTTTCATAGAATAACTCCATATGGGCCTCTTACAAAGGCTATTCTTGGCCTTTTTTATTTATTTATTTAGTGACAGAAAAGTTACATCATCAGCTCTCTCCTCGTCACCTGTAATATCAGCATGCCTGTTAAATTGCTGATGAGACACTCACTGTAAAGTCACTTATGGTTTTATATGTTTATTATTGATTTTGGCATATTGCAGGAATGTACCATTGAGGATGATCTGGAGGAGCATGGCAGCATGCAGAGTAATGAACTCTTAATTCACTTGGAAGACTTGAGATGGACATTCCACCTTGAAGTGAGACTCGATAGCAAAGGTTATGGCAGATGCTAACGGAGGCTCTTTGCTTTGCAGTGCTGCAAGGAGGAGCGCTGGATGGAGTCTACAGGCTGGCCCAGTTTCACATTCACTGGGGATCCTGTGAGGGCCAAGGGTCTGAGCACACTGTGGATGGTGTGAAGTATGATGCAGAGGTAGGATATGCTTTACCTTCTCCAGTCTTCTGTGTATAATGATTTATTTTTCTTTTTTTTTTTTTATTTTTCCACCATGGTAACAGCTCCTGTACAAATCTTCATAGGGCAAGAGATTGTGGCGGTTACCAATGTACCATTGGTACAATGTCACCCCAGGACCTACTCCCTACGGTAGCAGAGATTAGAATTGGAGGACTCTTGTAATATTTTTTTTTTCATCTACTTCACATCAAAGAGACTACAGAAGCAGAAAAACCCACTTTAATTATCCCTGTGTTTTTTTTCCCCGCTTTCTTGATGATTCCTGAAAACTATGAAGAAATAGAATCGCAGCACCTCTGTACACGCACATCCCCTTTTCCTGGCTTCAATTTTTAACATCAGAGACATTTACGTAAACAACAGCATAATTTTGGGGCAGATCCTTTCTTTCATCTTTTGGTAGCAAAGAAACAAAGGGAGCTGTGAAGAGGGCAGGTAGCAAAGTAAGACCTTGCAGGCACTATTTGTAATATCCTTAAGACTCCAGATGTCCCTTGGACCACATAAGACTCTGTATTATAGTCTCACTACAGAAATGGAGTGACTTTAGTGCCTTGCATCCTACCTTTCCTTGTCCCCTGTTTAGGAATCTACCTGCGGATGCTGTGACAGACTCTTTTTAACCCTTTCATAAATGCACATTGGCAGAACAAACCTGTGATTTGCATTGATGGGTAAAAGAAATGGATTCACAAATTCATTTGCTCTGCTGCTTTTTCATGAGATAAAGTAGCCTTTGTCTTACCTGAGAAACTTGCCGTTGCCTTACATCTGTTCACAGTACCATAATTACTTGCCCAGCCTGACTGGCAGATATGGGGAAACAGCCAGATGAACAGCCAGTTATTAGAAGTAACTGGGAAGTCAAAAATAAAGCAACATCCTGGCTAGCATCACCTGGAGATTAATTTCATATTCTTTTAAAAGGCTTTCCACAAAAGGACAGGACGCTTTTTTTTTAAAAAACTCTCTAGATTGCAGGTCAGATCTGTAGTTAATATCTCTTCTCCCTCGCACTGGACAATCATGTCTTTCAGTGTATATCAAAATCCTTCAGTTTGCATGCATGAAAAAACCATGATGAAGGTAACAGGGCTTTCACCAGACTAAAAGCAGAACAATACAGCCACAGCTTGCATTTAAAACTCATTTGGGAATAAGAGCGGGAAGCAAAATAAAATGCATGACAAAAATCTCTTTGCATAAATGAAACTTAAAAGTAGATGAATGATTCAACAACTTCTTCACTGTACACAAAAGTTCTTAAATCTCAAGAGTGAAACACCATCTGCTCTTAATTTTTAATAAATTACTTCCCTGCATCCTCATTTGTAAAATATTGTGGATGGAATATCATCTTCATAGTGCTTCTTGTTTTCTTGCTCCTAGCTCCATATTGTTCACTGGAATGTAAAATATGGTAAATTTGCTGAAGCTGTGAAGCATCCTGATGGTTTGGCTGTCGTAGGCATCTTCATGAAGGTTAGTTAAACTTTTTCTTTTGTATTATTTGGACGAGTCCAGTGTGTTCATTGGGTTGCAGGGGGACCTAAGAGCCTAAATTATACAATAAGCCAGCGTTACACTATACTGCATAAACCCATAGCAAACTGGACGGTGCTCCAGATTCTTGTCTTTCTCTACATATTTATGTATATTTATACAACATACAAAAATTGTACACCAGCAATGGAGTACGACTGCCATCCATCACTGTGGTGGCCCCATAGCAGCATACTTGCCTTCATCACGACAGTGACACTGCCATAACTCTTCTCGGTGAAAGGTGGTGTGTATAACTGACAAAGCTATGTGTGTAAGAGTCTGCTGTAGGAGTGGCCTAAACACCTATTTTCCTTTTCCTGTCATTGTTAAATGTCCAGAGTATTTTGTCTTAGTTGAATTGTCTTCACAGCTAGTTGGAGAAAGTGATTGCTCCCCATCAGTGTGCACTCTCTGCTGGCCTTGCTGGGTTTTATTAGGAGGGTGACTTCTATGAAAAAAAGAACAGCTCAAGGCCAAAAATAAATCCACACACTGTAAATGAAAATAACTTTATTCTGCCCAGTGTCCTTGGCTGACCTATTTGTGCTGACTGTCAACTGGCATGATTTTACAGAGGCTTTTTACAGTTCCAGTCGCATTTGCTTTAATACTCCTGTTATATAATGAAGTGGTGCTGGCAAAACGTACTATGAAATGTTTCCTGGAGAATTGTAACAGAAAACTAAAGGCATCATGAGAGTGCATGGTTATTTTCTTTTCGTATGGTTTGTGTTACAGGTAGGAAATGCCAGGCCTGAAATACAGAAAGTTGTGGATGCTCTGAACTCTATTCAAACCAAGGTAATATTTGCTCTCTGTGGTGATTGACACCAATCACAACCGCACCGTTATTTTCTCCACAAAGTGGATTATTCACTTCTTCCAGTCTGCTCCATGTACAAAAGCAAAACAAACCTTCCTGCCGTCAGCAGTAATGCTCCTGTAATCTTAAATGCAAAAGAGATTCAAATGGAGTTGTGGTACAGGGCAGGGAATATCTGGAATGGTGATCATTTTGTAGCTCTGTGACTATGCTTCTGTCTTTTCACTGCATTTAAAGCTATGGGGTAGAATTAATCTCCCTAATCTAAACTACTCTTCTAGGTGCCCTTTTTAGTCTAGGTGACAGATGCAAAAGGCACTTTCCCTCATCTCCACGTCTGGGATATATTTCCTTCCTCCAAGAGGGCATGCTTTTCTTGGCTATTTCTAGAGGGAGTCCAGATAAGAAATTTGATCGGGATATATAACCCTTAGGAAAAAAAGCCTTTCTGTAATTTAAATATTGTGTGAAGTGTGTATGTGATCTTAATGAGCTGAGTAATGAAAAATACTTCCTGAGTAGTGATGTACCTTCATAGTGGGTAAAGGCCTGTGCTGATGAGAAATATGGGCAGAAAAAGTAAAGAATGAGACTACGCCATCATCTTTGCCATCAGGCTCCCTTTGAGGTAAATGGATGTTGCCATTTACCGCAATGGGCTCTCCATCAGATCTCCCAGGTTCTCTGTTTCCAGTTCAATCAGTGTATGTGGGATCTGAAAATTCATTGTTCTTTCAGGCAGGGTCAAATCATATCTCTAGAAGCAAGGAACATAAATTCAACATTTGAAATGAGAAAAATGTCTTGAAAGTCTTATAATGTAAGAAATATATTGCTGAAAGTCTTTAACCCAAAAGTGCTGTAGGAGGCACAAAACACTACATGCCAAACTCCATTTCTGCCTTTCTCCAAACATGGACTTTCCTGTAGGAGACTTTACTATTGCAAACCCAGCATGCATATGTGGTCACGCCTCTGATGTTAGCCCACCTACTTTCTTTATTGTAGGGCAAGCAAGCTTCCTTCACAAACTTTGACCCCACTGGACTGCTTCCTGCATGCAGAGACTACTGGACGTACCCCGGCTCGCTGACCACTCCCCCACTGCTCGAATGTGTCGTCTGGCACGTTCTGAAGGAGCCCATCACTGTCAGCCCCGAGCAGGTAAGTGTCCTGTGGATGATGCCAGTAGGTGTGTACTGGGGTCGTACGTATTGCTTTGGTTCAGCCCTCCTGCTGATCTATGAAATGGTGGTTTGTGTACCGCAGAGCTATGCGGGGCATTAGCTAGCATCACGTGTCAAATGGATATATCTATGAAGTGGTTATCTTCTTCTGGCAGGACTCTGCTTCTATGCGTGGAAGTAGTTTGCTGTAAAATGTAAGGCATTTGGACACAGTCCAGGGAAAATTTGGGGAGTTTTAAAAAATTTAATCAGGCTTTCCAGATACATGGTTAGAGCTGCCATGTGGTAAAAAGGTGGGAAACTTGTAGCATGCATGAAAGGACCATTTGCCACATGCAGAGTTCATCTAGCATGTACTGTGAGCATCAGCGGGTTTGCTGTACATGCACACATCACCTATCTGGGTATTCTTGCCCTGAAAATATGGGGTTCACCAGGCATCTGAAGAGCACATATTCCACATCTGCAGTCTCACACCGTAGATCTGTAGTTGATTTGTTGATCTTCCAGCATTTCCAGGACACAGAGCTCATTTTACAAGTTCTATTCAGTGCAGAACAGACTGGGAAATCCCACGCAGAATTGTGACAATCCTAACAAAACTGCGTTGTTTGGAAGAGGCAAAACTTGCAGATTCCAGAAGTCTGCTGCTTAAAAAAAAAAATCTTCTATTCTGTTGAGCAGCTTGAGGAGGATAGAGTCTTCCTAGTAGGAAGGAGCTCGTGCAGATTAAATCACTCCTGGCCCTAGCTTTCTGCACCATCCATTAATGAAATTGCATAGAGGCAGGATTCCATCCTCGGGTTTACATCTGTATGCTTGGGAGATATAAATAGAATCTAGAGCCTATAAATACAAACTAGCCCTGAAGGGCTTTAGTTTACCCTTCAAACTTTTAAATCCCTTTTATGAATGGTAGATGTGCTAACAATATACACAATTCTAGGGGGTTTATTCAGCTGATGTGAAAAAAAAGTGCAACTGAGCTGTTGTGGGACTTAACATAATAAAAGATAGAATTAATGACAAGGAAAAACTATTGGAAGTAAATATTACAGCAATTATTGCCATTAATAAACTGCAAGGGAGCATTAACATTGACACTGTTTACTTGTTTTAAACTACTGGTATTGCTATTGGTAATCCAAGGTTTGCAAATATGGTTTTATTATAGGGCAGGAGCACATTCACCAAAATAGAGTTGTTTTTCCTACTACACCTACTTTAACCACCGACAAGTGGTAAAAGACACCACTTGTTTCTCCCACACACACCCCTCCATATTACCATCGACATTTCAAAGATGGATTTGAAATCAAAACAGAGTTTGTGGCAGCTTGCCTTTTCGTTCCAAAACGGATCAAAACAAGAAACCATAAAGCAGTGTATTGACACTGGGTTTAAGTTGAATTGGTTTTCCAAAGATAGATAGAAGCTGGCTCTTACAGCAGGGTGTAGTGAGCCTGTTATCATTTGCTGTAGTGACACAGCAGTTCTTGGCAGAAGTTGAGCTCTGAACTTTGTTCGGGTCGGTCCTGAAGGTAAAGTCCTCTCCTGGGCTTGTCACTGCTGGGGACCTTTCTCCTTGAATGAGGGAAAGCCTGGCCTGCAGCCTGAGTCATACAAAAGCCTGTATCCCACCTACATATTTCTGTCAGCAGTTCCAGCTATCTGGGTGAGATCACATTTGGGGCAGGTTATTATTTTGGCATGGTCTTTTTCTCAGTTTTGGAGATGCCCACATAGACACCAAGGTGCTTTTATTACATCAGACTGCAAACACTAATTTTACTTTAGGAACAAGCACTAAAACCTTCAAATATGCTCCCATTGATGTGGAACATTTTTCCCTCTCATAGTATTTGAAAATCAGGATATCATGAATGAATTTGGCTGCTTTAATTTCGGTCAAGGGTAAGGTCAATTTTTATTTTTTTTTAACATCAACCAGGCACAAAAAATCCAACTCTCAAAAGAGTCAAACCAGTACAACTTGCAAAGGATTCTGAAAGGGTTTCAATTCAGATCTGGATCAAGGACAAACAGCTCTTTGTGCACAGAGTTCAGAAATTGTGGGCATAGGTCTTTGTTTTCTGTGTTTTCTTAGTTCTTCTTGCCAGGGTATTTTGTGGACAAGAGGGCCTGTGACAGGGGCAGGAAATGGTGTGGATGAAATGCAGAGACACACGGGTGGTGACACCATCTCTACACCATTAGTGCTGGTGAAACTTTGAGTTGGACTCCTGGCTCAGGCCCAAGGTGTATAATTCAAATAGTCCTGCTGAAACAAGATTATGCATTTGAGGATGTTTGTGCCTTTTTCCACAGATGTGCAAACTCCGTGGCCTTTGCTTCAGTGCTGAGAATGAGCCCGTGTGTCATATGGTGGACAACTGGCGCCCGTGTCAGCCTTTGAAGAGCAGAGAAGTCAGAGCTTCCTTCCAGTAACCTCAGTGCTGAGTGTGTTAGAAATTGCTGTGTTTGTGAGGAGCCCCTTTCGCTAAGCACAAATCAAACCTTTGCCGTGTGTGCCCTGGCAACATCTTGTCTCCCAGATCCATTCTTTCTTTCGCTCTGCGTCTAAAAAGCCAGCTAATGAAATGTGAAAGGCTCTTGGCCAAATAGGAAAGGGGTATTAAGGTGTGGGGTTGGGGGGAGGCATCGGGGGTGGTGGCTGTGTGCATTTTGGTGACTATTACTGCGACTGACACGTTGGTATAACAAACTGTATGTTGGCTATTTGGGAGAGGATATGGTGGTAGTGAAATAAGCCATTTTAAGAAACCTCATCCACAGGTGTGATAGTACACGTACCTAGCGATAACTTGAAGCTTTGTGAAAAGCACAGGAATACAGAATCTAGATATGATTTAGGAAAAAAAAAAGTATTTTGAGAAAGTAAAGCAAAATGAATATTGAGAATTAGACTTCTTAGATTTTAAGAAACTGACATGTAAATATTTTTGAGACCATTTTACACTTTTACCCATGCTATCAACAACCTTGATTATGTCTTAATGGTAGTGTTGGATTTTTTTAATTAAAAATGTCCTAAATTAAGTATTATCTTTAAAAGTTGTTATTACCATAGAAATAATACAAAATATCTTTTCATTGAAATAATATATGCTCTAATTTAAAGAGGAAAATAATATTGTATTTTAGATAACTTCTCTAATAAATCTATACTTATATTTTTGCTTCCGTGCTGTTATTTTAATTCAGGAAAGGAGTCACTAATCTGTTCGTGCTGTTGCTTATTAAACATAATTACTAAACATATAGTATATTGGGAATTGGTTTCAATGACACTGAAGATGAATACAAACCTACACGGATGTGTTAGGAAATTTACTCTAAGTAGCTCTCTGACAGCAGAAGGAAATGTTAGTTTTGAGCAATCACTACAAATTATCATCGAAGTTGTCTGCATAATTAAAGATCCCCTCACAAGAATTGTGAACAAAATCATACTGAAGAATGGGCTTCTCTAAACCAGTTGCTTAAATATTGCCCTTATGTGTCAGCCCAAAAGCAGGGTGCCTCATCTTTATGCAGAACATCTATTCAATCCACTTCTTCAACTAGACCAAATCTTTCAAGGCTGTCCCCCCAGCATTTGGTTTTTAGCCTGACAGTATCATGTCGTATGAATGATTTCAACAGAAATATTGCTGAGCAGACAATGGCTTCCAGTAACTTCCATTGCTGGATCCTTACTAGCTGATTTCTTGTGTTTTTGTGAACACGTATGCAATAGATACGTAAATATAAATCTGTTCTAAATACACAGGATCCAAACAATACTATAAGGGGCTACCCTCCTTCTCAGGCTCCTGGCTGTTGTGAGATCTCTCATTTCATTGGATTCTGGTCCTAGTTTTCAAGGCAATTTATTATGAGCTTTCTACCCCATCAGTGATCACTTTGTAATTTATCAGATACCAGTTGGGCAGGCTAGGTTCTGAAACTCCAAGGATCTTTACTTGTGTGAGATGGGAATGAAGCCTTTTCAGAGTGCATACAAACATCTTTAGAAAACTCTGTCAAGTCTCCCCGTTTGAAAAACTTCCCCATTTAAAACATCCCCCACCCCTCCTGCCAAAAAAACCCAAACCCAAAACAGAAAAACAAAGGGATCCTTTACCGCAGTTCATCTGTTCTAAGTTACGCTTTTCTGAATGGAGCTGTGAAGGTACTTGTCTCTTCCTACAACAACTGTGCTGACTAATTCAGGTTCTTCCTGTTGAGTGGTTTGAACACTTTCCTGGCTTGAAGTGTCACCCACTGGCCTGAGTGCAACGCGTGTGTCCTCTAAACAATGCAAGGGAGGTTACACCCCTAAAATGAGAATTCTAGATCCAATACATTGTTGCTTGAAGCCTCTCAAGCAGGTCAAGAGGAAACACCTTACGGAATCACAGGATGGCTGAGGTTGGAAGGGATCTCTGGAGCTTATCTGGTCCAACCCTTCTGCTCAAGCAGGTTGTGCAGGAGCATCATTTGAGTATCTCCCAGGATGGAGACCTACAGGCTTATGACCCACTTATTTCAGCAGGTACCATCCTTTTTCTGAACCAAAGTGCTTGTTAGCAGTCGCAAACATTAAACTCTTTCCTGGAATTGTGCATGTATGCCAGAACATGGTCTCAAAGGTGGCAACTCTACTCTTTACATAATGATTACATATTATGGCATTAAAATTGAAAATTAAAATTAAAAAATAAAATATGACAGCCCCAGATTTTCAGATTTTAAGCCCATATCTTGACAAGTATGATACCCTGACTGCTAGGTAATAAGACTTTCTGAGAAGTAGTAATCTCATTGGTACCTGTACAGCTTAAATAGTATCCAGGCTGGTATGTGACAAAGAACATGAACTTCTGCCTAATGGCTAGGGTAAAAACTTGAAAACGCTTGTGAAGTCCTAACCACTTCTGCAATAAAAAGTTCCATATCTCATACTCCATCTCACTTCAAGGTTGCTCCATAAATAATAAGTAACAGCGAAGACAACCAACATGAGCCATACATTTATCATCTTGTTTGCAGGAGCCTGTTTACCTGGAATGTTGCCAGTGCCATATGTTTGCCTTTGCTGAATATGAAGTACTTCTGTACTCAGCCAGACAATCCAAGTTGGTGTTTCTAAGTCATATATATGGTGTACAGGAAGAGCCTACTGTGTGTCTCACCTGTGTGGTCTACCAGGGAACACTGTTCTTCATTTTTCTTTTTTTTTTCTTTCTTTTTAAGTGAACAAACTTAAAGAATCACCCTTCAAAATCCTCACAAAAAACCCTCTCCAGCATAAAATGGTACATGAGCTTATCACAAATTCACACTTTGCGGTTAGACTCTTGTCTAACTAATGGATAGCCTTTTCAAGGAAGACATATATATTAAGGCCAACCCAGAAATGAAGAAAACAATTTCTCTGGCATTCATAAGCCATTTCCTGAATGGTGACTTCCATTAAGATAAAGGTGAATACAAGTATCCAGTTCTTCTTCCTGACCTCTCTTTTCCTTCACTATTTGCTTGTATGAAGAGGTTTTAATTAGGTCTTGCAATTTTTCAGCAGCAAACTTAAAACAACACCCATTCTAACATCACACTCAGACCTGTTTCAACTGGAAAACTGTTTACGAATTCATGATGAAAAAAAAGAGACCACTTTGGTCATGGAACAGAAGAGGATCCACTGCAGGTAACTAGGTTACTGTCAAGTAGGCAGCTCTGATTAAAGGGAAATTTATTTAGAAGAAAAAAAAAAAAGAAAAAAAAGAAGGCTAGTGTGTTAATTTGAAGTCATTGTAAGATACTCAGCCAGCACTTTGATGGAGGAAAGAGAAGCATGTTCACTTGCAAACTGTTCATTTTGCACAGTTTGTGATCTTGTCTCGCACTTGTCTGCCAACTCCATGTGTTAGAACATTTTATGATTTCTCCACTGCTATTTCTAAGGGTTGGATGTGTCCTAGATTGACATGGGCGGGTAGACTGTGATTAGAGATGTTCCCTGGGAGATTAGATAATAATGCCCTGCATGGAGTCAGCAATATTTATAGAAGTCCAGATAGTTTATAGAAGAGTATCACTCACTAAATGACAGCTTTAGGATTTTCTAACTCTTCAAAGAAAAGCCCTGCAAGCAACAGCTGTGTCAAATCTAATATCGTAGAAACAAGCAGTGATGAAAGTACAGGCAGTGGCTTTACTGAAAAGTTCCCATGGACCCTCCAGTATCAGCCACTTCCTCTTCCAAACCACAGCGTCTCATACAGTCACGTAGCACCTGGTGACAGTTGCTTATACTGAGTGTTTGATGTATTTTAGGTCTATTTGGCAACTGGACACTCCACTACTGTCCCCCTTCCTCTTTCAGTATGATGGTAAAGGGCTGTGCTGCCTCAATGACAACGATGGTTCACTCAGGCCATGAGACTCCCCAGCCACCAACTTCCTAAAAGTGCGAGTGCAATGGGAACATGTGTGAAGCCATCATGGCTCCAAAGCAAACCATGAGAGGTATGATGACAAAACTTTTCAGGGATCCCTGACTAATTTTAGACCACAAGTCTCACTAGTTTTTTATCTAAGCCACAAACTAAAGCCATTTTTTGGTACGTCCCCATCCCAGCGTGGGTTACAGTGTAGTGATTCCCCAAGCTCTCATTTTCATCCAACATCAAGCTCTTCAGGATGCTCACTTTAGTTCAGAGCTCAAAGCAACGTAGCTATGTTGCCTGCGCTGATGGTCCCATCTCATCAGGGCTCAGTGCTAACATGGTGCAGCTGTGCTGCTCCTAATCCCAGAACAGAGTCAGTTTTGTCCAGTGAGGTTGTCAATGCACTGCAGCATGTTAAACAATAAAAAGATATCCTCAGGACATTTTGAAAAAGGCAATATATAAGCCTGCTTTTATCATCTTGTATCGTGTATATATATATGACAAGAGGCAGTCACTACTTCTTTGAACTCACACCCTGAAACAGAGGAGAAATGCATTGAGACAGTATGCAATAAAAAAGTGATTAGAGCAGACAAGTGGATATTAACTACATATTTTCTTGAGGGGTAGGTTTTAATGAGTCTTTTAACATCACTCAGTATTCAAGGACCTGGAAAATTTGCTACAAAGTACTAGAACAGAATAAGATGATTTCAATTGGAAGGGACCTAAAATGATCATCTAGTCCAACTGCCTGACCACTTCTGGGCTGATCAAAAATTAAGGGATGTTATTAAGGGCATTTTCCAAATGCATCTTAAACACTGACAGGCTTGGGTCATCGGCCACCTCTCTAGGAAGCCTGTTCCAGTGTCTGACCATCCTTCTGGTAAAGAAATGCTTCTTAATGTACAGTCTAAACATCTCCTGGGGCAGCTTTGAACCATAACCATATGTCCTGTCACTGGACACTGGGGAGAAGAGCTCAGCACCTCCCTCTCCTCTTCCCCTCCTCAGGAAGCTGCAGAGAGCAATGAGGTCACCCCTCAGCCTCCTTTTCTCCAAACTAGACAAACCCAAAGTCCTCAGCCACTCCTCATAGGACATTCCTTCCAGCCCTTTTGCCAGGTTTGTTGCCCTCTTCTGTCTGGGAAGCCCTAAGGTCAAACAGGGAAAAAGAGTTTGTGTGGTCCTTGGGTGCCTTGGACCATGGATAACACAGACAGAAATCCTTCTCTGTCTGCAGTGCTACACAAAGGGTGTCTCTGAGAGGCACAACAGACATACCAAGGCTGATGGGTTTCACAGAAAGCAGAGCTAGACTCTCTCTTCTGGATGCTGATCTACTAGCCTGAAGGCCAGGTCCAAAGGTTCAGCTCACTCCAATAAGATGGGAGGACTCTACCTGCACGGTTCATCAGTGTAAGAAGTGGAACCCATGACCAGTAAGTATCCTCTTTGCTGATCATGTGCCACCCCATATACAGAGGAAAAAGCAGGCTAGTGTAAGGACTCACGGGACCTTCTCTCCCACTCTGCTCCGCAGCCTTCTCCAGTGCACCTATGCAGGGAAGGACAGTGGAAGCAGAGTGCCCTTTCCAAAAAACAAAGGAGGAAGGATAGCCAATTATCCTGTTTTTGCAAAACTGTGTAGCAGCACAATACTTTTTTTTGTGTTACTCAAAGGTCAGGGAAGAAGCTCCTCTTTCCTCAGCCTAAGTTCCTCTTCAGCTGGCTGACTTGAACATGATACAAGAAGAAGAACATGAGACTATATAATGGGATGATACTCACATCAGATGATGCAGGATATTATAATTCAGATGATGCATCTCTTCATCACTTTATTGATTGTATTTCTTCCAAAAGTTACTATAAATAGTCTAATTACATTATTCTCAAATGACAGTCTTAAATAACACGTTCCTTGAATCAAAATCAAAACTGCAAGGCTTCTAGATGCTTGCACTGAATGTGTCTTTTGGTTCTTTTAGTGATTAATAACCATGCCCTGTGAAGGAAGATAGAAATATTAAAGAAAATAAGAGCAGCATTTTACAGAAAAAAAAAAGAGAAAAACAAAGCTTGAAAAAAAATACCATCCTCACTCAGAATGTGTTCCTGGGAGACATTTGAAAGGACAGCATTTTGCAGATTAGCTTAAAAGAGGGTGGTAAACATAATTTCCTCCTACTATCTGTAGAAGTGCATCAGACCCTCTTAAATGCTTTTTGACTAGCAATGGAAATTGTAGCCAGACGACCTTTTGAAACCGAAGAATTTTAAATTATTTTAGAGACATAAACAAGCACTCAATGAATGATAAAACCTACAGATAAAAAATGCAGTAACCCCAGAATGAGTAAAGTGCCCCTGATGTGATTTTTTTAAATATCGTGTTCTGCTCTACATGTCTGTCTCTGGAGAAGAGCTCATCATATCATCAAGGGTGTGGGGGAAGCAATATAAAAAACTAGAGCCTGATCATGAAAACTCTGATGTGACTAAGCACTGACATGAGTAATCCCATCTATTAATCGAAGTTCAATTGGTTTACCACACTGCCTTCACGGGAAAGGCCATTGTCCTTCCATGAGGAGTGGAGTTAGGAGGCTGAATACCTGAAAGGTCAGGTGTCCTGTTCCTTTGAATTTCAGTTTAGAGATTTATCCTGAGGAATAGCAGGGAGCAGATAAGCTGGAGGAATCACCTGTAGTAAAGGTGGCTGGAGGAAATGCTCTTCATTTTTCCTTCAGCTTCGCAGAGGTTCCCCAAAGACACAAACGTGAAATGAGGACTGCACTGCTCCCATTATCACAGCACAGGCATGGAGGGCTATTTTCAGGCCTCGTACTCCAGGTGCCCGTTTTGAGTTTATAACCATTATAGTTAGTGGCTAAAGGACAAGACAACCATGAATGGTGCAAGCTCCTGCTTTTCAAGGTTGCCAGAGTCGACAGAAAGATCACCACAGAAGCACTGTATAACAGATTGTCTCTGCATGGCCTCAACCTCCATACTAGGACCTTGACTTTCCAAACATTTTACAAGCTCACAGTCTAGCAGGTAATAGGGTAAACGTTGAAATCTCTTTCTCCATTTGTCACTCCAGAGGTGGCTTCTGTCCGATGGGAGTGAGCTGGACCGGTGGGACTGTTCATGTGAAGAAATCTGACCATCCTCTTAAGTGATTTGCAGGATCCAGCTCTTAATTTCTGTTGAGTAAAGTTCTGTTCCTGTCTAGTTATCTAATCCCTGTAAAGTCCCCAGGTAAATAGAAATGTCAGATCATTCCCATGTGAAAATCCATTCTTATTTCTCAGAGGATTTTCCACGCACTGAGCAGCTATCTGGGTTAAAGGAAGAGAGAGGACTGTGAAAGTATCTTTGCCTTTCA
Organism: Anarhynchus alexandrinus; assembly: GCA_008711295.1. Taxonomy (NCBI): domain Eukaryota; kingdom Metazoa; phylum Chordata; class Aves; order Charadriiformes; family Charadriidae; genus Anarhynchus; species Anarhynchus alexandrinus. The sequence goes on along the minus strand of VUYV01000078.1, from coordinate 3,445,363 downwards.
GAAAGAAAAACAGTAAACAGGAAAATGTCTAAGCTCGTGGAATATTGATATGATTTTCACTCTGAGGAGTAATTATGTCAGTGTAATAATGACTGGTCTGTCATGCCACCACCATGCTGTGTTTAATAAAGTTATATGATAATAACAATATATATGAATAATATTTTATTAGACCCTGGGCCTCATGTCTAACTACTGCAATATATCTGCCTACATGAGAAATGTCAATCCCAGTTCATTAAAAGGAAAAGCTTTTCTTCCTTCAGCATATTGTGCTTTCAGTAATATAAAACTTTGAAACAGTGTTTATTTTTGTTATTCTGAGACCATTTGTCTTAGAGAGGATATGAAATAGAAAACCAATATACCAATTATCACCCAAAACAAATAATCCACATCAAGCCAAAAAAAATATTTTCTGTTAAGTTAGTAGTTGCTTTATCTTTGTCTTCAACCCTTTGCACTTTGATCAAAACTGTACCTTTTGAAGTGTTTACTACTTAATAATAGGGAAAAACTGGGACACGTGGCTGCTCCAGCAAAAGGTGCTGTGCATTTCAGACACCATACATTGGCTTATGGTTGCTTACAGGAACTAGAGATTCCCACTAGGGTTGAAAAAAAGGCTTTACTAAAAGATGTTTCAAGGACTCAGATGAAGCTAATTGCCCAAGAGGGATAGGGAGCCAAGTAGAAAGTGGGCCTGTCACAGGCAGCCATCACTCCTAGTCGTTGCATTCCCAGTGACGGAAGAGCTAATGACACCAGACTGTTAGGAAATTCACAGCCTGCAAGCTTGATTAGGTAAGACAGCAAGTCTAATCTGCATTTAATGAATGATTCAGGAATAACTTTAAGAGCCTAACTTTAAGGTAGCAGGGTATTGACAGAAATAGGTACATGGTCTATGCACGTCTTATGACCCAGCTAATTATGGATACCCAAAAAAGTTATTACACGTCTTCCATACAGTTTCAAAATCTGTTCTCTGCTTGTTCTGCCAGATAAGAAAATTTAGCATTTTGTTAAAACTTATGCTACCATGTAAGGAGAGGTTGGAAAATAATGAGAGAAAAAGGAAAACTGACTAAACCTCTTATTTCTGCAGTTCAGTGTATGCACAGAAATATTTATGCCTCCATGGAGCCCCAGTGTTGTTGGTGTGTATTCACAGTGACGGCTGCTAATCAATAAGAGGATCTTGACCTACTTTGGTCTGAACACCTCACATAAAGAGTGCTAAAGACATACAAGCAAATGCAAAGAAAGAAAACTAATCTCAAATATAAAGAGAAGATTAGGACATTTTCATTCTTTTTAATCCAAATAATATTTTCTCTTAAGATAGGGAAAAATATAAATTTTCTTTTAAGAGGTGGTTCTTAGATATCTTCTTTTTCAACTGGAAATAATTTGTGAATGTTGGCAGCACTGCAAAAAGTCACAAAGGGAAAACTGTATTGACATGCACAACCTGTAGTGATGCCATCAAAGTTATCAGTCCTTCCTGGAGTCTGAAAACCCTCCAGCGCCTTCCTTTTGATTTAGCAGGAAAAAATTGCTGAGGCATATTTAAAGCTGACTATATGTCAGTTTCCGGTAGGGAAGAGAGGTGTTCAAGAGACAGATAATTGTCACCCACACTTTTCAGTCTATTGTCCCTCTGTCAGTGAAATTCCAGTGCAGAATTGATTCAGCCATAACCACTGACACTTTCCTCCCTGCACCTTTCTTCAAGTCTCATACAACAACCTTCACTTTCCCTCCGTCCTCATTTAGGACCTGAGCACAGTGATGTAGACCTGCCACGTACTCTGGGTATAGATTCCCATCTCGTGTTCCTTATCTTGCAAATACAGACCCTGGGATAACTGGGGCACTGTGAAACAGCAGTTGCACTCTGTGTGACAAGAAAAAGGCTACTGCCAATATAGAGACAACCTGCGTCAGAGCAGCTGAGGGCTGGCAGCTTGCTCCTTTGTTTTGCTGAGCTTAGTGTTTCCCTATCTAACTGAGTTTCTTTAGTGCTCTGGACAGCAGTGTGGATAAAATCAAAGCATTTGGAATAGCTAACTATTACCTGCATTTTACAACGGAGGAAATAAAAGCAAACACAGAAATAAAAGTCATCTCCAAAGTCATACTCTGTACAATCAGAAATGAAACCCAAGGCTCATACATTAACTATGAGACTATTCTTAACTTCCCAGCAGTCAGAAATGAGCTACTGATTGCGAGAGCAATAGAGACATGCTTGAGAGAACGAGGGCTCTCGGCCCTTTGAAGCAGTCAGGGGAACGTGGGTTAGACCCAGATAGCACCACCGCTCGTGCAGCCTCTGCTTAAACAGTCAGCTTTGCACCGCAGAGCTTTTCTCCCGCGAGCTGCTGTACATACCACCAGCCTTGCGCCGGCTATGACTCAAGATCTCTGCAGACTTGTGAGGTTCAAATTATCCTCAACAGCTCCAGCTCTTGCAAGGCATTTTGAGATGTAAGCGAAACCTGCTGCAACAAGCCCAGCCTGGATACGCAGAGTTGAGAAGGGTGGCACACCGCGCAGTATTTCCATTAAAAATCCTCCGTTCCAAGGGACTGAAATGCAACTGTAATTAATCACTGCAGGATGGAGCTAGGCAAAAGAGCGTTCCAGACAAGTACATGTTATTTTTCTTTCAGCAAATCTGAAAATATTGCACGTGTATGTGAAACACTGGGCAGATTACTCCAGGGCCTTGAGATTATTTCATTTTCCACGTTAATAAAAATAGATTTAACAGCAAAAACTGGTGTACAATGGGGATTTGTAGCAATGGAAATTCACTAAATAAAAATGTTATGACCAAATTAGAGCCCATCTACCTCTGTTCCCATGTCTCAATCAAAGGTCCTTTATTTAGCCCTTCCCCCAGCTATGAGTTCTGTAGGGGCTTTTTCTCACGACCGTAAACTACACCAGTGCCACAGAATTCCTTCACAGAGAGCCATTTGTGATGCTCTGTGAGTCTGGGCTTTAAATCATGGTCCAGGAAATGCATACACCTTAAAGTCCATTTTATGACTGTGGGCTCTGTGTCTGCTCCAGCTTCTGCTGGTGTCCTGGTAGACCTGCACTGTCAATGACGTCTGTCAATATTTTTTTTCATGCTTTTTCCACCTACCCTTACCGGTCATCTGTGAGTCCTCCATCAAGACCACTGTGTTAAATCTCTTCCTACAACCACAGCATCAAGAAAAAGAAAATAAAAAAGTTACTCTGAAGCCAATTTAAACCTGTTTGCCAAAGGGACAGCAGGCAGGAGTAGATTTACCTGGTATTTTGTTCTTAGTTGTTCCGGATAGAGAAAATCTCTGGTAAGTTCACTGGTGGCAAAACAACCATGAGACAAATGTAACCCAGATGATGTAAGCACAACAAACCCTTAACCCTTGATCTGTAGTATGGCACATAATCAGACACTGTGGAAGAAGGTGATGGTCAACTTTGTGATTATTTATAGCATGTAAAGATAGACCCTGGAACTGAAGCAACCATGTCCTCTGATAGGTGCTGTATGCTATGGACCTCAGTGGCTGTAGCCGTGCACCAACGGCTTCTGTCACTGTTTATGTGCTGTTTGTTTCATTTCATAGAAGACGAAGAGACACAAGTCATGTTCCTTACTCCTTTTTTTTTTTTTGATAAAACTCAAGCTTTTTTCAACAGATTCACGAGACCCAGTGAAAACTCACTCATTCATATTTTATCTATTCAAACTGAATGGCTTGTTCCAATTGGGACTCTATGATAGTGTCAATCTGTCCCAGGTTCTTATGTTAAAATATTTTAAGTGTTCATCTATGAACATGTGCTGAAGAAAGCTTTGAGTTTATGAGCTTTAAAAGGTTATTATGCATTTTATCTCTTTTTTTCAGTTTAATGTTCCACACCTAGGCTTATTATGGGTTAGGTCATGGTTACATCATCACACTGAAAGCAATAAAATAATAACATACACCAGAGAGAGACAAAGAGAAATGTTTAAATATGTCAGTTATACAATAAAAGCTCTTGAGTATAGCAAACCAGGCACAGAGGAACCAACCAAAGAAAAAGAGATGGCAATAATTGCATTACTTTCTCAAGGTAACTGACAGGAAGATTTCTACCCTAAGATTATTCTTTTTGGCCATAAAGATAAAACATTATCAGTGTTCTGAAAAACTCAGGACACTAACTTTCAACGGTTCCTCAGTACTTGATGGTGGTCATCCCAGAAGTCAAGAATAAAAGTACAAAGGACCTTAATACGTTATCAGTTTTTAAGAGGTTGCCATTGACTCCAGTATGAAATCTGTTCTAAAAACGGATAGCATTACATTGCCCAGTGTGTTGAGCTGATAACAAAATAGGTAATTTATCATTTAAAGTAACTACTTTTTTCCATGCTTCTTATCCTTATCTTTTAGAAAATGCATGGGCTGGAGTAACTGCTGGACTGGGGTTTGGTCATGAGCAATGGAGTCTTGTAGCCCCTGCTGAAAGTTACTAATTTGAACTCAATCAAAATAGAAAAAACAGTAAGATGAGAAAAAATATTGTTTGTTGCCCAACCAGGCAATAGAAAACATTTTTTCTCATCTAACTGTTTTGCAGTCTCTTCTTCATCACTGTAGACTAATATCTATAATCATGATCAACTTTGATTCAGATCTATGGTGACAATTCCTGAGGTGGGACAGGGGCTGAGTTTCTAATCAAGAATTCATTAGAGTAAGTAGATTTGTGTCCTCACCCTACATGAACATGGAAAGAGGTTTAGCTCCTGCTTTCTTGAGGTGAATGTAAAATCAATTTCTTAAAATACCCTTTCCCCTCACAGTCCCATTCAGACTTCATGGAGAGTGAAGCTTTCCAAGATTAGGTCTAGTACCTTCTACTAGTACTACACTAACTTCACACCAGTTTCCAGGTTTTCATGTGAATGTAGCAAAAAGTTGTGGTGGGAGTAAATTACCCTCTGTAAAATTGAACATGATGAGGCACGCAAGGGCTTTTAAAAGGGCTTTGAATCATCTTAGTCATCTTCACACTTTCCCCACTGTTTGGCAAATGGTAAAAGCCGTCTCTCGTTTCTAAAGGTCTGTTGCAGGCTGCCTGGTATTGCTGGTGATTCAGCATCCTTTTTGCAGAAACAGTTTTTTTGCAACCTACACACTGGGGAGGCTGTGAAACATCTTCAGTTCACTCAGTCTCCGAGTCCTGAAGTTGAGTGGCAATTTTCAGAAATATATCACTACATAAATCATTAAAAATCTTGGGTATGTTGCCAAAGATCAGCTTAATTTTGCTACAGAAAAAAAAATCAAAACCCAAAAAACCCCAAACCACCAACCCCCCCAACCAAAGTCAATCAGCCTATATTTGCCTGCATTTCTCTCTAATTATCTTTCATATGCAGCAGTGCTGAGAAGATTGTTAGAACTAGTAGCTCTAGAAACCACAACCTTCAGGCTGAGACCTGACTAACAGTATCTCAAAGTATAGAAACTTTACTCAGTAGTATAGTAAACTAAATTTATAGGGTTTTTTTCTCTGTCAATTTTTTTGCAAGTAAATCTGCAAAACATAAAATACTGCATAGGACATAAATGTGTGCTTTTTTTCTTTTTTTTTAATAAGTCCAGGCAATCAGCTCTTTAATGATCATAATGCTTCCACCTTTTTTTTAGAGCAAGAAAAAAGGGTTGTTCTTTGGATGCTTCAAACAAAGTAGATATTCTGATTATGGGCAAACTGAATGAATAACATATGGAGCCATTTTGCTTCAGTTATAAACAAAAGTATCACTCAATGGCTTAGAGTGAATCTAGTGGGATACATTTGTCCATGACAGTGTTCTGGAAGGGCTTATTAGTTTGATTATGCTAATATTTCATTTTGGTTTTGCCAGATGGAGGTTCAGATATGCAATATTTTCTGAAGCATATATGGGATACACCAGAGAGAGGACTGAGACGCTAACTCCGTTGTTCACTGGAACAGAAAAATTTTGCCAGCCACAGGAGTGAGAGGGAACTGCAGTGTTTTAATGACAGGGATTGTACTCATGTTCAGAATGAAACAGAGCTGCTATTGCAATTTTCAAGAGAATAACACTCATAGTATTATATTCATTTGCTAAAACTGACAATTACTGGATACCTACGTTTCGTGATACTGTCAATGTAATGTTTCTTCTTTGACTTAGCACATAAAAGAAGATATACGTGCCCATCCTGTCTACAGTAGCTTACCATACATTTGTAAGTAAGTCTTACATAAATCAGCACAAAATTTTCTATTTCTAGAATTGGAATAATCATGGAATGAAAGGAACAACCTTACAGATTTCAGCTCAAACAAACAGAAAGGACATTAAATAACTGCAAGTTCTTCTAGTGTCACTCATTAAAATTGTTTTTAAATTCCTAATGTATCGGGCATTCATATAAATATGCTTCAGATATTTTAAAATTTTGTCATATGTATTACATCATGAGTTACACTTTTGAGGTCCCTATGCTCCCAGTCTGGACTTTTAATTATTCTTCTTCTTGACCTCAGAAAGCCTATTATCTGCTTTAGGCAGTCTCTGCAAAGGTCAGCCTCACACTCAATCAAATTAACATCTTTTGTCCTGTTTTGAAATTTAGAACATTTACATAGATGTCATCTACCCTTAGGTAATCTGCCAGTGAACAGACCTTCCACATCCATTATCTTTGGGGGTTAGAGAAGGATGAAAGGGAAGTTATTTGCCTTCTGGACTCTGATTCCACCTGAGCTTCTCATACAGGCATTATGGACCATCCCTTGCCACTGACTATCAGGCAGAACAGAAGCAGATGTCAGAGAGCTCTGTTTCACAACTGATCACACAATATAAATTAAACTAATCTTTAGTCTGGATCCTGGACCAGGACTATGTTTTGGCATGGTCAAAACCCATGAGAGTGGATCTATGAGATCGAACAAAGAGTTCCAGGGGAGAATAAGGGAATCCCCCCCTGCCCCCACCCTCCCCAATCCCAGATGACTGTATACTGCCATTTCATTCCCTTGGGCGTTGATTCAACACCTACATCCAGACAGTCCCAAATGGCTCCAGGTTTTGTCAGCCAACAATGAATCCCTCTGGGTAACGTAACGACCAGAAACCGTAATACACGGCAAGACTCCAGGCACAATCACTCTTTGGGCAAGGCCACAGTGGCTCCTACTCAGAGAAAAACCTGTGACTGGATGGTGGAGAGATGATTTTGCCAGGTCCCTTCTATCCGAGAATTTCCTCAAGGCAAGGGATTTCCCAAATAACTGATTGCTCCTCTTGGGGCCCTCGAGGACAGAAAGGGGATGCCATAACCATGGACACGTCTTCACAGGAATTTTAGTTGGAGAAATGTCTGCCACTCTTCGCAGGTATTATTCATGAATGGTACGAGCAGTAATAGAAGCTGATGCTCAGCCATGCAAGAGCATGTGTAGAAAGAGGGGTGAGGGAGGGGGAGGGAATTTTGCCTCTGCAGACAAAGGAGGAATGCTCCTTTCAGAGTAAGACGACTTCATGAATCAGGAACTACAAATCATATGAACAAAAACGTTGTCATTAAATGAAGATCTGCCAGTGTTGCAGCACAAGGATTGAAGACAATTGCTTTTACACATATCTTATGGGCTGGCTGTTTCCTTAAAAATCGGTGCTAGCCCAGGACCTTCTGTAAAAACAAAGCAAGCTACTTCTCATCTCTCAGAAGACATCAAATATTTATTGAAATCTTCATTTATTTAGCCACCCACAGAGAACCACATACAGGAGATCTTAGTTGCTGGTTTGACCTTGACTATTTAATGAGACGTAGAATGATGCCATTGCAGCAAACAGAGCCTGGCAGAACAAATGCAAGCAGCCACTGCACCGAGATCTCTCATCTTCTCCAAAAGCATCAGTGGGTAAAAAAGGTAACATTAGATGGAGGAAACAAGTCTCAGCATGTGGGATCAACATATGGTGGCACCAGATATCAGATGCCAAAAGGAGGACTAATGCTATTTGCTGGCCTATTTTATGCCATAATTTTTTCTGTGTAAGGCGGCCCTGGGATGTATCGTAGGGAACCTGCACGCTGTATGGCAGTTGGTAGCAGCAAATTTGATATTACTCAAAATAAAAGGTGTTTGAGTAGCTGCTTCCCTTCTCTTGTATTTTTGCTATTATTTATGTTTGTGAAAAGCAATTGTATTGTACTCCCAAAACGTGGCTATTCTGAGATGCTTTTTTTAGAAGGAGTAAATGTTTATCAAAGGGTTATGGCAGTGAAGGAAAAAACCCCTTTCCAAAAGTCTTTCCAAAAGCAGCAGACAGTGTTAGAGGTCCATTAAGCTTGACACCACATAAACTGCAGGATGTGTCTCCTGCTCAGAAGACAGGATTGCACTGTGTCCGTAGCTCTCCGTCTGGCGAGACTGTAAGGAAACTAAACATAATTATGGTCTCTTGGGTTTCTTTATTGTACCAACGGACAAGGTTTACAGTACACAAGTACAGAGGCAGTGGGATGCTTTGCCTACTTTCTTTTTTTTAAGCTTGCTTCTTTAGGAGGAATATTTGTCACAATCCTGCATGTGTCTTCACCCCAAAGTTTTCACCTTGCCAGAAGTGAGGATGGCTGCCTGCCGCCCCAGTTCCCTGTAGAGAGGGAGGCGAAATGTGTGAGAGGCAGAGATGCCCAGCAATGTCATATTTTGTACGCGTTAAAATACATTTCAGATGTTGAGGTCTTTTAAAACGTAGGCATTGTTGTTAGGTAGTTAAGTTTAACTGCTCTTTGTGTTCACCCATAAAGATGGCCTGTGTCATGTAGATATCTTAGAAGAATTGCATATGAATGAGGGATGTGGAGGTGGAAAGGTCAACTGCTTTATAACTTAGGTCAAAGAGGCATTTTCGTGAATGGGAAGGGCTGGGTTAAAGAAAGTTCAGTCTCATATGTGGGAAGGGGACCAGTATCCCTGAGCCATGCATAGATGTTTAGGAGAAGCAAATAATAAAGATTTCAAAGACAAAACCAAAGGTTTATTTTTCAGAGAAAGACCAAATAAAATCAAATGTAAAAAAAAAAAATCCACTTTGATTATCAGTTTCATTGAGGAACGCCTCTAATCCAGAGGCAGTTCACTGAGAAGTGATGGAGAAGGTGAATTCACATGCTGGCTATCTCCTCTAATCACACCCTTCCCTTCCCCCTCCACCCCCACCCCGTGTGAACAACCTCAAGGCATGCTGTCTAAACCAGATGAACTCTCCCACTCTATCTGACCGCACAGCCAGGCACACTCTACTAAAAACATGTTTTTAATGGCCAGAAAGTTTGCCTTCAAAGTGAAGTAGTAAACCAACCTGTAGGCTATGCCTAACCCCTGTAGGAAGCTGGCGGACTTCCCAACATGACAAACCAAGGGCACCAGGTGTAGCCTAAGAATATCCACCTTGGAGTACTTTCACTCTCCAGCCTCTCTGTGCAGATCCATCTTCATCCTCCTGTTGCACGGCTCCCCCAGTACCAGGCCCCTTCTCTATCGCTCCCACAGCCCCTTCCACGCCGCAGTACCAGATTAACACCGACCTTTCTCTCCAAATCTGTTACTCCTGAACCCACTGTACTCATCTCTGGGAGCAGCTGGTAACTTCTGGACATGGTTACAGACAAGATCTTACCCAAATCCCAGTATTACTAAGCTATCTGAGAGGAGAGGTTTTCTCCAGGCCAGCTCGTGCCAGTGGTTACTTTAGCCTGGCCCTGGGGAAATGGGGAGGATTGCAGTCAAGGGTCTACCACCTTCTTGTTCCTTTTGAACAGGTCTGGAAGTAACATTTTTAAGAAGCCCCTTTCACCACATGTGGGCTGTAACCTCTTAGAGGCACAGGCGATGTAGAGGGCAAAAGCGTGCCTTGTATGTTCTTCTTCCTTGCATAACTCTGTAAGCCAAGCCAAGCCACAGATAGTTGTTTTTTTCTTGGCCTGCATAGTTTCATGGCAACAACTTTTCAACAAGCATTACCAGAGATGTATTATTTCTTCTGCAGTGGAAATTGAAAAAAGATTTCCATTGTAAAAGAGATTTTTACAATGACTTTTAATCAGTTTTTTTCCTTTATATCCACTTAGCACCCCAAGTTGATTCTCTCACCAGAATAACACCACTGTGGCCTCGCCTTTATGTTACATTCACTGTGTATATATATCTCCATGGACATTTTACAAACAAAAAAAAATATACTCTGATCATATCTGTCTGTATTCAGTGGAACTTAGAAGTGCACTAAAGTGATTTCTGTGATTCTGTGATTCTGTGATTCTGTAAAGAAGCAAGATTAGAAACTATTTTTTAAATGTGTTTCTATGAGTTGTTGTGGGATATTTTTCCCTGCAGAAGAAAAAAATCTTAGAAGACAGATGGTATAAAATAAGATAAACATGTACTGGGTGCTATCACAACCTTCATGAAGCAGTTAATAAGAGTGTTTATTAACAGACCTGTTATAATGCAACTGCCAGGAGCTAATGGTGCAAAAACATTGAAATAAGTTTCCCTAGTTAAGGTGTCCTCTGTGCAGTATGGATAATAATTCTTAGGCCAAAGTTTATTGACAACATGAGGATATTCTGCTGGATTTGATAGTCCCTCATGAGATCTCTGTATAACATTCTCCTGGAAAAGTTTTCTTGTTGAAATTTTTTGGTTGTCAGTCCAGTGGCAGAGACCCTCTGGAGTTTAAGAGTCCAGTGATGATCAATGCGATCAGCTGCACTGTGTATTGTCTATTGTACAAATCACCCAGGTGACTCAAATAATAGTCAAAGAAGGGAATATTTAGATTAGGGCACTTAAATCTTAATTTATTTTCAATATGTATGTTCTTGACTTCAAATTATGTATTTCCCAAAAAATGTAGACACAGTTGCCACTTTTTTAAGCAGTGAAATGGTGCAAAGACGAAAATATATCATTGATAAAGCTTGATTACCAGTCTAGCTTCCCTTCTTGAGTAATGCAGAAGGACAAGCAAAGACTTTATGGCTTGGACATTCTCCTTTCACCTTTGCAGTACACAGAGATAAAGAAAGCAGTTACATTGACATTGCAATGGGTAAAGACAATTACCTCCCCATCTGGCTCATGTGGGGCAGAATATCCCTAAGGTTTGAAATTTGGGGAAGAACGAGGTGGAGGCTTCCTGTCAGTAACACACAAGAGGCAGAGTTGCTTTCTGGTTTTACAGGTGAAGGTGCCAGAGGTTTGTTAAATCCATGCATTTCCAGGAATGGGAAGCCCTCGGAGGCTGCTCCTCATGGGAGAGACGAGAGAGATGTACAGTCACTCATGCAGCTGCCCTCTAGGACCATCTTTTCCCTTCTGCTCTGACATAAAGCCAAAGGGTTTCACAGAATCTGAAAACTTTTTTATTTCAAGGCCTAACCAGCACATGTACACCCCTCAACAGGGGAAAGAGACCAGGGAGACTGTGGCTGCTTTTCACTAGACACTTCCAAGAAGCAGCTGGATTTTGTTCGAGGCAGTAACTACCAGAAACTCACAGAATTTAGCCATCCAGCATAATTTACACCCAATCAGCAATGCATAAATTATAAAATGACTTACCTCATCCTTAAATTGCCCACACCCTTTGCACATATCTCAACTGACTTAGATTCTCCCACGAAAAGGGGGAAGGGAAGATTATAGGCTGGCTTTTCCAGAGGAGAAGGGATTATCATATGACTTAGCAAGCTCTGAGAACATGTAAGGACGTATCACATAATAATCCCATATTTGAATATTTCCATGAGAACATCTCATCCCAGCTGGTCCAGAATCCTTCCTTTGGGGGGAATGAAAGATCTCAGCCCTCTATAGAATGAAAGAAAATGATCACTAGGGCAAAGCAGTCAGTAAGTCGGCACATTTTTGTCAACCTACAACGAACCGGAAAATGGTCACAGTTTCTGTGGTAAATTACATTTGGAGAAGAAATGAAGGAAAACCAGAAACTTCTTTAAAAAAAAATAAATCGGACAAAACTTAAATCTTTGTCTTTTTTGGTGCTTCAGTTTATTATTTTTCAAAGTTTCGTAAAATGTGAGAATTTTCATAGCTGATAGTTCCCTGCATCCTGCTGCTCTTTAGTTCCCAGGCTAGTTCTATTGCTGGGTGAAACAGAATGATATCTTAGAGCCAACACTGCTTTGCACAGTGAGTCACAAGCTAGAATAGCTAAAAAGAGCTCCACAATTTATTCCTGGTCTTAAATGGGAACTCACTTCAATTCTTTTGATCAAGCTGCTGCTGGAAACCTCCCCTTGTGAGCCATCAGTAACACTTCTCACCTTCATGTGTGTTTCCCTTGATGTTATTACAAGCAATAATCACTGAACTAGGGAATCAAATGCATATTTGAGGGAATCAAGGACATTCAGAGCATTTCAAGGTGACTTTCACTTAGTGAATGAGCTGATTCCAGATAACAGAGATTTCATCCAATTTTAGATAGAGTTGGCAGTTCAAAGTCCAGTATGTTCTGTTATAGGGGATAATATATAGACAGCAGCCTGTCAAGAAGGGAACAGACTGATTCAATAAGACACCTTTGCAAACAACAGAATTAATGTCATTCCATCTCTCTAAATCAGGTAATCTCAGATAGTCACAGAGGAGTGACTAGAGATGTGCTTGCACTGATTATCCATTTATTAGGACTTTCAAAGGGAAATAGAACCTCAAAATCACCTGCCTATCAGAACAATTAAAATAATTCTGGGTTGTAGGATTGATGTAGCAGAGCTTTTTGGTTATAAACATTGCAAAAACACCCAATACACTTAGTAGAATGGCTCTGAATACATAGCAAAGTATCAAGACACATTAAAAACCTCATCCTTTCAGGCTATGTGTTCCCTTATGTCATTAATTTCTTAATCTATTTTAAAACTACCTACTCGCTGCCAGTCTGCAATACTTCTTCAGATGGCTTGCCATTTATGAGACAATGTCCTGAGAGCTGACATCAATGGAAAATGCAAGCATTCAGTTCTTCACCAGATTTAGCTGCACACTGCTCCACCGTCTCTTAGAAAACATGACATTTTGTTCCACTACAGTTACTTCACTTAGTAGATTACATATTTCATAGTATAAAATTCCTAGAATGTCAGCTCCTAGTCCTGGGATAAATTCAATATCCTTAAGAAAGAAACAATGAAAGGGTAGTGGCTCTGCAAACAACTGAGTAACAGAAAATGAAGTGTGGATAAACATTCTTATTTGGCATACGTGAGAAATGAATAAACTACCCAAATTAGAACTCTGCTAGAGCGGGTTCACCCTTGAATTTGACCTTTGAGTCCAAATATATAAGCCCTTTTGTGTTTCCTGCAAGGAGTCCAGCAAGTTTGCACATAAATTCTTCTGCTGACCACACTTCTGCCTCATGGTCTTCACAAGCCTTCAGAAAGTTTAAAAGATTCTTCTTCAGATATCCTCCTTCCCCAAACATCCTGCCTTCCACCCCTCAAAGAGTATTTTATATTCATCTACTCTTATTTTGTCAGGAAGCAGAATAAATGCACATTGCAGATGTGGTGTTCCTTATTTTAGCTAGGGCCTCCAATAGGGATAAATGTGCAAACTGGAGCGGAGTCCCAGGAGATAGTTGTTTGCAGTTTGCCAAACAGGGCTGTACACAGCACTGATGATTCACCCTGCTGATGCCGACTGTCTCTCAAACTCTGGAGAGGAGTCAGAAACGGCATGGTGGAGGAGCGATTAAAGATGATATTCTTCTCTTTGATACAATATTTTCATATGGAACTGAATCACTCACTTTCAGATAGTTCTGAAGAGCTGAAACGCTTTGTTCAAGCTAATTTTCTAAATGAAACAGTCTTTTTTTAAACAAACATTTTCTTTCTTTCAATATTTTTTTCATTTTGACAAGGACCTGTTTGTTCCCCTGAAAAGCTGAATAAATGCTGAAAATGCCTAGCTCTGTGTCTGAATACTCAGTCACAACTAGGAAAGAGTTCCTTTCATGTGCATGACTGTAGACAGTCTTCTCCAATGTGGACCTGTGGTCCGTTTGTGGCCACATAATTTTGTGACTGTTGGGAAAAGTCTTCTATACATAATCCTGAAGCCACCAGCTTGAATGGCTTCAGACCAGTTAGCCATTTGGTTGCATATAACATCTACTGAGAGGACTCACCTGAGAACTTAATTGGTCCCTAAGCCTTGTTTGACTACATTATAAATACCAGCTCCTATTCAAGAGTTCAGGTCCCTGGATTCATGTTACCTGAAGGGCAGCGTAAGTCTGCCCATAATCCCTTGTGATGGCTACATCCATTGAAATAATGACACCATGAATCACAAGAGTAAAACCTGTATGTACAAGAAGCAGAGTTTTCTTGGCAACTGACCCACTGAGCCAACACTCACCTCTGGAAGATGTCCAGAAACCTTGACATCTTAGCAACAAAGTAAAATAGCAACAATTCTTCCGTATTTCCTCCCTGAAATACAGCCATCTACAGCAGACACTGGAAATGTGAAATCCCGGGCTAGGCTCACAAGGCAGTTTTAACTCGCTATTAAAGGACCCAACTGTCAGGATACCTCAGCCCTAAGTTAGCAGCTAGTTGCATGCATTGCTTCCCAGTTGCATGCATTGCTTCACATGCAATGCGTGCAAAAATGTAGGCTCTAGGCATACGGTTCCCCCAAAGCCAGCACGCTAAGCAGGTGGCACATGTCAGCCAACAGAAATGGATAAGATTTAGATCACATCTCTAGCCTGTGATGAATCCCCTACTCCCATATTGATTTCAAACCACCCAACTTTGCCTTGGTGTGAGGCCCTTCTGCCAGTCCTTCTCATGAAGTATGGCCTTAGCAGCGGCTCTCTTCCATAGGTTGACTTACTGAATATTTCTGCAAAAAAGCGCAACTCAAATAGATTCATTCCCATGCTATAAAGTGGCTGAACCTACATTTTCCTCTCCCGAACCAGTGGAGCTTATGCTATCCTGGGACGGAAAAGAGAAGTTTCTTAGTTGCTCTTGTAGAAGCTATAACCATCCTTGTAGACTCGTTAAATATTCATCCTGCCCTAGAAAAAAGACAAGAGTGAACATGTCATTATAGCTCACTGCTTCCTTATGATTCTCATCTGGGAGAAGAGAAGAATCTCACTTCCTGCTCTCTCCTTCAATTCAAAATGTAAATGTTTGAAAGGAAGTACTCTGTTCCACAAGAAACCTAAGGCTTAGCCACTTAGTGTTAATCTCATCTTGCTCTTCTTTCCTTCCTCTGACCTAATGAATATTTAATTATTCCCTGGAAAGTGGAATTTAAGAGAACTCCACTCCAGCCTTCTATCAGGTACTCTCTTAGAAAGTGTATTCTGGGCCTTGTTCCTCCTCCTGTGAGAGCTCAAACTGTCGAAGGTCATTAGAGGTCTGAGGTACTGCAACTACCACCAGCCTAAGTATTTTGTGCAAAGCCTTTTCTAATAGATGTGAACTGAAAATGTTTGCCAAATGAGCAAGAGAGATGGAGAGGAGCTCATCTGCAAAGTTTGAGGGAGTTACACATCAACTGGCCCCTGAGAATTGGACAACGTTAAAAACGAGGCCTTTCTGGCATACTCAAAGGTAAAACTTTAGGGACTTTGCTAATGAGCACATAAGTGACTCTGGACTTGGACAACACTAAAATAAGGGAAAGCAAATGTTGCATGTTGATGATTAAAGTAGCAAAGAGAAGCTGAAGGCCCAGTTAATTTCTTCCTTACTTTTCAGACTGAGAGTCTTAAAGTACTCTGGTGACCACAGCTTTCGTACGCTCATGGCAATGACATGCCCGGGACCGAGTGCAGACAGCAAGAGAGGGCATCCCAGGTGTCAACTCTCCATGGGATTACTGCAGATTGCTCTGAGCTGTCATCGTCTGCACCTCCAACCTAAGACACGTGTCATGAGATAGGGCAGAGGTGTGGGGCTGTCCCTACCACGCTGTGTGAGGCAGCCTGAAAGACCAGGTCACAGAGGGCCTGCAGGCACCGCTCAGGCTGCGGCAAATCGTACTAGGAGGAGCCACGGTAGCACAGTAACACATCTAAAGAAACACTGACACTTCCAGCAACCTTTCCCCAAATGCCTTGAGGAGTTTAACTAGCAGTTTCATGCTCTATGTCATGATTGTATTACAGGAGAAACTCTGAAAATAGCACACCTTTTTTGATCCTGCTGCCAAAGGAAGAGATGGGATATCTGGCAGCAGAAAGCTGCCGGTTCTGGCAGAAGGAGTGCAGCCAGGAGAGAGGCAAGGGTCAGCGCTTGCATGCGACACCAGGGCTCTAAGTTGCTGCTTACTTTAGCTTAATCTCAGCTCAGACTTGGGACACGCAATTTAAGGGGGGCACCGAAAATTTGTCCCAGGAAATGCAGGAGTAAGAAGATTACTTGAATAACAGGAAGTTTGCCGAATCCCTGTACACTCATGGTATTGTAAACATGAAGTTTGTACAGCAAGAAAGAAGTTTATGCAACAGAAAGTGTAACAAGAAGAGATCCAGCTGGTGGTAAACTCAGTCAGATTCATAGAAGTGCAGAAATAGAAAAACTTGGAAGACCACCTTCTCCCATTCTTTGGACTGAAGCTGATCAATGGTTTACGCTAAGATTGTTCCTTACAGATTTTTGTCTAACCCATCCTAAAAGCCTCCAGTGAAGGAGACTACACAACTTCCACAGGAGAACACTTTCAGTGCTTTAACAGCCAAACAGAAGCCTTCTCTTATACCCAGTGAGATCACTTTTGGTTAAATTTAAGCTAATTTATGTTTGCTTTTATCCCATTGGCCCCGAAGAACAATTTATAATCATCTTTCTTTGCAATAACATTTTATAGCAACAGAAGGGAGAAAAATGTTTCCCGTCTTGCTGGGATCAGGTAGAAGGAATAATTACCTCCCACATCATTGTCAGCTCTTGTGAATGCAACCCAGAGTAAGATTTGCCTGCTTAGCTACAGTGTGAGATTTTTTTTCACTCGTATTTAGTCTGTGAGCTACTGCAACTGCATTTTTTTCTGGTACCTTGTAACTAAAGGAAAAACTCCAAAATCTTTCCTTCCTTTGAAACACATCTAGCATTCTGGTTGCATTGTTTCATTAATTAGCCAGTACATAAAACTGTTCATCATTTAACTTTGTAGTCCAAAGAAAAATAGAAACTACTATAATTACGCGGGGTATATACATGTCCTTAATCTTTCTCTCTAGAACGGACTTGCTCTTCTCCCTTAAGAATGGAGCTCCCCACTGTGCTGGAAATTACTCAGCATAAAGTGTTATGAAAATCAGCGGGTAAATTTTATTGTTACAAAACTTTTATTAAGGCTGAATGAATACTTGGATACTTGCAACTTATTTATTTATAACGGAAAATTAATTCATTGATACCAGAGGGATCAGCTTCTGTCCTCTTACTTTAGGTAAGCTTAAAGAAATTGTTCCAATATATAGTTCCACAGAAGATCATTAGTCACCTTCATAAAAAAAATAAAAATATTTTAGACCTTCACTAACGCAGAGGTTTCAGGAAGAAGCCATTTCTGCTTCCAGAATCTGCAGTGATACAGAATTAGTCACCATGAACATATACACAATGTAATTTCCAAACAAATGCAAGAAAAACACAGTGTAACTAGTAAAAGCATTAAGTTTAAAAATGTTATACTTAAAATAGATTAAAAATAAAAATACAGTGATGGCCGAGAATCCCACACTATTTAGTTTTGTGATTAAGAAGTATTCTGACCCTAGTAATATTTTTAATGTATGGAAGAATTTTTCATGATTAAGAATTAATGATCATGAAAAGAAAAAAATTATGGCAAAAGGTAGGTTACTGTATGATAGCTGGTAATCTTGGAACAACTGTACTGATGCTGGAATTCTCATAAAGAACTATAAAGAACTATATCTTAGGTCATGTGATTAAAGAGAACAAGAATAAAGGTGGCATTCTTGTTAAATAATATTTATTCTTCTTCATCTTTTTCTGTTACAATAAATATTCAATTGGAGTGAATCTGTAGTTTCAATACATGAATTAATATTTTATAGAACTTGTTACACGTTCTTTAGTCTCCCATTTTTCTGTTGCAGAGGGGTATTATAGAAACACAGCAGAAGAGATAAAATAAATCCAAGAATTAGAATCATAAAATAGGATTCAATTCTTACGCAAAATATATTGTTTTGGTAAAGGTCAAAATAAAAAGTTAGAAATGTCTCTATGTTAATCTAGGAAAGCTATGTAATCAAGAGGAAGAATGAAAGTGTATAGTCTGAAAATTGCCTGAATCACCTGTATTTTCTGGCAGAAGGCAAACTGAAACAGAGAGAACAAGATAATTAAAAACTTATTGAAAAAGACACATGTTCTGTATGTTTGAGTGCGTTCTCATGCCTCCTTAATCATTTTGCTCTCAACTCAATAAATAACGGCTATCTACAAATAGGAGAAGCCTTAGGCAGTTAAAAGTAGAGTACATAGAAGTGCTAGTGTTACTTGTTTTACAGTTATATATCCCAATATTAGTAACAGCCATGCTCTAGGGTTTATGAGGCCATCCTACAGCTAACCAATTAATGTGATGTATTTTAAAATCAAACCCATTATTCAGTTAAAAATCGACTGTCAAGATTTCTCACTACAAATGTTTTGTAAGACACTTCAGCATGGTTCAGCAGATCTTCCCTAACTCATTTGTGCTACAAGTATAATAATGCACTGTAGGATTAAAGAATGGGATTTATCTTCTGGCAGAATTTTGTTTTGTGTGTCTATATACATCACTATGATTTAATAAAAATCTCCTCAATATAACCCCGTTGCATTCCCCACTGCAATATAGTCGTGTTATAGCAATATCTTCTCACAGCAAGGAAACAACAGAATTGAAAATAAAGCTTAGGAAGACCTGAGAAAATGTGTTGCTGTTGTGCAAAAAATGAGCTGTCCTCTGTGGCAGCTCAGCATAACACATGGAGATGAACACTATCTGACTCACCATCTTTAATTTTTCAGACTAAAAATAATTTTTAAAAAAAAAAGCTTCTGATAAACACCATCCAGGATGCAAATGAAAAAAATAAAGGAAAAAGAAAAAGGTTTATTAACTATGCAAGCATCTGTTCATGAGGATTTGGTTCTTTGCGTGTTGTTCCTCCACCAGCCTACACCGCTTATACTTCAGTCTCTTCTGCTCTTGGCCCACCACCTAACATGGTCCTCTCCTGCCTTCCCTCAGCCCCCTCACCCTACTAACGCCATGCAAAGCCACCTGCCCCCGGCCAGCTGCTGGCCAGGCCCTGCAGTGAAGTGGCTTAGCACAGGGCTGGCAAGTCGGGAGGACCAAAGCGGTGGGACCCAGACCAGCTTCAGCTGCCCAGACCCAGCAGTTTGGGCGCTTGGACACCCTGCTTTCCCCACTGCTTTCTCCTGCATCCCCCATGGCTGCTGGATCAGATGTCCTGGTCCATCCCGGAGACAGGTAGGGGGACAGCATGGCTTTGCATTAATGACCAAACGTTAGAAAACAGGTTGTATGAATGTTTGACACCTCCTGGTGTCCTAGAAAGAAGTAAATGGGAGTGGGTGGAGGACACATGTCTCTTTGAGATGCCTACTCCAACCCAAGTAACAGCGGTCTGCTGTAGCCCTGGGAGGTACAGACGAGACACAGGAAAAGGTCAGGCGGGATGGGGTAACACTGCTCATCTGATGGGCAGACATCCTTCTGCATGTAAACTTTGCCACCCTTAAATCTAAGCTCTGTGTAGTTTTGCAACATTTTTTTCTGCCACAGAACACATGCCAATAGAGACCTGGAAGTTCAGTTTATGCTCTGTTCTGGGGTGCTGTACAAGCAAAAGGAGACGCAAGCCCAGGAAATGAAGTAATATCTCACTTGTTAAGAACTGGATGAAAAATAAGATGATAGCAATGTCTAAAATATATCTCCTTAAGAGCTGTGACAGTAACCTTGGCTAGTCTAGAGTAAAGCAAATTCATCAATTTCAGCCTTTTACTTGTTTTACACCAGAAGAGAATCTGGACCTATAGCTCCTTACCAAAAAAACACCCAATACTGTAATAAAATAAAAAGGCCTTTAGATTTCACTTTCTGAATAGATATGAAGGAATAAGCTTAATCTTTGTCATTTCACTACTGACACTGAGAGACCATGGCCCTGACTAATGATAACTTAGGTAGAGTATGATAATTTGCATACAAGTTGTTTATGATGCTATATTGATACTGAATAAAATAGTCAGAAACTGAATTAGGCATATGTATCTGAATGCTTAAATAGTCACATGTTTTGTGATCACAAATTAAATAGCCACATGAGACAGTGTGGATTGTGAAGATGGTGCTAATAAAATACAAAAATAACTCTCAGTCCCATTTCTTTCTTTGTCAACCTGCTTTAATATTTTTATTCTTTAATCCAAAATAAACATGAACTTTTCCAATTATCTGGCAGTTTACTTTCATTTCAAATCCTGAAAAATGAGGTTTCCTAAATACACACAAAGTGAGTCTGAAGATTGGTGAAGTGTGGTTAAGGTGGTTAAGGTCCAGGCAGGAGGGGAAACAAACACTGAATCTAATCCCCAAGTATGAATTCAACGGTTGTGGCAGATAGATATTTGTATCTATATCCAGATGACTATCTATATCCAGATGAAAATGCCAATGATTAGGCAGCAGGAAGGTAGAAATACAAGAATGGATGGCAGATTTGACCTGAAAATATGAGAAGGATTGCTGGGTCTCAGGCTGAGAACAGGAAGGGTTCACAGCTCTGGAACGAGAAGTGAACCCAGGGAAAAGGACAGGGCTATGTTGTCAAAGGTCTACATTACGTGACAGCAGCCACTTGCAATATCTGATAGACAAAATGATTTATGGAAGCACATTACATGTTATTATTTTTATTGCAATAGTGTTTTACTTTTATGTAACTCCCTTATTCCCCAACTGCTAAAAAAAAAGCAAAGGCTCACCCATGCAAATAAAAATGTTACAAATCCTCAGTATCATTAGTCATGATATTCAGCGCACAGAACACTGAGCTTTAAGCAGTTTTAGTAAACAACAATATCTCCACTGAAACTCCTGGGGTCAGTACTTAGTGATCTGAACTCCCTCGGCAGCTGATATGCGGTTGATGTGCTGCGTAGCTGACTCATGACTAGCTTCCTGCAGCACAAAGAGGGACTACACTTTATCAAAAATCCCAGTTTGTGCCCACGGGACATTTCTGATAGGCTGCATTTCTTCAGTTCTGCTCAGCTCATAGGGAAACTTTGAAATAAGGTAATATTAACTACATTCACTTTTCAGTAAGTAATCTCCCTTTTGCTCCTTCTCAATATATTATTTTAGAATTTCATTGCTGCTTTGAAAACCAAAGATGAAAACGGAGAACCGTAGGGGAAAGGTTGAAAGATCAAAGCTTTACAATTCCCTGTAGAAACCTTACTATTGCTGTTAAGAACATTAATTCCACCCGAAAATTTTCATTTTCACCAGAACCCCATTTCCAAAATGTTTTTAATCAAGACCTTTAACCATTTAGGAAATCCATTGCTGTTGCTGCTATCTAACAGCATTACCAGAATTTGTTTCTTTGCAAGCTGCTTCTCCCAGTGACACTGGCATGATATATGGTTTTCATTTAATACTTGGCCTGTGTATGCTGTATTCCTGTGGCATACTCCAGATCATGATAGAGGCAAACACAACAGAGAATACAGGAATGGGTTGTATAGGGCTAGAAAGAAAAACACTTGGAAAAGTTTTATTAGGCTCTAACACTAATGAATCCTTGAGTTTTGCCAGCTATTGCTTCATAGAATCCTTGATCAGACACGTATACATGGATGGACGTCTCTTTAAAATCCAGAAGCCTGCTTTTATACAGAAGAAAGTTTTGCAAATTACATTAAAGTCTATTTTAAAATAAATGCGTAGAGAGTGGAAGCTAATCTGTGTAGCGTGAAGACACACTATTTGTAAGTCTCAAGTGTTTTACACAAGGGCATCCTATAAATGACAGACCAGAAGTAAAGCGACAGGAAGAGGAATAGCTTTCTGACTGATTCCTCCTGACTGTTCACAATACTAATTCTGATTTAATATAATGCCATTTTCTAGGAAAAAAAAAACAACCAAGACTTCCTTCTGAAAGCCCTTTCTTTTCAAGTGTAAGTAACACTAATAAAGTCATCCTTTACTATATACACAGAGGCTGCTTTCCATTGTAAGTCAACCCATATCTGCATATAGCTCATCAGAACAGCTACTGTCTTCATGCATGATTTAGTGATGGATAGAATGCCTTAATGCATTAATGCCATTACATGCCAATGTGATATGGGTGAGGAAGTAAACATACGGAGTTTGTGATACATATCCTACTGGAATTGTGACTAGGCATCAATAAAATTGGTCAGACACAGCACATAGGAAGAAGCAAATTCTTGGAACATTTCCCAGAGCTCCCTGAACACTTAGCAGATATTATGCACCAAAGGCCAGGTGGGATGGAAGCTGCCTTGGTTGATAAGGACAGCATTAGGATTTAGAAGGTAAATTTTAATGTCCAGATCTCCCACAGATGAGCTGATATATGGAGGGTAATTCAGGTAGCTATTTTGTATTCCGTTTTCTTCACACGCAAACTCGGGACTGTACTTTCTGTAGGTAAAAGTTGGGTCACTTAGGCACAGCGTTCTGTGACTCTGTGCGTGCTCAGAGCACTGGAGAAAAGAAAAGGAGTTGAAAGGTCTGTTACATCCGTGGCTGAGGGAGGTGATTCTGCCCCTCTACTCTGCTCTTGTGAGACCACACCTGGAATATTGTGTCCAGCTCCGGAGCCCTCAACATAAGAAGGACATGGACCTGTTGGAGCCCTGGAGGAGGGCCACAAAAATGATCAGAGGGCTGGAGCACGTCTCCTGTGAAGTCAGGCTGAAAGAGTTGGGGCTGTTCAGCCTGGAGAAGAGAAGGCTCCGGGGAGAACTTATTGCAGCCTGAAGGGAGCCTACAAGAAAGCTGGAGAGGGACTTTTTACAAGGGCATGTAGTGATAGGATGAGGGGTAATGGCTTCAAACTGGAAGAGGGGAGATTTAGATTAGGTATTAGGAAGAAATTTTTCACTCTGAGGCTGGTGAGACACTGGAACAGGTTGCCCAGGAAAGTTGTGGATGCCCCATCCCTGGAGGTGTTCAAGGCCAGACTGGATGGGGATTTGAGCAACCTGGTCTAGTGGGAGGTGTCCCTGCCCATGGCAGGGGGGTTGAAACTAGATGATCTTTAAGGTCTCATCCAACCTAAACCATTCTATGATTCTATGCTGCTTTTCTTTTTAACCTGGGAGTGCTCTCAGGGATGGTGTTTGTACCATGAATTTGAGGAAAGATCTGGAAACTAAGTAGACTGGATTAAAGTCTTCTTAAAACTCATCTTTTCTGCCCACTCAGTACAGAACAGATGTAGTAAATTATGTTTCCCATTCCCATTCCCGATACACAGCAGAAGTTATAATGCCATGTTCATATTTACAGTAAAGCTTAAAAAAATTCTACAGAAATTTGCACTTGTAAACCTGCAAACTTTTGGGTTTTTTTGTTGCAAATTGTCCAATTTATATCATGAGCTGTACAAAAGAGAACAATTCTCCCACGCGCTGTAATGCTGACTCACGCACTGCAGGATCACCGAGGCATTGCTTCCCTGGAGGATTATTCAGTTACTCTGGGGAAACTGTAGCACATTTGTCCCTCCCTTTTCATGACCGCTCATGAAAACACCTACTGCATATTTTGCTGCTGCAGGCAACCTCTCTGATCTGTGTTCTGGCAGGAAGATACTTCTCCCCTTGTGGTTTAACTTTTTGAGCATCAGAAATGTAAATGGCCTGAGAAACCTAATGAGCTTTCTATCTGTCCAACATCTAAAGAAAGACCAAGACTATTGCTTTTGGCTGCTTCAGACAAAAGGCTTCATTAAAATAGTTACTGCAGGTTGCTTTTCATTTACTTTAGACCAGTGCTGACTGCTGAGTTTCCAGTGTACAAGTTGCAGCAATAGGAAGGCAACAGTGAGAACAGAAACTTGCCTGTTATGGATGTATGGCAGATATTAAAGAGATATAAATTAGGCCAGCACTATTAATTACCTTGGAATGAGTTTGCAGTAGGCGTTTGTTTATACCAAGGTTTTGCTCAGTGAACGTGAATTCAGATTTTCATTAATTGCAAAGTGATTTCTGAGGCTAATGATAATTAGAGTGTTGAAAGAGAAGTACAGATCATTTCATTTAAGAAAAATACAAAGGAACAAAAGGATTGACTCCTGGAAATCGCTCCTGTTTAAAGCTACCAAAAGTCAGTCTGTGACATATGCTGTGAAATGTTCACCGCCCTTGCAGAATTCGATCTGACACCTCACACATACCCCTCCCCCCGTTTTTACGGTTAGGACTTTTTTAAGTGCCCAACACCACAAGCATTCGTACATGTGATTATCTTTACATACACAAATAACTATTCAGCAATGGTGTTGCTAATATGTACAAAATTATTTACCTTCTTTAATTCCTGAAGGATCAGGAGCTGTCTTTGTAGCATAAAGCTGACATTTAACTGCTCAGGTAAAACAGATTTTCAGTGGTGCTTACAGGCATTTAAAATGTACTTTGAAATAATGCTGACAATTTTACAGAAAATATAAGGAAAATATCATTTCTTATGGCAAAATTTTGTGTTTTCTTTTGACAACTGTTTCCTCGAACACACCAAGCTCAGTGTGATTTGAAAACTACACGAACATCAGACCTGAAAGTTAATTCTGATACTCTGAGGAATCCTCCATGCTCTTTCTCTCTCCTGCACTATGTATAAATCCATCTAATTCTCACCCCCACCCTCCGACCCTCGCTCTCAGATAAGCTCTGTGGACATTGTCCTTTTTCGCTTGGCGCTGGAAGCCAGCCGGCATCTCCCTCCCTGCCCAAAGACCTTGTCTGACATTCAGGCACGTCGGCTGTAAGCCGAGCTGCCGCCCTCCTTTGCTCCTCACCCGGTGCCGACTCCAATGGCCTCTTTAAGGGTATTACAAAAACCATACTGAAGATCCAGTTAGCCTTGGGCCCTAGCTCAGCCAAGCAGCGCGGCACAGGTTTAATTTTAACAGCGGTTGCAGTGGAATTGGTTATGTGCTTAAAGTTAATAGGTGTATTATTAAGTTCCACGAGGATCAGGCCATAATGAACATGCCCTCACCGGCATGTAATGTTACACTTACGGGGAACTGAAAACCATTTTGAAACTTCGGTATTATTTCTATTCTGCACAGTTCCATATAAAGCAACTTACCCTTCTTTTTGCAATATATTTATAGAAAATCTATCAATCAACTTGTCCCATAGAATCATTTTTAAAATGTCTTATTTTAAATCTCAATATTCCTCTGGAAATGTGTAAATACTAGTAATTTTGCTGTGAAATTAAAGGCATAATTAAAAAATAATTTAACCATGCCATCTTTTTTGCACAAAACTTATTTTCATTGGGAGGCCATGTTTAATTTAAGAAAGTCATTTTCTACGTAACGTTTACCTACAGTATCCAGACAGCTTTCCTCATTTCTTTGCCAGGATGCTCAAAAAAGCCAGTGTTCTGCAGAGCAGAAAGTGGGGCACTGCTATTCCAGATTCCATCAGATCCCCTCCAGAAGGCAATGAAATACTTATTCAAGATCAGAGACCACAATTCTGAAGTCAATAGACCTTTGTCATTCTTATCAGCTGGAACTGTAAAGGATTTGCTGCTCTGAAGGATTTGCATTCTTCCTATTCTTTAAGCTACAGAGTTTGTCCATGGCACTTTCTATCAAAAGAATTTACTATTTCTTCTTTAATCTGCTGTAGCATCATAGAAGGCATATAAGACAGGTATTTTTCTGTTATTTCTGGGATACTTAGAACTGTAGTTTTATGGAAGCAAACACATAAAGATTCACTAGGATTGTCCAAAATGATCTCTGGTGTTCCCTGCAGCTTTTTGCTTAGACTGTTTTTGCCCTATTCCCTCCCTTCAGTTCCCTCCCATTCCCATTGTTGCTATGCTTATGGCACGGTAAGTATTTCAGAAGATTATTGACCAGACTAGAAGGTCATCCTTGAACTCTTGTAGCCTGTGAAGATTATAGAGAGGGGGTTTTATGCATCAAAGTAAAGAGAAAGACTGGCATTTTGATTTAAAAAGAGGCTATGTTTTGACTGTTCTTCACACCACACTTAAATCCTGTCACATCTATAATTTTCCTCTGCTGAATAAACCACCGGCTGGATGTCAGCTCAGAGTTCAACTGAATCTAAACTTGACTGTATCCTGAATATTGAGTTTTTAATCTTTTTTTCCCCCTCTAAAAGTTGTGCAGTGTCAGCTGTCTTTGTGCTGTGATTGCTGGGTAAGGTCTTGGCTCTATGAAATCAATGGGGATTTTGCCACAGGCTTTGGTGGGACTGAGGTTTCACCCAAGCTGTTTTATTTATACCCCTTCTGTTTTGTCCTATCCTAAATACACTCTCTACAGCTTTTAGATTTAGGTCTCTGATGAAATTCTTTACCTTCTTTGTGAGATAAAAATAAATATATGCTTTTTAAGCAATACAGCAAAATGCCTTTTAACTACCTGAAGAACAGCAAAGGACAAAGGAGGAAAATCTGGATTTTCTTATATATTTAACTTTAATGTTAAGTATCAGGTTTGTTTTCCAGACAAAATTATATTATCACTGTAAAAGTAAACAGGATAGTTTTACATCTATATACATCATAGGTATTGATTTTCTAAAGCATAGTATTATGCAGCTATTGCCTGACAAACTTTCTGGGTGTTCAAAGCCTTACTTTATTTTTCTGATGAAAACATCAAATTTAGCACAAAGCCAGCTCAATTTCTGTGCCTTGTCCTGTGTTTAGAAATGAAGCAAAATTGTCTTGATTTAAGGGCTAAGGCACGAACACTGCAAAGCTGTGTCTCATTCTCAGATTGGATATTATCAGGTGCTTAATCAAAGAAAAAAATCAGTTTAGCCTGTCTGGAGCACAAGGCCTAGCATACCATGTAGCAAGCAAAGCAAGTGAACAGAAATGTGGCTTTCAGAAAGGCTGCTCAAAAATGTGCAAGAGTTGATGAAAATACAAAGCAGACAATAGTGAGTCTAGACTCAGATTTTGGTTAAAAAAAATAAAGACACATTCAAATGATCCCACTAGAGAGGTGGATGTTGGTCCAATACACCTTGGAAAACCTGATTGAGAAGAAAGAACAGCATCACCTGCGGAGCAGAGGAGAGGAGGGACACTCCACTCATGCCTGCTGCAGTGTGGGCTTTGCCAACATCCCTGCAGGGGGAAGGGGTCCTTCTTGTGTCCTCTGCTTCCATAGCTCATCCCTATCAGAGCAGGCTGGACAGTACCTGTACTGACTGATGATTCCCTTGGGAAAAGAAACTTTACTCACCTTCTGCACTTTACAGTGGAGCCTGTGGAGCGCAGAAATAGCTGGTGACAAAGGAGTAAAGATTTCATCCAAGAAGCAAAGGCAGCAGGTGGCTATGTCTTGGACATCTGTAATTGTCTTTACCATTCCTCATTGTCATGGGATACCTGCAGCACTGTGGGAAGGGAACATGAGTCCTTCCTCTGTTGTAAACCAACCTATTTGTGTGAGTTTGCTGTTTTTTCTTCTCACTAGGCCTCATTTTAAAGAAGTTTTTGGTGTGTTTTTCAAAATTCCCTAGGATCTCTTCCACAAGTCTTCCCTTGGTTTCACATTTCAAGTAGGTAATACAGTGGCGTTAGCATTTTATCCAGTTACAGAAGAGATACACTAACGTACTTACCAGACAAAAGTGATTGGTGTATAAGCAAACACAAGTGAAAGACATTAAAGCTGTAAGAAGATAGAAAAAAAAGATAATAAAAGAATTTGCAGCATCATTTCTGCTACCTTTAGAAAAGCTGTAAAAAACATACTATACAAGTAATTGGGGTTTATTTTATTAGCTGTGCATATAGTGCTCTTACGGCATAGATGTTGTGATTGCAACTCATGCATAATGCAAATGAAGTGTAGGTATCCGGTATCTCTTATTGCATTCTTTTCCTCAGTATTTCCTAAACATTGACTTTGCCATTTTTTTTTTTCATTTTGTGTTCTACACATAGAAGGGTCTTGAATTTTACAGTATGTACACACACTGGGTGAGGAGAGACTCACAAACATTTAAAACATGAAAACTACACATATAAATACCTACCTGGTTTCTCAGTTTGTGCACTCAGTGTCTGAATTTGACACCTATGGGTATCAACTATGGATTATTAGGCTCTGTTTTTAGCTACTTAAAAAGCTAGAGAGAGCTTAGAGGCAGAAGAAATGGCCTTTCAACTCTCATCAGAAAAAACCGTTCTGTAAAATAGCCATTTTTCATACAATCTTAAAAAAACCCGTCACTTTGTTCTGCATTCTTGTGCTACAGTCTTCATCCACTATGCTGGCACCTTTGAATAAGTATCGCAACTGCAAGAGGCTGTGGGGTCCAGGTTTTCGGTTAGGGTCCAAATCCTATCCTACAAGATGTTTGCAACCTTTTCCTCATCTTCTCACTGTGCTTTTCTCTCCAAGGATCTTGCAATCGTTCCTCACTGATGGGTTTTCATATTGACCGTGAGAGCACTCAGAAGCACATGTGAGATTGATGCTTTTCTTTCCCAGCAGTTGTGGCCCTCTTCCTCCAGTCCTCCCCTTCTCTGCTGACGCTTTCTCCCCACACACATTTCCTGTATGTATTATCACTGTTTTTATTCTTGTGGGTGCATATGCAACTGATTGAAAAAATGTAGTTGACATTTTGGCCTCAAAGAGGACTGGTTTGTGGCCGTTCCTATCTCCCTCAGCTGAAGAGATGTGAGGAAGTAGCTAAGAAAATTTAGTTTTCTGCTTTCACTTCTTATGTGCTTAAGGTCAGTGGGTTGGCACTTCTAAGGAGTAGAACTGTTACTAATAAACCTCACAGAGAGCAGGGAAAGGTGCTCTTTATGAAAGTGAGATTGAGTTAATGAAGGCCTTTGAAGATTAAGATGAAGGCCCTGAGTACAAGAACCACCCAACAAAAAAGCTTCATTTCCTCTGGGTACTCATCCAAGTCACTGGGAGTTGCCTCAAAGTTTTACAGCGATAACAATCCCATTTGCATGAAACCTACGCATTTATAATGAAAAAAAAAAAAATTCTAGCCCTCTTCTAGTTGTAATTACGGATGCTCTCTAGGAAATCAGACTAAAAATACCAGCAAGATAACATTGCAGCATGACAAGATAAAATCTCCATTCAAAAGAGGTTAAAATCAAATTTGATTTTCATCAGCCTTGGTGGATATTTGGGGTTAATTCTGTATCACTGTGATGTTCTCGCTGACTTAGCTATGGAGGGGCAAGAGTCACCGACAGCACAGGAAGAGAAACATGCAAGTACCTGTAGAACAGGTTAGTGTTTTCTATACTGTTCACTTACAGCTGTGCAAAGATGGAGAGTTAACTGTTGTATTGAAGTCCTACGTGTGATACGCTCTATTTGCAAGGAGTCAGGACTTGCTGACTGAATAAATGCATTGCCAGTGCCTTAAAAGGCTGGACTATATTAAAATTAGAGTGCAATTATGGTTCATAGCTCACTTAACCCTAGGAACACAGAGGTCTGAAAAGAGGCTCAGAAACCTCTTAAATTCAGCTGAGACTAATGTTTCAAGTATTTCATCACCGAGTGATTAACAGTTTCACGGCTATAAAAGAATATTTCATAGGCATCTTTAGCAACCTGGCAATAGCAGGATTTGGTGTTACAGCATTATGGAAACTCTTCTTTGCTGATCAACACTGTAGCACAAAATTTCTCATGTTAGTGTAATCACAACAGAGAATAATTCCTGGGAAAGTGGTTTGTTTGATTGTTGTTTCAGTCTGTATTGTTTGTTTTGTCTAATAATCCATGACTCTATTCAGTAATGATTTGTTTCAATTTGGTGGAATCCCTGTGAACAAATTTCAGCTTAATTTCATAACTGGAATTTAGTAAGCAACAAAGAAAAGCCTTTTGTGTTCCTTTCCTAGTGATACTCTGAACTATACCACTTGGTATTCTGAGTACAGTACCAGAATCCAGAAAACAGGATCCAGTCACCATAACCACCTTGCCAGAAGCCAGATCTGTGTTTTGATGATGAACTTAAGGCAAGCTGCTTCACTGAAGACTATTTCCTAAGGGCTTCAGCTCATTAGTTTGAGATAATTCTTAGCTTGAACAAATATTACCTACACTTGCAGGGGAACAGCTGGAAGTTCATCCAAACTCCCATGCTGGAAGTTCATCCCATGCTGGGTCGAGTCTAGTGGCCTGCTGCTCTTTCTGGGCTCTTTCTGATCTCAAACTCTGTCCTGGGGGAAAATGAGATAGCACCTGCTATCTATGCTAGGTAATTAGCAGCTAAGTAATAACCAGCTGGAAATTCACCATCTGTTTCATTGTCGGTGATGGAAAATGGTGTGTGTTACTTCAGTTGAAGATTTTAATTTTTCTTCCTGATGCTGGAGAACTGTAGAACTTCCCTAACATCCAAGTGCTTAGTATCTTCTATTTTTTTTTTTCCAGTGTACAAGCAGGCAATAATCACAGATTCTTGGATTCAGATGAAAGGAAACTCTGTCTTTAATTTCCTTCACTGCAGCTGTCCTGTGCTGAAGGCATCTGCCATACCTAATGGATGAGTTCTTGCTGTGGGAGCACTATCAGTGTAGTGAAAACCCCACTGAAGTTTCTGCCAAATGTTGCAGAGATCACACTTACTGATCCTTAAAGTTTGACAGCCTGCCCCTTTCTGCTCCACTCCATCTCTGCTTAGCCTTTTGCAGGAAACCAGGAGATTCACAGGGTTTATGGAACTAGGGTAGAGTTCACCATGGTTGCTGACAGCTGTACTTTGAGATTCAGATACCAGTATATTGAAAGAAAGCATTCCCATCCTACTCACTGGTATCCTACCAAGGAGGGAAACAGCACAGTGGCTATGGATAAATCAGAATAGAAACCCATTTTACATAGACCACCAAGGGTCAACTGTTCTTGGACTGAGCTAAAAGAGAGGGCTTTTTCCTCCCAATTGAATACCGGCTGAGTGTAGTACTAGTTCCTCTGCTACACTGATTACAGACTCTGCTCTCTGAAGTGCAAAGTGGTGGTAGGAAGGAGGACAGAGGTTTTCTCAGCAGTGAGTTGCAGGCTGTCCACCTGTACAGGGTGGACCAAGGTGGCTCAGGATCTTTTGTGGCACTTCTGAGTGACTGGAGTTAGCGGGATTTTTGTTCCTTGGCCCTGATGCCGTTCCAATAAGAGCTGGTGTTACGACAGCACATTCATATTTCAGAACATTAGCTTGAAAGTAGCATTGTCTAAATGTGTATTGGAGATCTGACTGCTGTATTTGCTGTGGCAGTTACTCTACACTTCATTATAGACTGCCACTAGAAAACAATAGTCATAACTGGTAATTTTTTTTTTCTGAAATGCAGGTAAGAAGTTGTGAATATACAGCAAACTTGCTGTAAGGAAGCTTAAGAAATGCAAGTCAAAATATAAGAAATCCAGTGGTTCAAAATGTAAGTGTAGGGAAAAATGCAACAAATCAGACATTACCTGGGAAAACTTGGTAGGAATGTTTTTCCTGCAGATCCCATTTTCTATTCTCAGGAAAAGAGCAGGGAAGATACTGGGATTTCCCCCATGAAAAAGAAAAAAAAAAAAACAAAAAAACGTAGACAGTTAACTAAGATGAGATCAATGGATTTTTAAAAAGAATTTTCATTTTTTATAGTCTTGAATGACTACTGTGCTACATAGACCATGTCAAAAGAAAGACATCAGGTTTCCTTGGGGGATCAGACACACTTCTAGCTCTACAATGGGAGAAAGTTGCACACACTCCTCGAAAACTGTCTTTTGGAACCCACTCTGGGGTTTTAAATGCATAAAACCAGCAGGGCTAATAATGTAACTAATGAGGCTTAGGACTCATACTGTTCACAACGCAAAAATGCCCAAAGCATAGTCAGTGATGGGAAGCTGGAACAAATTCACCATAGGGCTAAACTGCACATTTTTATAGAGTAATGTAATTAAACTCCCTTACATGCAGGACATTATTCACATGCAATTTTTACATCCCTGCTAGAGGTCTATGTATTTTACCACCAATAGAAATGGTGATATGCAAGACTGATGCCCACGATTGGCTTGTGTTACAAGAACAGATTAGATGATTCCTGCTAAGGTTCATTTTTACTGCCAGAAGACTGTGATCTGTATTTATCAGACTAGAGAATTCAGATTTTCCAGGAACGTGGATAAAGGGAATTATATTTGTGTAAAAGAAGACGGAATTCAGCTTGCTGTTTCCAGACATTCTGCAAAGCTTAGCACCACGGGAATCTACTCTCACAATATATCTCTTTATGTGTGTACTTCATGTATAGACAGGTATGTATGTATATGTATATACACATATGTATGCATACATGCATATATGTAAGTGTGTGTGCTTCAGGTAAGGCTGAGAGATGTTTCCTGAGCCAAAGAAAAGTTGTAAAAATTGTGTTACGTAAACCGACGGCAAAAGCATTCACTACATGAGTCATATCTTGCACAGCTAGTACTTAGAAAGCCAGCACTGTTTTGGCCTCTTTTCTTGTTCCGGGGCTGGATCAGATTTCTACTTGACATAGCATTACACTTCCAGTGACTTTGTTTGACAGAGATACGGCATGAGCAATTCAGTTGCTATCTGATGGAAGAGAGCTTGGAGCTCGGTAGGCCTTAGTTTGAATGCTTTTTGGGCTACACTGGAGTAAAGAAGGACACTCATCCACACGCTGCCTTAACATCTCATCATTATAAACAAGATTTGAAAGATACTGAAAGTCTTGTGAAGCATCTGTAGGAAGCTGACAGTGTAAGGAGAGAGTGTTTCACTCATGTAGCTAATAGAATCACAGATGTAAGCCAACCTCGTGCTCAAAGCAGGACTAAATCTGAAGTTAGACTGTGTTGTTCAGGGCTGTGCCCGGTCATGACATGAAAATCTCCAAGAGTGGAGGTTTCACAGCCTCTTTGAACAACCAATTCCAGCACTTCACCACACTCATAGGGATTTTTTTTCTTTACATTCAACCAGAATTTCTCTTGCTGCCACCTGAGATCATTGCCTGTCCTCCTTTCCCTGTGCACCTCTCTGCTGTAACTCCCCATTAGTCACTGAGGACAACGACATCTCCCCTTAGTCTTTACTTCTCCATATTGAACAAATCCAGGTCTCAATTTCTCCTTGTATGCATTTGTGCCAGTCCCCTAATCTTAGTGGATCTGGACTAATTGTCTGCAGTTTGTCCCTCTCTCTCTCTCTCATGCTGGGGAGCCCAAAACTTTACACAGTTTTCCCAGTTTAACCTCACTAGTGCTGAAACACTAAAATTTAATGAAATTTACAGATGATATAAAGGCAAAGTCAATTGCCACGTAAATCCAATATCAGGTTGAAAGTGTAAGAGCTGTTGGCAGTTTCCAGTAGTGAGGCAGCATGATAAGTTTCTGAGAATTTAGTTAAATAAGAAGTCTGAGATCACACAAGAGAGGTCAACATCCAAATAATATAAAGGACAAATTTTTATAACAGCAACTCTTGTTTCTCTATTTACAGTATGTGCTAAGCTATTTTTGTTCCTTGCAAGACAACTATTTCGTATCTTGGTGATTTTGAACAACGTGCTATTTAAAATTTAAATGTCAGCTTGACTGGGAAAAAAGTGATCCAGAAGCCACTAAAAGGAAAAGTTTGTGACAGATTTATTTTTTTTTCAGTCTTGCCAACAATTATGATTCTCTTTTTAAAGTCTGTATAACTTGGTAGTATACGCAAAAGGCACACGGGGAGCATGGAGATGATTTCAAGAGAAGAACTCAAATTTTGTACAGCAACATCTATTTTTCAGTGTAACTCCCTAGACAATTATTAAAGAACGAGCAATTTCATGTTGTAAACTTCCCTGATGTACTTCAAGTCTTTCAGTCACTGGCATAATAGGTACTATTATGACATGGAGATATGCCAGTGCACTCACCCTTGATAAGCACATGGTCAGTTAACTTAAAATAAAGTTGTTATGCAAAGTGAAGATTTATCTTTTCAAGTGGTGATCCCTTCTCAAATATAGCCACAAATGTTGATACAATCTTTACAAAAATAACTGTCTCCCATAACTTCAAAAGGACAAGTCAACCATTTAATTTAAAAAAAAAAAAAAAAGGTTATTCCAACACCTACTCAGCGTTTCACTCTTATCCAGTTCTGACTAAGGCAATGCTGACATGGATTTTGATTTGACTGTTAGATAGGACACTGTTGCCACAAGGCCTGCCTTAAAACACACGTACGTTCTGAATGTTGCTTTGGAATATTTTCCAGTGCAGTATCAAAGCAAAACTGAGCTTCTCACTTATGAAATCGTATTTGTGGGGTTCTGTACCCTGAGGGCCAGACCGGCTGGGTAATAACCAACATAGTTAATGGGGGCAAGGACCCTCCTGCTCTCTAGTACGACCATTCTCAGGAACACAGCTGCAATCTCCATGTTCTCCAGAGAGAATAAGTCAGCCCAGGGGAGAAAGATAAGTGATAGGACTGCAGCACCTCTTTGAGGTTTGTTTTTTCCTGCCCTGTTCCAGGAGATTATTGTCACAGGAAATGGAGCAGTCTCTGCAGTCAGAAAGATATGGAGACACCATTATGACCGGCTTGTAATGGGAAGAATGCCTGATACACAGAGGTCAGCCATAGCTGTAACCTTCTAACCTCCTCATTTTTGTAATAGTCCTCAATAAAAGGGCATGTCAGTCACTGATACCGTCCCCTCTCTGTCACAATAAAAAAATGAAGTAAACATGAGAAAGAAATAATCCTTGGCATATTTGCAATATATTTTGGAAGGTCCTATAAGGTTAAGAACATTATCTGGAAAGCCAGCTGTGCTCCTTACTCCTCCCTGTACTTGATAAGTCCCTTACTCAAATGGAGGACAAGTTTAACCTCATTGCACTGACGTTTTGAACTTTATCTGCTGGTTCTTATCTCTTCTGCCACGCAAAATATGTACATGAGAACCCGAATTTCTGCACGTTAACAGTAAAAAGATTAAAAGAAGAAACATGACTTTCATTCAGCTATTCTCTATGAGCAGAAGACCTGAATGCTAATGAATGGGTACAGTCCAGAACATCAGAGAAGAATATCGATAGACCACATGCCCCTTCCTTCAACAGAATTAAAGACCTTGTTGCTGCTGTGTCTTTCTCAGTGTACACAGTGCAGGATGTCTTCTGTACCAGTTAATACTAAGTGTCCAGTAATGGGTTGCTGCTCTTATTACTGCTGCTGTGTCTAGCAACCCAAGTAACGAGTGAGGTTGTATCATGGTAGACACTTCATACAGACAGGGAATTGTCTGCTTCAGAAAACTTCCACTCTGTACCAACCAAACCGGTTAATGAAGGCGAGAGGGTAAACAATACACAAGGAATTGAAGACCCCTGTGAAAGGCCGTATGATGCTGGCTCACCTTAATTTGTCATGACCCTCCTGGACAGATCTCTCTTCTGCTTCAACATAAATTTTGTGACCAAACAGTGAATTCTGGCAGGGGCCCATCTTTTCCAAAGGGCATCTGGAGCTCACAGTGGAAAAGAGCTCAAATCTGCCAGTTCACCAGATGTGCTGCCCTGGCCTCTTCCCCCACAGCCACAGGCACGTACTCATCGGTGTNAGCCAATTTGGCCTAAACCACGACACACAGGCACGTACTCATCGGTGGTGGGGTGCTTCCTATTGTTTGTGGGGCTCAGCTTTGGCTACAAGAGCAAACAGAAGCTTGCATGTTTGTATATACCCCTCTCACTTGTACCTGCTGGGTCTGACTTCTCTTTCTTGTCAGCTGAATAATAAAATTAATAGGATAATTGATTTTTCTTTTCATAATGAATGCAAGTTTAGTAAGCATATGGTCACGTTTTTACTTACTATTAATTGTTAAGTATTTAGGAACATTATTCCCTTTGCTTCCTTGACACAGCAGCACAGTTTGATACTCTTACAGACATGAAATAATCTAGATTCATAGAAAAATAGAAATGTTATTCAGAACACATACACCGGGATCAGCAAAACTTGCAGCCGAATAGGAAATGTAATGTCTAATTTCTAGTGTGTAACATAAGGCATAACATTATGTTAAGGACTGTAACAGTCCATTATAGTCAGTGCATGACAGAACTTTTAGCTTTAAGCAAGAAACCACAGTTTCCAAAGCTTTTCAAATATTCCAGAGTTTAAAACTACCTTAGATACCAGAAATGCAGCATTTTATGGGGTATCAGTGGAAGAAGGCATTTTCTGTTTTGCAATGACATTGATAAAGCCGCTAGCCTGACAGATGTAAGCATTACCGTTATTAGAAATAATACTGTACATGAGACCATGCAGACTACAAAATACTCAACCACACGTTAAAAACAAAAGCCCCTTTATGTCAACAAATCTTCAACTGAAAGAGTCAAGTGGGATAAGTTCAGTATTTCACTACTGAGAGAAATAATGGTGTATATAGCACTGCTGTCAACCACAATGTTTTGGGAAAGGATTTGGCATTACAGAACTTTTAAAAAGCATATGGTATTTAGTGGAAGTGCATCTTTTATGCTGACGGATACTGTGTTTCTTTTAGAAACAGGCAAATATTTAGAGACTGTGTATTATTTGAAGGGAGGAAATCCTCTTAACCAGATATCCTAGTATTTATAAATAAAAATATTAAGAAAATGTATTTTTTGTGGGAAATGTTGGTGCTCCAATGTCAATATTAAAATCTTCACTGTTAAAAGGGCAATTGGATACAGGTTTTTGGTTGCAGCTTATTGTAAAGGTTTGGTTGCATAAACTGCATGCAGCTTTTGTTACTGTTATCATTGTCATTAAAATATGATGCAGTCCCACCTCTTGAAAAATGTGCATTTTTAAAATTCGTATTAATTTTACCAACCTGAAAGAATGAATATTTGCCCTTTTATGCTTGCAGTCAGCTCTTAGTTACAGTACGAGATTTTCTCCCGGTAGTTAAGAAATTTTGTTAGCAAGTTTAGAGGCAGAGTGGAAGTGATGGGAATCGTCATGTTAATGAAACTCAGGTTTAATAATTAAATCCTGGTAACTAGAGGGGAAGGTATACTTTTTAAAAACTACTTCAAGGCCTATAGTTCTGTATTTGCTGTGCAGTTTAAACCCATTACGAATTCTCTGAGGTTGACTGTTCAAAGTTTTTACTCTACACTGCATAACAGCTTGCGAACCGTGAAGCGCAGGTATATGTACTCATATACCTCACGCTAGTGGTAGCACTGAAGATATCGACGTTCAACGGGGCTTCTACATGTTTCTCACTCACACTGCAATGAATTACTACTGCCTTACGCTGAAACCTTTCGTTTGGCATGCTTCACTTAATGGCAAATTGCCTGGGTACAGGCAGCTGTGGGATGGTATTTCTTTACGTTTCAAGTCAAGTAGCACTTATCTGTGCACAAAGGGCAGTGCTGGTAGTATTGAACAGAGGAAAAAGAAAGAAGGAGTCATTTGTTAGTTCTACAAGCTTTTTCTATAACTGAATAAATTATTCTCTATGAATGAGTTCATAGATCTGAGCACATGAGGTGCTACATTAGATAACTACACATTATCCATTCTGCTGGATCAATAACACTGAACAGTGGGTGGTCTATTATGTGGTTTATTCCTTCTTTAGGTCAGGTCAGTTAGTTTGGCAAGCTTTTGCATTACATTTAATTAAAGGCAATTTAACAACGACCAACTTTCCTTGTACCGTTTACAAATTTAGCAAAAATATTCCATTTGCTAAAAGAGCTTCTTGGTTGGGGAAAAGCCAATGTTCTTTGACTTCCCTTCTGCCCTGAGGAGATCCGATATGTAGAAACTCCAGCCATGTTGCTCTGTAGGCTCAAGTTCGTGACTTCTTGAATGTTGTGTAATTACAGAAGATCACTAATACCTTCAGCTGCATCATTGTAGTTGCTCATATGTTAAGCAGTTTTCATTTGCAGACCCTGCTGTAGAGGACTGGAGCTTAAGAACAGGGTTGTAACAAAGCATATGTTATGTATAACATATAAATGTAAATGTCTCCTTCCTCCTCCATTCAGCTCTATGTGAGAATCCAGGGCAAAATAACAAAAGCTCCACTCTCACTTGGGTGCAAGCTCAGGGAAAAACATATAAAATGTGTTCTAAATTTGCAAGTCTTGCTCATATCAGTGGGAGACTTAAGTAAAAAAGCAAGTGTTTTTGAAATGCCAGGAGAAAGTAAAATTACAGCAGTATTTAAGGTATTGGATTTAATAATTCTCGTAGAAAAAATGACCTGCTTTGAACCTCGGGATGGAATGTGTGTGTATGCACATGTGTGTGCATATGCTACATCTAGTGTGGACTATAGAGATATAAAGCATATTTAACATCTTATTTCACAAACTTTACATTTTTTGCAAGACTATTGCTCATCTGCTCCTTCTGATGGGTTAAGTTACCTCAGTGCCACTGCACATCTATGATAACGCAGTCTGCTGGGCCTAGTCTGTATAATTTTATCATACCTAGACCAAAAAACCTACCCTGCCCTAACATACAAACATTTTATTTATAGGCCAGCATGACAGAAGCCTTCCAATTCCTTATCTTTTATAACACTCCACATAATGTGATATCAGGTAGTGGACAAAATGAAGTTAATTTCAGCTCCACGGATAACCGCTGTGGTATGACCGCTTAAATATAAAAGCAGAGCACACAGGAACAGTGGGACGCTGTAAGAGAGGAACAAACGTCCTGCTAACACCTCTGAAGCAGTTGTCTCTCTCGAGACAGAATAAGTTATCACTTTGGTTACTGCTATTTCATCAGGCAGGAGGAGCGTGCAGTACAAACAACCTGAAACACGCAGGGTGTCAAATATTCTTACAAAAATCTACCATGTCCTTATAGCAAGTCAAAGAAAAAGTATCAGGGTCATGATTTCCACATTTCTACATTGCTTTTATTCACTTCATCTAAGCAGCAACTGTAGCTGAGCCAAACAGCCAGAAACTAATTTTAATTTTACACCGTGCTATCCTAACCTACTGGTTATGTTACTAAAATGTATAGACTTATTTCTACCCTCATGGAGCACTGAAAGCTGAAGACAGCTGGTATCAGGGAGAGGGTGTTCTGCCCTGGAATGCTCCTCACCCCTGCCTCGTAGAGAAAACCCAGCATTTCCCCCATATTTCCCCAAAACTGGGCAACTGCTGAGAAGAGGAGGTCAAGACGATACTCTAATACCTGCTCTAACCCTTGCTGAAGCAAAATGACAAGCCCTATTGACTTCATAGTAAAAGTCTTGAGACTCTTTAGTTGGTTTTGCCAGCTGAACCACCCTGGTGTTTCTTGTGTAGCACCTGTAGACGTGTCTGCATGAAAAGGGGTGGTCTGAGCCTCCCAGATGTACCACTTTTTAACTCCTACCTTTGTCCCAGGGGCAATACCTTAATCTTGGGGTAGTGGAGAGATACCTCACACAAGTTGTGCTGTCCTGTACTACACGTGCATTTATATCCTAGAAATAATAAAATAATAATAAAAAGAAAAAAAAACACACACAAAAAAAACCCCAAACAACCCCGAAGCAAGTAAAATTATAATTAAGAACTGACACATTCGTTCTTGCTGTGTTTCAACATGAAATAGTGTAGGTTTTGGTTTGGATAAGGCATCCATGTCAGAGTGTTAGCTAAATCATGTCCTTGCCTGCTTAAATGAAAGAAAAAAAAAATAATCCCTTTTTAAAGGCTTTTGACCTTGTTTTTTTGGAAGATGGTATTAATGTTGTCTGAATCAATGCTCTGTCTCCATGCATAGCCGTTGCACACACTTTACAGAGATTCAGCATTAATATTTCTGGAAGCTTTAAGAGGCTGCCTCAGAACTTTAGAAATGACAGATAAAAGGAAAGTTTTCAAGGCTGTTTACTGTTTTGCAGGACTCAATTCTTTTACGCCATGCATTTTTTATTTATCAAAACCATACTTGACATTGCCACAGAAAAAGTGATGTCTGAGAACTATATTTTCACATTCAGGTTTAGTGGAAATTCATAGTTTGTAAGTCATCACTGTGAGTTCAGCTGCATATTTGCTCTCCCAGCACTTTTCATCACTGATATTTTACTGGGGATCTTTGTGAACATCCTCAGGCTCAGAGATAGCATCACATTCCTGGAGAATTTGTTTCCTATGGTCTCAGACTACAAGGTCACCTCGGGCTATAGGGTCACACAGTGGTCGTGCAGAGCACAGTGTACCAGCAGCAGAAGCTGCTCCTGTAGTGTAAAAAATGTATTTCAGCAAACAAAAAATGCCAGTCACTGGTGTATGTGATTAGCACCAATTCACGTGCAAATGGAGAGAGCAGATAAAGGACCTAGAGAACAACCCCAAAAAAGAACTAGCAAGCAGACAAACATGCATAGGAGGGAGGGAAATTGTCTTTCATCTCCCTGGAGCCTTCTCGTCTCCGGACTGAACAACCCCAACTCTCTCAGCCTGTCTTCATAGGAGAGGTGCTCCAACCCTCGGATCATCCTCGTGGCTCTCCTCTGGACCTGGTCCAACAGGTCCATGTCTTTCCTATGTTGGGGGCCCCAGAGCTGGATGCAGTACTCCAGGTGGGGTCTCACCAGAGTGGAGTAGAGTGGTAGAATCACTTCCTTTGACCTGCTGACCACACTTCTGATGCAGCCCAGGATGTGGTTGGCCTTCTGGGCTGCGATCGTGCATTTCTGGCTCATGTTGAGCTTCTCATCAATCAGCAGGTCTTTCTCCTCAGAGCTGCTCTCGATCCATTCCCCGCCCAACCTGTAATTGTGCTTGGGATTGCAATGTCACCGTAAAGGCTCTCTAAACCATTCACTAGCAGAAGGGCGCAGTGCACCCAACAGATCCATGAATTGCTCCCTGGCTGAAACAGGCGGAGATGAGGTATACATAGAAAGTGAGATGTCTCTGGCAATGTGTTACTAGACTGAGATCACTTTCCTACAGGAATATATACCAATATGTTCTTCTGCCACGCACTTCAAACCAAGTCCTACAGCAGCTCTTGTTTGTGAGGTGTCAAGAATTGCAGTGCATAGTCCAAAAAACCACAGAGCTAAATATAAACACAGATAGAATGGCTGTGAGGTGTGTACAGCTCAGCAAGGCAAACCCAGAGAGCCTGTGTTTGCCAGGCCTTCACACCTAGCACAGGAGCATGGGCCTTAGGATGAACACCCCTGCAGAAAGCCTGGTGGATCTGGTGTCCCAGGCAGTTACGGCTATCTGTGAGCTTAAATCCGGCCTGGACAATAGCAGTTTCCATTCCCTGAATACATCAAGACAAAGTTCAATGCAATGATAAACTAGGCCTGCAGTCACAGAAATTCAACAGTGTAGCACATACAACACAAAACACCATAACTTTATAATCATGTATAACAAGGTACAGTGTTTGATTTCTAACAGATTAGCAGCTCCTGCTGCTTCTTCTCCACTTGCTGTTCGAGTCTTGTCTGATCTAATCGGCTTTTGCAATAGCAACAACAGAGTTGGAGTCTGAACTCCAGGGATCTGTGTTAATAAAACAGGATTAGGATCTTTACGGACCTCAGTGAAAACCTAGGGATTACAATTTCAGATATAAACAGCATGCACAGATGAACTGTTCAAAGCAAAATTTCTGTTGGTAATTGCCTTTAGCAATGAAAAAAAGGAGAAGAAAATTTTGCGACATCCATGCCAAGGTGTCTGCAAGCAGAATGTTTCTCTCAGGCATTACTAGAGAAGTTGTGTAGACACTTCATTAAAAATTTAGGAAAAGCAATATAAATATTAATATAATATAATATAATATTAATATAGTATGAAACCACA
Source organism: Anarhynchus alexandrinus (assembly GCA_008711295.1). Taxonomy (NCBI): domain Eukaryota; kingdom Metazoa; phylum Chordata; class Aves; order Charadriiformes; family Charadriidae; genus Anarhynchus; species Anarhynchus alexandrinus. Next base: position 3,403,017 of record VUYV01000078.1, on the reverse strand, counting down.
GCTAACATTACAGAGTTTAACTGGTGTTGCACAGCTCACTGCTAAGGGTAATCAGCTAGACTTGATCCTCACGGATGGGTACTCCAAGTAGATCCCCGGCCCCCTGCTCAATACAGACAGGCTCCAAGGTGGAGCAAGCAGGACACGGGTCACCCCTTTCTCCACACCACGCTACCAGCTCTTTGAGGTCACTTAGCCAAATTCTGTATCCTCATGTGTATAGAAAAAGGAAGGGAACTGATACCCGGTTCAGAAGCATCAAATCCAGCTGAAAGCAATGGGAGTTCAGGGGCTGGGCAGGGTGGAGAGTTTTGAAGGGCCTTCTTGGAGGTATAAAAGGGTATTTAGCCAGAATTCATAGAATCATAGAATGGTTTAGGTTGGAAAGGACCTTGAAGATCATCGAGTTCCAACCCCCCTGCCATAGGCAGGGACACCTCCCACTAGACCAGATTGCCCAAGGCCACGTCCAGCCTGGCCTTGAACACCTCCAGGGATGGGGCCTCAACAACCTCTCTGGGCAATTGTGTGCCTATGGGATGAAAAGGGGTCCAGGAAGATCCTGCACAGCTCTCAACATGCCTAAACTCATCAGCGCTAACCTTTTGGACTGCACGTTCCTTGCTGACCTCTTCAAGGGCAAATAATGCGCTTTCTGCTGACACCCGGCTGGTGTCGAAGGTTTAGGGTTTCTCTCTGGATCTCCTTCTGTGTAATTTGTCTTTGGTAATGCAGATGAAACAGGAAACAGTATCTAGAAATACAGCAGCTAGGGATTTGGGAGTTCTCCATTTTGAGCCCTGAAATTCAGTAATCAGTGATCACAAGCAGTTATCATCAAGAATTGCTTCAGAAAACTTGACTCACTCTTTTTTTCTCCCTTCATGACTCATGCTCAGTCCTGCCTTCCTTTAGCAATATTAAATGAACCCCACAGATCACCATTAAAAAATCTGAAATGATCCTTTAGGACATTCTTTTTATAGCTTCACACTGTTAATATACATTGTAGCAGATAAATTATAACAAGGATTCACTTGCCAGCATGCTCCAAACTAAGTAAACAAAAAATGTCCTGTCCTGATGTTAATTTCTTTCTTTATTTGCTGACTGAAATCAGTTGTGCTCACATTAAGACAAGACAGAGACATGAGTTTCTGTGATGTTCTCTGCCCAAAAGAACAGTGAAAGTTTGTCTCAACACAGACCTCTGTGTCTGAGCAGCGCAATGGGTCAGAAGAAGGAAGAAAGCAGCTATTCTAAAAATATGTATTTATGTGTTTTTAATAAAAACCACAAACAAGATGGCCTTTTCTACCAAGCACTGAAAAAATATGTGGGAAAGAACTAATTTTTCCCTTGATCATCATTAGATGCCGTTAGCAGTTGCTGCACTTACAGAAAAAGGTTTCTTCTCTGTATAAGGAGAAGTTATTGTGGAAAGAAGCGATAAAGCCTGAGGTACTTCTTTCTGAGTGCTTTCGCAAGCAGCTCAGTGGAGCTTACAAATGCCCCTTTAAACTATTTCAGCTTTGAAGGATCAGCAGGAGAATCTTAAAATCAGAAAACAAAGTATTTACAGCTACTGGACTGAATCTTTTTGAATGAGGGTCTGGAAGCACATGACCTCATGGAATTTTAAATTGCATTAAAAATACAATATTTATGTAACTGTCCTTCCTGTCATTTTTTTCAAACCTCCAGTATTGTTTCAGAGAAATAGTCCTGAACAATGCGCAATAATGCATCACAGGACCCTGTTCCCATAGATCTGAAATTTCTTAGTTTAACCCTCACCTAAACAAATATTCCCTTAAATAAAATAGAATAATATTCTCAGTGGCATGTGCTGAGTGTTTTCAGTCACTTGGAAGAGTAAACAGAGCCCCCCTGCCTGTTCCTGCTTCCTTTGACTCCTGCTTCCTTTCCCACGTGCTGTATTTCTCTAACTGTTTGACCCATCCCTGGGCCTTGCAGGTTCCATCTTCCTTTCTTAGCTCGAACACCACCGTGGCACTGTGCAGCCAACGAGCCGTGGAAACGAGCTTTGCCACCTTTCTTGGGAAACTTTTCCACTTTATGGGAAACAATTCTGTGTGGGTGTCAGAGAGGCGCTGGACCCTCTCCACACAACCACACATTGTTTCTCTTATCTTGACCTTTCTGCCTCTTCTTTAATTCCTTACTTTTTTTTCCTGAACTACTGGATTCTTGGTTATTTTTACTGTTTGCTACAGAGTATGCCTGGCTTAAGATTTGTGTTGTTGTTTGTTTGTTTGTTTTTTTTTTTTTTTTAACTGATGTTTTATGAGGAAAGAAAAGCTTATTTTAGTCAAGATATGAGCTAGTCTAAAAGAAAAATGTTCTTTTTGACCCACACACTTTGGACTCCCAAATCCAGACATCATTTCTGAAAGCAGTTTTTCAAGAGGAAATCAATTAAAAAGATGGTAGTTCAGAAAATTCTTCTCAGCTTAATTGCTGCTTAGATGATGTGTAAAGTAAGTATGTAAAAAGACAACAATGTCACACTTAGAAGAGTCCTTCTACTTTGATGCTGCATCCCAGCCGGCACCTGGTTTTGGTGTCACTGATGTCACATTAGAATATCAGCTGTTTTTCTTTTCCCTTCTCCGACTCATTTACCCAAACAGTATGATGTTCAGTGCTCCCTACTCTACTTTGAATAAATTTTCACTATTATATACATCTGCCAAGGATTTATGGTGAATATTAAACAGTAGAACATTAAATGACTATTAAATATTGAACAGTGAGTGTTAAACAGGTGAATATCAAACAGTTCAAGAATGATGCAGGAAGAAATGTCTTGTTGATGATAACTGATCATAAGAAAATGGCAAAAATCACAAATAGTACTGACTCCTTTGCATCTGAATACATATTATTAAAAAAGGTCTTCAGAAATTACAAAGCCTTTTTGTGATATTTTGTGATTTTAAACATGTATGGGCCATGATACCAACTACTCTGAAACATAGCATAGTTCAAAACCTCTGTTCTACATCATCCAACAAGCTGTTTAAGGAGAACACACTGATTTTTGCTCTGAGTTTATTTCCTGGGGCAGAAAGCCTACTGATTGGACCCTAGTAGTAGTCACATTTTAGTAGCTTCTATTATGACATGTTACAATTTTTTTTGATTTGTGTACTCCTACATATTTCTGATAGAGATGTGGATCCACACAGCGATGTCACTACCAGAACTATCCGTATACCTGCCATAACATGTGGGAATTTGCTTTTCTGGCTTTTAAAGACCTCCTAAGGAATAATCCACAGAACTCAGGGATTTCCAGAGAGTAGGCTGAAAATCCCCGTTCTTCAATATCTTCTTTTGGGTATTCCCTCCTCTCCTGAATTAGATGTACTTCACAAATGCAGGGTATGATTATTTCAAGCCTAAAATAAAAACGAACCCCTAGAATGGGGAAGATCTAAAGGGACAAAATGGCAATAAAGCCCACTGAGTTGATAAGAAAGAAAGAGGTTACAGCCCTCTACATACAGAATGAATACCTGGTCCTGCCGAATTGCAGGATTCATAGCAAAAGTTGAATTTATTTCACCTAATTATGTCAAGAGTAAGAAGAAATTTCTGTGGACAGAGATATCTAGGCTTCCCAGAAACCTGGAGAGACTTGTATGTGATCAGAAAGTCTCTATTGGACATTGGAACTATGCTTCTTGCTTTTTAGGCATGGGACACTGACTCACGTTTATAGACTATCTATGTCAGCATGAGACACCATGTTAATATTAACAACGGATGGTTGATATGAGATTGGGAAATCTTTATAACCACTCTCCATAACTCCCTGATCTGTTTCTGTCTAAGCAAAATCCATGGCAAAAGAAAGTCCTACACAAAAGTATGTAACTACCTTTGGATTGGACCTTGTCAGCAGAAAAGCAAAGAAGAAAGATATTTCCTTTGAAAACTGCAGTTGGCCACAAGCAGCACCTAGAGACATGATCACATGCTCATCTGTTGTCATGTCAGCTAATTATTGGTGCAACTAAGATCAGGATAAGAAAAGAGGCACTCAGTTTTGCAATAACAGCAAGCTGCTAAGACAATTTCACAGGTGAATTTTGGATAAAGAAGGAAGGGACCCCATGGTCTACTTCTTTTATGGCCTTAGTGAATGAGAAACAGGTGCTTGTCCCTCTCAACAAATCACTTCTAGTTTTGGTGGTCTGTAAGAAGCCAGTGAAGAGCAATTTAAGACATGCTTAATGATGACATAGCTCTTGTTTAATAATACACAGGCACTCATTCAGAGGCGGAGGATAACAGAAAAGTTTAACTAAGCACATGAAACCAAATAATGCTTCTGAAACCTAATGCAAGCATGAAGCCATTTTGGCACATTCCTAGATAACTGTCAATGTCTGCACGCATCTGTTATTAACCATTTCAGTTTCTTTAAAGGTACAGTTATTGATCTCCACTCACAACACTGCAAAGCAGAGAATGCACTGAGTGGAATAAATGCTAGCAGGGAGACACTGACTCTGAACATCTTGCCTGTCTTTTCCTAGTGGAAAAACACATTATAATCTGATCTGACCATGCAGTGCCCAAATAGCCAAACAACTTCTGAAGCTTCCAGTAAATTCTTTTGGCTTTACTGTACATTAATTTAGGAACTTTCAAAAACGTTTTCAAGGGTCTCCAAAGCTATGGCACAGCTAATTCAGTTCATCAGTCACAACTGAGAAATATGGTGGTCGGTGAGCACCAGTAGCAAAACAGAGATGAAGGCCTCTGCATTATGGAGAGGAAGCAAATGCCCCCTCTGAGAGCTGATAGCATCAGTTAGGTAGAGGAGTCACTTCCTGAGTGGAAGCTGAAATCAGATATAATGCTAACAATATCCACCAGGAAATCACAAAAATCTCCAGGATTCATTAGTTTCCCAGAAGATGTAGATGTTTGTCTAAATCTCAAAAGTTAATGTACTTGGTATTTGTTTTCAGCAAGTTCAACAAGGAGTATGACAAAGATCCTGTTGCCCTTGACTCCAAACTTATTCATGCTTCTTTATAAGTTGCTACCTGATGAGCCATTTATATAACCGAGTCCCAAGTTATTTCCTCTGATGTCTCTGCACCAACAATGTCTAATCTGACTTTGCTTCCTATGATTCTTATCCAGTGCTGCATTTAAATGTCAACATCCAGTCCAAAAATCTATGTAAAACAAAAACAACCTATGTTACCTAATATTTTTATGAATTGTTACAAAGTCAGTAGCTGTGAATGTAAGTCTGGCTGTCACAGCTCCCTTTCTGAGACATTTTATTCTCTGTTGTACACCACACCAAAGTTTTAGTCATTAGTACAGCTATGGCTCTTCCTAGTTATCCAGCTTTTCCACCCTTTTCCTCTCTCCCACCTAGACTGCCAAGTACTCTTTCTCTTGATCCCCGCTACTGCCTCTTTATCTACTTAGATGCCAACCAGGGAATGTTGTGCTACTAAAGAAGTCATCTGGAGATCTTGAATGAATGACTATATCACTTCAGACATCTCAGATGTACTCAGAATGATCACCATCTTAAAGATGAGGTAGAAACTGTCAAAAGCCAATACCTGGTGTTTATACCACCGCTATTGTTTTACATAATCCTAACTTGTCTAACATCTAAATTAATTTCTTCTCCGCTTCAGGCAATGCTGTTGTACCAGGAAACTGATGGTACAATCATTATAGCTCCTCCCAATCCTGTGCATGATTTTTGCTCCCATGAACTAGCATAGGCATAGTATGACAATGCACTCTGGTGAAGCAGTGTACATAACGATAGCTATGGTCCCGCACCAAGATATTATTCCTATTTACTTTTTCGTTGATAAGTGAACAGTAAATGTGGGAGGGGAGACACTTAGGAGGCTTACTTATGGTCATGAGTCACTCTGTAAATCAGTACACTTAGGACTAGCTACTTAGAAAGAGTGCTTTCCACCTTGTAAATCTCTGCCAGTATTCATTGTAGGCCAAAGCCATCCTAAGCTAAGGATCATACTAGCAATCTGCACACCAACTTGAGACCTGCACTTAATTTGCACTGTAGGGTAAAAAGTGCAGGACAGTCTGCCTCAAGAGGATGATGTTGGAGTGGAAAGGATACTGAATTTAGCCGAATTAGTTAACCAGTTGGTCTCTTTAAACATTCACTGTAAGCAATGGAGAGATTCTTCCAGAAGGTGATGCAAGGGATTTAAGTTAAGTTCCTGGTGTAGGTCCCATTTAGAAGAGCACCTAGCTCTTCATTTGCTCTTCAGGGAGTCTATTTGCCTATTTTGCCTAGGCAAAGTTGGAGGGTGTCTTCTCCCCTCTCTGCATTATGTCAGTAGCTGCTATTGACAGTGTTTGAGCTTCAGGCATCATCCAGCGTGTCTTTAAAGACCCCAAAGTGTTAACTGCACTGTGTTTCCCTGTAAAGCTTTGTTTGCCCTGTGAGCTCCATTTTGGCTGTTGGTGGAGGTGTTTTTAAATAGTTTCCAAGTAAAAAAATAGATATTTCCCAAGACCACAAGTTATAGAAACTCTTCTGAGTTCTTGGGCTGAATTTCTGTTTTTTAGTATCAGCCGCCCTCTGGAACAATTAAGATCCATACTTTTTCACAGATACATTAGTACTTCCTGAATAAATTTTTATTTCCCCTAATACAAATTGTTTATTTATTGTCATAAAAGTTAGTTGTTCTCATTACACCTCACTGATGGTATATGCAGTAGTCATAGAGTTCACTGATCCTTAAGTGACCACAGGTGTGATGACCCCAGTTGCCTGCACATCAGTGTGCTCAAATGCACAATGACACGATTTGCATCCAAATGGGTGTTTGGAAGAATACTTTATAGGCCATAATGAAGCCGCATTGTTGTGTAACCACTGTTAATGTGCTTTTGTAATTGGTTTTGAAACTGTATTTGAGCATTTCAGAATCAATTAGGTGGAAGAATTAAAAAACTTTAAAAAGGTGCAATTCACATCTGATGTCTAATTTAAGGACTCCGAAGAAACAGTGAAGCACTTGTCAGTCCTGTCTAACAGACCTTTGCACAAGGTATTGCTTTTTAGGTTTTGGACAGAGTTATATATTGCTCTTTTTACACGAAAGCACTAATTTTAATAAAAACCTGAGGTTATAATTTTTATAAGATCATATCATTTTTGTTTTAAATTTGGAATTGGGAAAGTATTACAAAGTTGGCTTTTCCTGGACTTGGTAAGGTAATGCTTCTGAATGTCAGTTCTGAAACTCTACCCTCTGATAGTCTTTCCACATGGTAATTATCCTGTTATTAAAAATTTTTGCAAGGCTTCAGTTCTGGCGGTAGAAACACCAATCAGGTAGGTATACACTGCTTTTATGCATCTGGGTTTCTCTTTTGCTTTCAGTAGAGCTGCTTTTGAAGCTAAAGTTGCACCTGTGCATAATATGGATGAGGGTAAATGTCAGTGAATGATAGACACATCCTACATTTGAAAGCTAAAAACTTGAGCTGTAGAGTTTCTCACCTGTTATCTTCTGTATATCTATCAAGTGTCTGACAAGCAGAAAGGGAAATTTCCTAGAGAAAAACAGTGTTAAATCCTGGATCTGTTAAATTAAATGCAGCTCGACTGCAGCAATAGTTTCCACTGAAAAGTTGCTCAGGTCTATCCCCCCATCATTTTTAAAGTTGCACTATGAAATCGACCAAAATGAATTTAAGCAAACTGGTTTTAGATTTGCAGTACCCTATGCTCAGGGGTGAAATTTATTTTCATACAAAGTTTGTTGTGTCCTTTGAAAGTTTACTTTTACCTAATTGTACTTTTATTACAAAATTCATCATAAAATTTATCAGATTATCACCAGTTTTCACTGAAATTTTAGGAAATTTCAAGAATAACTGGCTTGTGACACTACTGGGAATCACGTAGGGATTAAGGAAAGCAGCAATTATGTTTGGCTTCAGTCCAATAAAACATTTAGGTAAATGAAAACTGCCATTATCATCAACAGAGCTGTAGATATTTCTAAAGAAAGCAAGATTTGCATACTCACACAGATCATAGTCCAAGACCTTATTCATTTATACTGGACATAAGGATTGCATGAGCATTTCTAACTTTCTTAAGTTTGGATATTGCCATATAAATGACAGGCTTCAGCAGCCTAAGGAAGTGAAGTATACTAATATGAGTGATAAGGCTGACTGGAGGTTACGAGGCTTCATACAAGCTAGTTACAGTCTGTCCTGTTTTAAAGGGCATGTCTCCAACACGAGTATGGGATGTTGGTACCCAGAGTGTCGCTCAGTTATGTTGCTTCCTGCAACTGTCCAAGCTACCTGCATAGAGTCTGTCTGTGTGTGTGTGTACGCTTGTATTTTTATCACAAACATCAGGCTATGTTAACTTATCCAGCTTTAAGGAAAAAACATTATATTCTTTGGTGGGGCCTAAAATGAAATTAATTTAGCTGCTGGAACAGTACTTAAAGGATGCTTTTCTGTGGGCTTGTTTGATGAACGGCTGTTTCCTATGAAGGGAAGGGTAGATCTCCTTTTTACATTTTACAAAGGAAAGATTAATTAGAGCAATTAAAATGCACGGTAATAGTATCTTTTGGAATTTTCCACATCCCTACAAGTTTGCATGTCAGCTTTCATGGTCCCAAACATATGCTCTCTCTCCTTTCCTTGTTGTTGGTTTCAAAACAAAAGCTGAGTGAATTCTTATTGCTCACTCTGCAAACAGAAGGATACACAAAAGAATAAGTTGAGCAAATCATATTAACAGAAACGGTCTCACATAAAATTATAATATCTTACTCTCTGAGTCATATTATAGTCACACATGTGAATTAAAGTTATAAAAGAAGTAATAGTTTAATGCCTACAGAGCTGAAGGGACATTTCCTTTCACTTGAACACGCCAGACAAGTCCTTGTGAAAAGCAAAGCCTCGCTACCTTTTGAGTTAACTAAACAGGCCCTAAGGCTTGCATCTACTTTATATTTAATTGCTCATTAGAAATAATGCTACTTTTAATAAATCACCTTTAATAATTATGAAAGACTAATACATTTGGGTTTTTTTAATTGCCCCAATACATCTGATTGGAACAGTTGTTACTGTGATAGTTATATTCTTTTTTCTATGTATTTATGCTACCTTTGTTTTCTTGCATTTTATCAAATTCCTACTGACAGTTTGGTTAGAAAGCTTCATCTGTGTGTGTCCATTTTAAAAGGACTATGCCAAACAGAGAGGATTACCTCTAGAAAAGCAGGGAAAGCAACACCATCTTCCTCAAGAGTGAGGACATGGCAAGTCATGCTTTAGTCAAGTACAAGTTGCGCTCGTGTGGTGCCTGCTGAGTAAAACTCTGTGGGTAGTGTTATGCCAGGATGACATCCGTCCTTTCCAGCTTTAAAAAGCTACACAACCATGTAATGTTCCTTCCCTTGAAACGGGTGTTTCTATATCAGCCACATAATCTCCTTAGATATTTTAAATAGCAAATGTGATAATCGACATTAATACTGTTGAGACTAAAATTAAATAGATTTGGTTTTCAAATCTAACAAGTCTAATTTGGTGTCCAAATCTAACCATTTGGACAGGTTGGAATGGAGCAGAGTGGGAACTTTGGAGACAGGACCTCAGGAGGTCCTATTCAAGCTTCAGACCATAGCAAGGCAAAAGGTATTATCAAAGCCAAGCTTCAGGCCACAGAGAGACAATAGATATTATTATAACCCCTTCACTGCAGCTTTCTACTCCTCTTCTGTGATTCTATGGTCACTGCACAGCGCTCACATTATATGTCACCACTCAGTGTTTAATGAGAAAAATTGTAGTTCCTCAGTCTCCCTGTAAAACGCCATTAGCAGCCCCTGTAGACTATGAGTTTGAGCAGTGGGATTGGCTCCACCTCCTGGGCAGGTCTCACAGGCTCTTTTGAAGCTAGAGGCTGTCCTGGGAGAACACTGAGGAGGCAAGCGCCGAATGGAGAATAGCTGTAAATCGAACTGTCTTTTACAGGACCTTGCTAGAGGATGGGAATTTTTTAGAGAGATCACCTTGTTTCTCTGGGCTCAGCAGTACCAGCCCTTCCCCTCACTACTATTAAATAAAAGGTGAATTTGTCAAAACCGGTTTGACTATAATAGTCAACAGGTTTGACCCGATCTGCATTCTGACTCCAAAGTGATGCTGTCCTTGGGCAGTCAAAGTCGTGATTAATTTTGAGAAATGTACGCTAATATTGTTTTTTTTAAAAAAAAGTCTAGCTGTATNGGGGGGGGGGGGGGGGGGGGGAGCAGGGTGAATGCTCGCAGTTTCAAAGGATTTTCTATTTTCTCCTCTCCTTCTTTCCTTTCTATTGTTCTGCCTGATTTTCGCTGCTCTCTGTAATGGCATTTCCTTAAGGTCAATCTATTGTTATTTAGGAGTGTGATTGAGATATCAGGCTGAGTCATGCAACATTTGCCAACTGCACACCTTTCAGCATTCTGCTGCTGAGTGGAGGTAAAATAGCTGTCATTACTACCACTTCCTGAATAAAAGCTGCTTTTTAAAGAAAATGAGTAAGAAAGGGAGGTCAAAAAAGAAAATTACTTTTTAATGCACTTTCTTAGGGTTTTCATAAGCCTGCAACGAAATCGAAGCTGCCCAGGGCCAGCAGCATTCACAAATAATGCCTTAGTAACACATACATCCAAGTCTAAGAGAGAGAAACAGGAGAAGGGATTCAACAAAGAAGCATATTTTAAATCCACTGAGGATGCCAATTAGGAATGAATAAGGAAAAAAAATATGTCTGCCTAAAAATTCTGACCGATTAGTGAAAATCTGTTTTTCATTTCACAAACAGAATTTTACACTGGTCACTTGCAAAAAAAAACAACCCTTAACTGGAGATGAAAAAATCTACATAAAAGCTGCCGTGTGTGAAACATATCTAATGTGAGCCATTAGGTAAGACACTAACCTTAATTTTCTTTGCAGCAATCTTGTACTTCAAATTATTTTGCATTTGCCTTTATGAGCTCTCTAACAACTACGTAAAACATCTGTATTGCAGCTCAAAACACTCAAAAGGGGCATCCTGAGATGGTTGCACATGTGGGCAGGTACTTGTTAATTCTAAATTTCTCCATTTGGCTGTCATTAAGAAACTATTAGAAGCAAAATATGTTATACTTCTGATATGGGGCAATGCTGGAGAGCTTCTACCGAATGAACTAAAGCTCTGGCTAGATACATAGGTGTGTGTTTACATTTGCCACCTTAGCTCTACAAAGCAAACTTTGATAACTAAACCCAAGCAGAATGTTATTTGTTTTTTTCTTCCTTCCAGATTTGCCGTTGCGGCCATTGCTCAACATTTTCCCTCCTCCCTGACATGCTACCGGTGTGTGTCTGGGATGCAGCTTTCTGGGTTACCCACGCCTCGCTATTTTAGGTGAGGTTTGTCAGCACTCAGAGCGCTTCTTACTCTCCTCTTTGCTGGGGAGGGGAGCAGCAGGATGAAAACTAAGTAAAAAGCAACAGCTCTCAAACTGGATGAATTCTGGTATCATGAGACCCTAACACTTCAGTCTGCAGCTCTGTCGTGTTTTGTTAAATCTGAGCCAAATTCTTTCAAAATATGTAGGTTCAGACTACCTGCATTAATATTTATATGTAAAAAATTACTAGAATAGCTAATGATTTGCCCCAAAAGGTCATGTTGGCCCACCTTGAGTGACTTATCACACAGTGTAGCTGTAGGTTTCACATAATAATTCCCACCTTGAGCTAAACAGCTTGTGACTGAGCTGTAGCTTCCAACTGAAATACAGCATGCTTTTCAGAAAAAAATATACAGGCTTCTCCAGCTCATGGGAAATTCACCACGAGCCTCAGGAGTCCCTTCCAGGTGTAAACTAAGTTAAACAACTGCAGTGTGTTTCCAGTTTTACCATTTTTTATCTTTATTGGCCGAGGCCAGTGAATTTTGCCATGTCGGGTGAAATAGCGTTTAAGGATTTTCTTCTCGAAGCACCAAGTATGGCACTCACCTACCCTCTCCCAATCTTTGTTCTCTAAAAGCTGGACTTGTAACTTAAATAAGTTGTCTAGCCTCCTTTTCTAGCTTGTGAAAAGGCATGCACAGTTCATCTGAACAGTCTTAGATACCTAAGCCAGGGCTGGATAAAGAGAAAGAGACCATTGCAGGACTCTTCCCCTCTGTTAACTATGGAGAAAATGTGGGCAGTTGAATTGGAGGCCACCTTTCAGGCCACTAAAATTACGAGTGGTCATGAGTCAGAGTCATCTCCTCTTTGACAGGCTGTGCCATCTGAATTGCCTTGTTCGCTCACTGCGTGCCCATTTTCTAAACCACAGCCAGTTCTTACGGGTTTTCTCTGAATTGTGTTTTGCCCTTGAAGACCACTATTAAAAGCAACTTCTCAAGCAACAGCAGAGTTTTCTTTCCTATGGGAGAGCTCTCCTCTCCACCAGCAACATTTTTTCTTTTCCTAAAACATATAAGGGTATACTTTTTAAAGAGACAGCTACCCTTCTGACATATTTGGTTGCAACTGGCCATTGGGTTAGTAGTCCTTGGTTAGCCACACAAGTGTACGCACATCCACATGCACATGCATCCCCTCCCACTCTGCCCCTGCACATACAAGTGATCCAGGCTTGGTTTCCCCATCTAGCAATTTTAAATGAAGACTGCAAGTAAATATTTGGGGGTAAAAATTAAGTGCATGTTCTTGCTTTCACTGGGCAACTGAGAAACATGAAACGGCTGACTGGTAATGGGAACACTCGATATTTTCCGGAGTTTGAAAGCTGATTCATAAGTCACACCAATTTAGATAAAAGTGTCCAGTGAGGTGCCTTCTGTGGTTGCTTCCCTTTAATTGATTTATTACCTTTCACATTAATTGCTTCAATGACTTCTGTCTGCCATACCTGTCTTATTGATGTTAATGACCCCTGTAGACTACAGGGTTTTGCTCTCAGCAACACTAAGTTTGCATGAAGCTATGCTGAAGAAATCTACTCTGATAGCAGAGTGGAAGTTCTGCCCTAAACCAGGGAAGATTAGGAAGAATAATTCTGTTTTTCTGGATAGAACACTTTTTCCACAGGAAAACTAAATTCAGTGTTTGGCCTTCCGTGTATAGCTTAAAAATAGCTTTGTGCAATACCTTCACTTAGATTTCACCAGCTAAGCAATATTTGGAAGAAGAACTTCTCAGGATGTGGCGGTGGTGACCACACAGTGGTATCTTGCAATGTAAGCACCAAAGTATGAGCATTTGCTTATGAAATACACTGTGATGCTCTGGAACTCAAGGATGTTAAAAATTCCATTGTTCTTTATATAAGAATAAGCTTTTAAAGCACAGTGATGGAATTTTACCTTGGGAAATTAAACTTCCTATAGAATTTCTGTCTGATGAAAGAATCATCGGTGTCCCATCCGAAACCATTGTATATTGTTGGATGTTGATAAAAAGTTGCCAGGTTCCTTATCTGTAAGCAGCTGTATTTCAGTGGTGATGTAGTATATGTGTGAGGGTAAGTAAAACATTTGGGAATTTTTCTGTGTTATTTGCTAGGTTTTTGTTATTGCAACAACATTGGTTTGTAGCAGCTGTGAAGCTTCTGGGGTTTGTTAATAAAAGAACACACCAAGAATGGAAAGAATTGATGAGAGAAGTAAAATAAAACTAACACTTGTACAATGATTGAAGACCAATTACTTTTAATTTTTTTTCCTTTTTTTCCGATTTTTTTTGCTTTTCTCTATTCTATTAAATGATTCTATTTTGTTGGCTCCATATAATCTCTGTGAAAACGTTGCTTATCTACATACAATTACCCATTCACTTGCTCCCCCACCCCATACGAATATACATTACTCTAATATGGGTGTGTAATGGTGTTATGCCTATTTGTACTACATGAAATTTTAACCCAGTACCTGCATCCTTTTAAGAATCTATGACCTTAAAAAAAAGTTTATGAAATATCTACAGTAAATAATGTAAACAAACTGCTGTGAAGATTCCTTATAATTCTGAAGATATTTTTTTTTTTGCCAACTGCCACCACGTTCATGCATTTTTCCAACAGTTGTGTTCTGCTAAGAATAAAAAGCTATGGAAGATGAATTTAATGGATTCATGCTGGGAAGATTCACACTGGAGTAGATGTATTAACATTCAATGCTGTACTCTGCAAGAAATTCCAGTGATTGCATTAAAGATATTCATGATATGAGATGTAAAACATCATGGTTGTCAAAATACCTCTGTAATTTGGCATGCTCAAATAAATAAGGAGAACGAATTATAAAGCCCTTGCTTTTTGCAAGTATTCAAAAAGAAATGTGATGATGAACAAGTTTGTTCAAGACCTGTTCTTTAGATCTGCATCGACTTCTACCCATATCAATGAGTCCCTGTCAGGGAAAGTAAATGTTTCACAGACTGGATCAAACACTGGTTAATAAGTTATTTGAGAATCAATCTGTATTTATCCCGGTTCTGCCTATTAATACACATTGTGGATTATTTCCGCTTTTAACTCCTCTACATTTCTCTGTGGGTTTATCATTGAGCAGAGTGGTAAAATGCTCTAGTTACAAAACAAAACAGACTGGAAAAAGAAAAATGCAATATATCTGGAAAGCTCATTTGAAATTTATGAGGGATTTGAATTTGAATGTCTGAATTTGCCAGTCCACAAAGGAAGAACGTAGGAGGCTGCAAGTGAAGAAGTTTCCTGTGGTTCTTCCTTTATAACAAGCCACAAAGGAAGGAACTCTGTACTCAAGCAGGCTTTGTAAAGCTCTTCAGTCTGTGCCTACATCAAGACTGCTGTCAGGATGGTGATGCAGCTCGGGAAAGCTTTCTGGGCATTAGCTCGCCTTGCTCTTACATCTGTTCACACATCCACAGGGTAAAGACCCTGTCCACTCACCTGCAGCTTCAAGAAAACAGAAAGGTTTTGGTACACTGTGTGTTCAAATAAGATGTAAAATCTTTTCTCATAGGATGCAGAGTCTGACAGTCTCTTTCAGTATTTGCTGTTGGAGGTAACTATATATAATGTGTCCAAGACAGTTTTGCATAAGCCAGGGGTTCTCCACTTCCACAATGTGGATCACATCCAAACAGAGGGGCTCCTTTTTAGTCTCAAATACCACACTCAGTCTTATGGGCAAATAACAATTCTACAGCAGCATTTTTTTACAGGGAGTTTTGACATCTTTTCACAATAATAACCTAAAAACCAGGCAATAATACCTAAAACAAGACAATCCAACAGACAGTTTCCTACAGAACACAGAAGTGCTGACTACTGTGTGAATTGTTCATGGTCTGTGGACCATGAATCATTGCATCCTTCATATAAATAGACCTTGGAAACCTACATATCTGAATACAATTGGTATGTGCAAATAAGGACTGTCTGTAGGGTAAGGTGGCAAAAGGATACAGAGGAACTTTCAGAAAGAATGATTGAGCTCAGGGAAGATTTGTGACTCAGGGACTAGGATGCTGTCTTACTCAAGAGCACGTGTATGCTGCTGTGACAGCCATAGAGCAAGGCGAGCGCTGTTTTTTGAAACACATGAAAGTAGGTTTTTAGCCATTTGGGTTCTAAGAGATGTCTTCACGTAGAAAACTGGAAAAATAAACCCACTTCTTAGAACCGGGGAAGTAGGTTTAGGGAGGAGCTAGGGATCTGGAAAAGGCAGGTTTGAAGAGGAAGATTAACTCCCTGGAACTGTCAGGCTTGAGCTAGATGCTGAAATAAGTAAGTATGACTAGTTTGCAGCTAAAAAACCCTATTTGGTCTCTTTGGTGCCACTCCTGAAAAAAAAAAAGCATAGAAACCTGTCTGAGAAAGTAGGTTGCCTTTGTCATGTCTTAGTGGTAAAGTTTAAAAAACAGACAATGCTGGTTCTTAGCCAGCATAAAGAGCAGAGGTTGAAGGACCTGTGCTGGCACAACCCTCTTTCTGGCTGTGAAATGGTAACTATGAAATGGTTCCTCAGGCTGGTTTATCTTCTAAGAGATAAACTGACCTAGTAAAGAGTGAAAGAAAATTGATATAGCTCATGACTGAGGACATGGGGTTTGGCTGGTTTGTTTGTTTTTTTTTTGGTTGGAAATAAAGAAGTAAGCAGCATACTTTTGAATTTGGAACAAATCCGAGTTCAGTGAACTGATACCTGGAAGGCTGGTGACATTCATGCTTTACGCAGTGTATTAATTCAGAGGAAACCACTAGCAGCCTGAGGCCGGAATAGGTGCATTTAACTCAAGCAAATTAATTCATCAAATTAACAAATGATGAGGCTACAACAATAGAGCTGAGAGGAAATGAGAGACATGATTATGGGGGTCAACATAGCATTGGCTAAGCTAAAGCACAACACAGATGGCTTTTCAGAGATGGCAGGCTGAAGGATTGCTGATATGGAAGATATATGCAACAAATAAGTAGTGAACTTAACAGTAGAGCCATATTGCTTTTCCATGGTCTTGAACTTTCTTTTCTTAAGCAATCAAAATTTGGCAGAGATTTTTAACAACTCTCATAGATATCTGTTGTGTTTCTTAATGCTTCTATTAAAAGAATGCTTCTACTACATCTATTAAAATGTTTATAGTTTTGCACTTTTACATAATCATATCTGTCCCATCAGAAAAATTTCTGGGCTACCAGGTGCTGTCACAGTTAGTGACAGCAACTCTGATTAGGATCCACTACTTATTGAAGTTAATGAAGAGTATCTGCAAATCAAGAAGTATCATTGGTATTTTTAGGGTTTTTTTAAGCTCTGTAAGGATGGCTGAACTCTTCTGTTAAAGGAGCAATGCAGATGAAAACTAAGCATTACAGGAAAATGCGCTGTCGGCAGTATTGGAGACTTTTTAAAGTACTGCATTCAAATTGTTAGGAGTTTACAACTCATTCCACCTTGTTTTCATGGAAGACTTAAAAGCAAGTTTTCAACAAGCTGAGCTGTCAGATCACCCTTGTATCATATGATGTAGGGATAGAAAATCATGAGCTTGAAAAAGGGAAGTGTAGAGCTGCTGTACGATTAACAATTTCCTCTTTTATATTTTGTGCATACCTCCGAATAATGACTGACTTAATTCCACTACTTCCCATGGAAAACTAACACTAAATTTAAAAGACAATTTTTCTGATCATGTTTGTTCCTTGCTTCATTTACTAAATTTTCATATATCTACCTGTGCCTTCGGAGACCCATTCACCTTTACAAAAGCATATTTTTGAAAATAAGTCTTAAGAACCTTCCAAACTCAGGGGCAGAAAAGGAAGGAAAATCAGAACTAAGACAGAGTATGTGCTGGAGAGAAGAGGGAGTCCTCTGGGAGACCATAACTTCTTCTTAATTTAACCAACATGTAGATTCATGTTGGTAATCCACACAGCTACTGAATCATAGATTTATTTTACAAGTAACCTGTAGGTCTTGCAAATAAAAATTCAATGGTGTGAAGTCATTATATGGGCACGTAGGACTGGAATGAATCACATGGATTTCATATCTTCTCGTCCTGGAGGTGAGCAGCACAGAATCTGCAGATAAAAGCAATGCCACCCAAAATATCACTTTTGGATCTGCGGAGACAGTGGTGGGGATGTGATGTACTGGGGGCTTGAATGGTAATTTTCCACATGTTCAATGTTAAACAAGTCAATAAATCAAGGAGTCAGGAAGTAATTTTTCCTGTGTTCATTTTGGGGGACAGTAAGTGAAGCTCGTCTTCGTAAGATGCAAATGATTCATATTTTAGGTATTTTCACCATGCCCGAGATCTCACTTGCCTCTTCCCAGTATAACTGGTGCTCTAGAGTTTTGTACTCTAAGTCAAAAGCTTATGAAAAGGAATAAAGATGATTTTGTGATTTTTGAGGGGTAGCAACAAGTGTGGAATGGATCTGCCGTGACATCTTCAGAAGATAATTGTTCACCTGTGACCACAGCAGATCCTTCCTGGTGATTACATTGTCCACCCTAGTCCTCTCATCTATTTTTGTCCTGTGTCCACCAGTGCTAGCGGCTGTGAAAAGCTGGTGTTTGTTTGCTGTCTTTAGGGAAATCTGTGGATTTTGTACTTGATTCTGACATCTGCGTTGCACCACTGATGACACAAATTTAAAAAGACAGCTAATACTGAGGGCTGTCAGTGTATCTACTGATCGTATGCATATGGAGACTAAGAAAACATCTTCACAAGATGGACAGAAGCAGTTTTCCATTTCCACCAGTGTGACTCCATCCTGAATACATGGGACTTTTGCTTCACAGTTCCACATCTGTGCTGCTTGCTGCATCTGAAGACAGTAACAAGTCAAAAGTCAGTAAGAAATCTCCCAGCAACTTCAAGAGCAATGAGAAAAGGTGCTAAACTACCATGTATCATTCTCCCAATTCAGGATTGAGCAACACAGTCAAAAAGGCAACTACCCTTGCCCATTTCATATTCTGTGCAGAGAGAATTTTTGTCTCCTGATCTCTTTATCTAGTTCTTATCAGTGTCTCCTTTCAGTGAAAAAAACAAACCACAGACAAAAATATATCACTCAGCACTATACTTACATATAACAGACTTAGCAATATACTTAAATGGGCAGATGAAAAAAAATGTCATCTCTATGCCATTTCTCAGCCCATTTCTCAGCATGTTTGTCATTCTGAGAAATAGAGATGAAAAGCTAAAAAAAGCAATGCATTTTAACTCTGCCAGTGCTAGGTTATTCTTCCTGTGTGAACTTCTCTGCCTTGCAGGGTAAACACATAAAGCAATGAATAGACAACAAGCACTCACAGCAAAAAAGAATTTACAAATCTTCAAACAATGTTGAATGAGAGTAGGCAGACCATGACAAAATGTTCACACTTCTTCATCAAATCTAACTAGTTTACAACTACATATTTATGCTGTAAACTGTGAACTGGAGTTCCTCTGTGGGAGAGTAACCCAAATGAAATGACAGGAAGCAAAAAGACAACTGCTTTTGCAGGTGTGGGGTAGCACAGGATTTGCTGGTTCCCAATTCTGTTTATTTAATTGGAAAAGTCTTTAAGAATCCATTTCCATCATCATTATTTAAATGGAATACTAATTTACTCTGAGAATTATTTGCATTTATTCTGGAAATACAATCAGTGAAATAATGTTTTTAATCTTTGCCCTTTTTGAAATGGAATAGTAATTCTGCCTGTCTCAGTTACAGGTTGTGAAGCTGAAACTGTACATGCATGAAAGTGTGCATATTCCACAGTGATGGGTACTAGTTCAGGAATGATGTATTTTATGATATTCAGACAGAATTATCTTCAGAAGAAGTTTTTTTTTGTTAAAAGTAGAAGTGTCATTGCTTCTTGTGCTAATAATAGACTAATTTATGGTCACAGTAGTGCAAAAATTTTTCAAGATTTCCCAGTGCAGCAGGTTTGTGACTTCAAAGAGCAAAGCATAGACATTTTAGTTGTAAATCACGGTGTAATATTTGCACAGAGACAATACATGAAGATATCCCAATAGCATTTGCTGTGTGGTATTGCAGCAGTCATGCAGAAAAATGTTGACTATTCAAAAATACGGTTATTGGTTGTTATGATACAATACTGTGTAGACTGTCAATCTCATAAATTTAAAATATTTTTGGCAAGACAAATTCAAAATTCAAGAACTGATTTCGAACATGGATTCATCAACATAATGGATCAGAAAGAAATTTATTCCTTCACTTGTATTATAGCACCCTTGTCTGGCTTTCCATTTCTTAGCAGTCAGCACTTGTTAGGCTGTACCAGTTTTGGGCCCCCAAGACAGGAAAGACACTGATAAGCTGGACCAGTTGAGCAGAGGGTCCCCAAGGTGTTCAGGGCTGAAGCACTTGCCCTGTGAGGAGAGGATGCAGGAGCTGGGCTTATTCAACCTGGAGAAGAGATGGCTTTGGTGGGGGCTCACAGCAGCCCCCAGCGCCCACAGGGAAGGGACTGAGGAGTTGGAGCCAGGCTCTTCACAGCAGTGCTTGGTGAGAAGAAGTGAGACTATGGGCAGAAGTTGAGAGAAGAGAGGTTCAGACTGCAGATAAGGAGATCCTTTCCCCCTGGGGACAGCTGGGCAGGGGTGTGGGTGGTCCAGGGAGGCCTTGCCAGCTCCATCCTTGGAAGTTTCCAAGCCCTGACAGGGCACAGCCCTGAGCAGCCTGGTCTGAACTTAGAGCTGGTCCTGCCTGAGTGGGAGGCTGTGCTGGAGATCCCCTGACCTCCCTTCCCACCTGGGTTATCCTATGATGCTGTGTTGGCAACTGTCAGAAGGAGACTGCACACCCATATAGACATGCATGGCAGTGAGCCAAACCACACAGCCACATCCTGTGTCTCACTGTTCCTAGGAGAGTCCAGGCGAAATTCTAACATCACCTAGGTCAAGAGCAAAATTCCCAGTGATTTTTGACAGGATATCACCCCCTGTATTTTGTCTTTAAATATGGAGAAGGAATACGGGAGTTTTGCCACCAGCTTCAGACACATAATGTCACACCAGATGAATAAGGCTGTCCAGCCCTGCGCTGACCAGGGAGCCTGGGCCAGCTGGAATCTGCACTCAGCTCTTAGCTAAGTACATAANAATTTGAGTTTGGGCACAGCTCACTTTCCCTAGGAAGCAAATATGTATGACTGATACATAGTTTTCAAAGTCAAACATATACAATGTGTACATATATATATTTGCCTAAAGTGTGTGGTTGCCAGACAGTGAACACAACTGATCTAATTTTAACTGCGGACACACAGTTAGACATGATCTTGTGTCCATAAAGAACTCCAGTCAGTGCTCACGCAGATTAAATTCATAGCTTCTTGCATTTCTGTAGGCATGTAATACATATATATATGAGACTTGGATGTGTGTCTGAAGTTTCCTCTGCTTCTCACTTAGAGAAAGTTAAAGTACAATGTGTTTGAGATCTAAATACCGATATTGCCTAAAATATTTATCACTTTAGAACACTAAGTGAAACAATTCTGAGTTTGTCATCGTGCCCAGTCCCTGATGTGTGCTGATATATACCAGACTCAGTCACCCCCTACACTTCTGTGCTCAGTCTCTCAGAACGTGACTTCTTTCTGGGGAGGCTAATTCAAAGGCAAAGGCATTAGATCAATGAAACACAAGGAAAACGGCTGTAAACATGTTGAGAATGGTATGTCTACCTGTTGGCATTTTAACCTTCAGGGAATTGCTCTGGGTAAGAGCTTCTTTCTTAAGTTTCTCACCTCAGCTGCATCAGCTTCTCTATTTGCCCGGTTAGAGGTGCATGTCTTTTGCTACCCTTTTTCCAATTACATCATTTGATTTAAACATTGTTGCACCAGAATGACTGACATACAAACACGGCCTTTAATAAAAATCTGTTGCAGTGATGAAACATTTATTACATGTCATTGTATTATGTTATGAGCCACTTATGCAAAGAACTCCAACAAATTTCACACTGACTAGGCAAAAATCTATGGACTGATGAGGGCTACAGAAATACTTGGGGGTACATAGTTAGGAGAACCTTCTTTTTGACAACATGCATTGTAAAAATCCTAATTTTTGGAACTCCGAGAAGAGCTGTCTTTTGTACCTTCTTAGACGCACAGATTTATTTATCTTTAGGTGTAATGAGAGGTTTCAGTATCAAAACTGTCTTTTAAGAAGGTAAATCTTCATTTTGAATGGCAGTGATAAACATGAAATTACAATACACCACATTCTAGTTAGAAAAAAACCCCAAACAAACCAACAAACAAAGATTCAAGAAAAAATATCTACTTTTCAAGATGCCTCCATAATTAAAGCTAATTTTACTTTCTGGTCTCTATATTGCTATAACTGGACCTTTAGTCCCACACCCCTGTTTACAGTTCTTGCCTGCCCTTTGTTCTGCCAACAGTTTTTTGAGGAAAATTACAGGACTGGCGTGCTTATAGTTCCTCATGAATAAAGACCAATTCCTGCCTAGAAAAGATATATCTGGCTAAACAGCTATCAAGTGGCGAGGGTTTGGCGTGCTTCATCCGCGTTGTTGGCTCAGATCTACTTTCTTTTCTATCCACAGGGCACTCCCATAAATGAGGCAAAAAGAGGGGAATATATTTACAGTTCTTTCACTGCTCCAAAGAAAGATCACCAAGATGATACCAGAGGTTAAAAATAAGTGGAAATGTACAGCCATTTCCAAAAGCATACAATGAATATTATTTTAAACATCACAACATATGGATTTCTTCACTGCAGTAGTTTCTCCTACGTGCAGGCGCAGGATATCAGTATTTCAATTCGCTTCTATGCTTCTTTTCAAGGACTGAAGAAGTTGCAGATATGGGTGAGAACTGACCACTACTGAAAAGGATGTAAAAGCACCCACTGGTTTCAATGGGATTTGAATTCAGGCCTTAGTGCTGGTATCTGGACTCCCAGAAAATTTCCAGAGGTAACTGGAACGGTCACCCTATTACCACCACAGCCAGAAAGCTGTTGCCTGCCTAGCTAGAGAGTGTTGTCTTCTTTCATTACAAATTACAGTGAGATATTCATTCTGAGGGTCCACAGTGTCCCATTCTTTAATAATGAAGTCCAAGTTTGTATGTGTAAAGGCAGTACAAAACGAATACTCTGCAACTCAGCAGTGAGTCCCAGCTGGACACTGAAGGGGATGATGATGTTGGGAAGGATGTGAGGGGCCAGAGCCAGTCCTCAGACCTGGGTCAATCTAGCGCACACAGACCTGCTGTGGCACGGTGCCAAGGAGGTTTCTGTAATCACCTGTCATGATGCAACTTCTGGATGGGTGCAAATTTGAGCCTGAGAAATGTAAACTTAGTCATCATAATGATTAAGCGAAAGAGAAGCTTTCCCTGGTAAATGTGTGCCTTGGACAAACAGAAAATGACTTGCATACGCGTGTGTGTTGCCCCAGCTGCTGGAACAGGCTGCTAAATGGCAGCATTGCCAACTAAAAAGTTGTATAAAATTTTGTAAAATATTCTTATGTTGTGCCTTAGCAGTAAAGTTTTATTTTGAGTTTGGTTTTTTGTTTGGTTGGTTTTCTTTAAAATTGCCATCTGCAGAGACTCGTGCTTGTAGCTTATTTCTGTGGCCATGTTTTCACCCTTTTTTTTTCCATTTAAAGAATTTGCAGTCATTTTCCTTTACAGGTGCCAGGGTATATTTTCAACTGAAAAACATTTTTTTTTTTCTGAGAGATAGGACAGGTCACTCAAGGTAATGTCACAGCATAGCCTTACCAGGGAAAAAACCAAGCTTGTCTGACATTTAGAATCTTCTGTTCGTCTGTGGGCTGTGGTACAGACGTGGCCAGTACAGTGATTTCATGCTTTTTCAGGTCAGAATGGTTAGATTATTACTCAAATCTAAAGCAATGAAGTGAAAATTTACAAATTCCTACTTTGCTGAAGTTTAATTTGAGTGGGAAGATGATGAATATACCCAGAATGTGTGTTGCTCGACATGGTCTGCCTTCAGTGCTCACCCATAAGATCCACGAATCACAGGCAGTTGCAAAAACTGTCTCAGGAACAAGTTAACTTTAAATAAATAGTCTTCTTTTTTAAGGGGTTTGCTGAACTGAAGCCAGGAGGATTAGCTGCAGGATATTAATAGGAAGCAAAAAATAGATATAGATATATTAGAATAAATATCTCTTTTTCTGTGCTATATTACTTCATGAGGCATGTGTCATCAAAATTAAACTGGTCATGGGGAGAGGACAGAGCTGAATCTTGGCCTGTAAATGCTATTTATTACCACAGCAATGAGGGAAAAGGCAAACGACTGAGTTTCTTCTCCTAGTGTTTGTTGGAAAAGGTCTTCTTCATGCTTTTATTGGTTATTTTTAATGATACAGAGATGCTTCTTACTGAAAGCCATGCAAGTTTTTAGAGGCACTACTCTAACACAGTGGTACGAAGCCAAGTGATACAACTTTATATCCCTATAATTTCCATTTGCAAGACCAAATGATAAAGTAATTCAAAAGCAATTTACAGACAGTGAACTTTGTCAGCAAGAAAGGAACAAAGAGCTGTTCCATGGAAAGACTTGCGGGACTACTGTAGTTTCCAGCAGCCCATTTTCTCCCACAGTTCACAAGCAGGTGTGCGATGAGCCAGGTAACCCATCATGCTCCGGATTCAGCCGTCCCCGGTTTTGGTCGCAAAAGGAAGATGTTTCCCTCCAGATTACCACAAACAAAAGGCAATGTCTGGGAATCTCTGCTAAAGAATGGTCTTCATTATACATGAAAATTGATTTGAAATGTTGACTCTTATGCTGGTCCATCTCCGACTAGATCCGAGTGCAGACTGACATGCAAAAATAGATAAGTGGTTTGAAAGAATGTCGCTTTGCTGATTAATATCCAGAACTTGAATTTATGCCTCTCCACTTTGCTTACAATTTCCAGGATAAAAGAGAGCAACCAGAGCTCTAATCATGCCAGACACTGATCATTCTCCAGGGGGACACATGCCTTCTCTTTGGAGGCCATTTACTGAATTTACAGTTTGGTTTTTTGATTGCTCCATTTGGGAGACTGTAGGAGTGGACTCTTAGGAAGAAGTCAAACAAAACTCTGAGTTTGCCTCTGAGTCAAATAAACTGTGTTGTCTTCTTAATTGACTTGCAGCGATACTAACTTTTATTTATGCCCAGAGCATAAATAAGCAAAACTGTCAACACATCCTACATTTCCCTCCACTAAGTCGTCAGAAGGTAATCAGTACAGCAACTTGTTTCTATAACCCTGAGTTTTTCTCAAGAGGAACTGCTCTGTCTGCATTTGGATAAACACAAAAGTAAACTCACACACAACTGAATTTTAGCAGAAACAGTGCAATGTAACCATATCAACATAGTAGGGTTATTTAGCTCCAGTCTCATTTTATAAGTTAAATACCTGTATAAAATATAGAAATACATATATATTTTCTCACCTAGAGATGAAATTATTCTAACAGATCCAAAGAGATTGTAGTCTTTGCATTGTGGAAAAGGGGCAATGAAATTGGAGAACATTTTGTGCAGCCAAAACTATCCAGAGTGTTACAGACATTTGAGATGGAAATACGCTACCGAGAGCTTTGCATCAGGGAATGAGTGCAGAAGCTGCCTCTGGTACCACCATTCCTTGGGGCACCCTGAACATTCACAGCACTGACCAGGATGTTAGTACTGGTTTCCCAGTTGCCATGATTTATGTGCATCTTTGTCTTCATTGCCCTTCTCCCTTGGGTTCCAGAGAGACCAGAGCTGCTGCCAGCAAGGTACTGATGACAGAGATTGGAGGCACAGCAGTTCCCTGCTGCAGAAAAATAAGAAATGCGGTGGGTTTTGTGTTAAACTGTCGGTCTGTAAGAAGGGAGTTACCTTTCTTGGTGGAAATCACCAGTGGAAAGGAAAAATAAAGGGTCCACCCTGATGTCCAGAAGAATGAGGGTTTTGTCACCATCCAAAACGCAAGCCAGTATGGAGGGCAGTGCCATGATTTCCACTAGCAGAGACGGAAGGGGGGAGTTACAGGAATCGCTATAGGGCACACAGGCACATCCTTGCTGCCCCTCCAGGGTGCAAAAGTCACTGACATATTCACTGGCATACTGAGCACACCCAGCAAGGGTGACCTTAGCAGGCAGGTGATCTCCTTGCATCACATCCTAGAACAGCAAGGCTTGCTTTTTACCTAACAGTCCTCTTCCTGTCAAACTCTGCCTATGCTATCTCTGCTCCTACTTCTCATTTGTAGTATCAAGAATAATCATAATCGCCACCTTTTCACTATTTGCTTCCTAGTTTCTGTTATTCTTCTATTTACTGTCTACTTTTCCACTTTCTGTTCTTATTTCTCAGTTCTTCCTCAGTCATATCAAACAGAAACAGTGCAGAGGTGCTGACAGAGGCGGCAAAATTCTACAGAATTCTTTATGAGCAAAGAAGAGATACTCAGGTATGTCAGTGGCCACTTTAACCTTCGGTCCTGTACACATTAACTGCTTTATAGGCTTGTAGATGACCTACTGTGATGGAATCAGAGGAGATCATAGGGTTGTTCTAACAGAATATCCACATGATCGGGAGTACATCTGCATGTGCACTGGAGGTCTGAGATAAGACTCGGCAGTGAATAATGTGGGAGGACAATAAAGAGCAATAAATAACCTGGACTTGCTTTCAGGCAGTGTTCTCTGGATGAGGTCTATGGCACAACTGCCAAGCACCAAGAGCTGCTGTGCTGTCCTAGGTGCAAACTGTAGCTGTATTTTCACATAAAAAATTAATTAATCTTCAGTGTGGAGCATTGTGTTGTCTTTTAACTGTAATGAGAGTTTCAGTATCTACTGGATGTGCGAACAGCAACATGCAGATGTTTTAGTCTCAAACTGAAGCCCTTGTTCTCTAATTCTCAGAATACATGGCAGAAGAAATTCAAAACACCCAAAGTTACAGCACAAAATCCCACAGGCATGTGAACAAGATTATTACTGTTTTACCCCTAAACAGGATTACAAAGAAAATTCAGAGCAAAGCAAGTAAAATTAGTGACCTTCTAAAGAGTATAAGGAACCAAAGTAACCTTGTTTAAAGTCATTGGCTCTCAAATAGCTCAGTAATGCCAGGGTCTAGCTGTGCCTGGCAGTTCATTTTATATACACCTACATTGCTCTAAGACAATTTGCAAACAGTATGACAGAATGGAGGATTGCCTGCTCTTGAAGTGCTCTATTATTAATGAACTCACTGCAGCTCTGTACCGTATTTCAGGATGGGAAGAGAGGAATACCATGTGCAAGTGAAACTGTAGGCTTGTTTGAGTAAGCAGCATGTAATTATCCAGGCTGGAAGGTGGCCAGTGCACTAAAGCTGACACTCTAACACTAACCTTGCAGCATTCGGTACCCAGCATATTTGCAAACGGTCTGCTGCAGTTCGTTTTCCAAGGTTCAGCATTAGACAGGAATGTATTCTCTATTATATTCTGATGGCAGCACATCCTCCTCCTGATTAAAGTCCCACAGACTGCTTTTGCTGCCCAGCTCTAATTCTGATACCTTTAATTTTTCTCTGTTAAGGAAATGGAAGAATGAGAACAATAGCTTATTCCTTCCTTTCCAACAGCCTGGATACATTTAAGTGGCTGTGGAAAATTACTCTCCAGAGTCTTCTTGCAGGTCCAGACAACACAGGTCTTAAAATGGTGAGAGTCATGCACATCAGGAGGAAGGTCATGCACGTCAGGATGAGGGTCATGCACATCGTGAGCACTTCACGAACAAAGACACTCTCTACTGTGTCCCAGGGAGTACAAGATACCTTTGAAATCACAGCCATTAGCAAGCCTGCCAAACTTTGCTTATTTTTAATTTATCTGGTAAGCTGCCGTCAAAAGCAATGTTCCCTCTTTCCTCATTCCTCAGACAATATCAAATGACTAAAGAAGGAAGCTCAACAAGTCACTACATGGAATAACTGGGAGGGAGAGGTCATTTGGTTCGTGCTGGGGTGGGAGCAGGAGCCAGTTCAGCTGTGGGGTTTGTTTTGGAATGATGTGAAATAGGTGGGAGGTACAGAGATTTGTCCGGACAAAGGTTGGTACCCGCAAGGAAGAGGCTACATAGGCTTGTTGGCAGAACTCAGTTTACGGGAACAAAATCTTTTATGAAGCATGGCTTACGGACTCCGCCACCTGGGATTCAGGCAGGGATGCCTAGTTCAATGGAAATATCATGCTTCCAGATATTGCATCAGCTTTTGGAACTGTAACCAAACAATAGGTCTTTTAATAAGCAAAATTTTTCTATTGTGAACTACTTAGTTACTCAGCTTTGCATTTTCCCATAATGGCAAGGTTTCGGGCCCTGATGATTATATTTTCCAGAAGGAGAGAAGAAATTTCACACAGTTTTTAATTTCATGTGTGTGGGAGGGGGGAGTGAGCCCGTTGCTGGCTGGCTCTGAGCCAGAAGAGCCAGCACCTAAACAGAAAGCAAAATAATGAAAAAAAGGATCTAACAATAGAGAGGAACACGGACCCCATTGTTCTTCCAAGCACATTTCCATAGCAGGTAGAACACAGTAATGCCTCATGATTTAAATCTGTGGCGTAGAATGACTGCTCATTTTGTTGTTTGTATTTAGCTAACTCTGATGGACACCCCATAATTTTGTGTCAGGCAAAGTGTAATGCCGTTTTGTTTTGTTTTGTTTTGTTTTTTTGAGAGAGAGAGAGAGAACTGGCTCCTCAGAATAGCAATTTTTCCTCATTAAGACTTTTCCGGGGCATTTTCAAAGTTGTGCTTTGGACACTTTTCATGCACCATTGAAATCGTTGACATCTTTACTGAGCTTAGCCAAGCAGTAGGATAATTTTGTATTTCATAAATATTAGTGAGGAGGCTCACTAGAAAGTGCCAGCATATTTTGGAAAACTAACTGTCCCAGAGCTGTCTGCAGATGTTTATTTAACTAACTACTGCATCACTGAGCTTTTGTCTTGCCTTATTTACAGATGTAAATGTTGACTTCAAGACAAATATATTGAACAACAAAGCTTTTTATCATCATTACTTCTACTGAAGGACCTTCTAAGCATCCATATTCCAGTGCTTCTACTGCCAAAGTGCTTTTGTACTACCTCTTTCTTCTCCATCTGAGGTCTTTGTGAAAAAGCTTGAATTAAATGTTCCACTCACATTTTTGGATACAGAGAGTGCTCATATTTTCTGCATCTCCACACTCTTTATCTTTCCTCAAAGTGCGTTTTGTTCACCTCTACATTTTTTCTCTATTAAACCAACTGTTTGGAAAGCTGTAACAGAAGGAAGTGTTGGGTGAACTTCTGTAGCAGTACATTGACCTAGATGGCTAGAGATTTCCACTCAAAAGCATAATTGCAGTAGTATAATAATGAGAATATAAGTGAATACATCTGCTTAGCATTAGCCGCTGTAGTAGCTTGTTAGTTCATTGATCTCAGCACTGTTAAAACTAGAATTTATCATGTTGGGTTTTTTTTCCTTCTAAGGTTCAATCTTACACGTAATGTTTCTCATTTCAACTTTGTGAGTTTATAGCTAGATAAACGTACTCATAGTATATTCCTGTCTCTGTCAAGAACTAGCTTTTGAGGTGAACAGGTTGAACTTTCTAAAATGTCCATACAGTTGAAAGCTTGCTGTTTTAAAAAACACATTTCTGTCTTGTCCTACACCAAAAAGCATTTATAATCTCTAATACAACTCCTCAGAATTTAATTGCATGTTAATATACTATCCATTACATAAAATATTATTATGCATTTATATCCTGATCAAAACGGACACTATACAAATAACATTTGAGACATTATTTCAAATGGCCACAAGAGAACCATAAAATAAAACAGATGGCAAGGGCTAAATAAAATGAACGGTAATCAAAAAGGTATTAAGTTCTTTGCAAATAGGACAATAGTTTTGATTAATGTCAGCAGGAATTACAGAGATAATGGGAAGGTCTACAGACCTCTGAAATGGTTTTTGGTGTTCCAGTCTGAAATAATCTACTGTGACAGAAACCCATCTCATCAACATTTAGTCAGATCAGCTTTCTACATCGACTTCAGCTAGTGTGTTTTCCTCTATAAAGAGCACAGGTCATGATGAAAAACAGAATACGAAAATTCAAAGCTTATTGAAAATTACTTTTTGCTCTTTCTTTTTTATTGGTTATGGCAGTGACAGTTAATAGCGTAATATGGGAAACTTGTACTTGCAACCAGCAGCTCTGAAAAGAGATAAAAGGATTTTTTAGGCTATTGCAAAGAAAAATAAAGGTTAAAAGGAGGCTAATTTGGTGATAATACGCTGAACATTGCAAAGCATACAAATGCTGGTACAGTATATAATTTTATTTTATAAAATAGAGTTTTTCTTCATGTAACCCAGCATCTGTTTATTAAAACTTCTCAAATTCAATTTCTAATGGACCTTTTAAATTTCCTGTAAAGCAGGGTGACCTCCTTAGTGGGAAGGAACATATGGGCAGCATGACACAGTTCCTTAGACGTCAGAACGGGATTTGCTTACCAGGGTGGATATCAGCTATGCCTGGGTACGAAGTGGAACAATTGCATACCGGGAACATATTGTAGAGGCAGATCTACTAATTCAGTCATCAAAATTATAAGCAAAATATTTACAGTTAAATTTAAGTCAGAAGTGTGAAACAAATGAACCCCTGCCAAATTAATTTTCAAAAGTACAGAGTAGGATGACAGTGTTTGAATTCTCAAGGTCAAAATATGAGCCTTATATCTGAAATGTTGTGCCTTTCTCGTGTTTACCTCATAATAAAAAGTGAACTATAACCTCTCCCTTTTATGCTTTTCCCTCCTTCCCTTTACACAAGGGCAAGGCGAATTATAACCCTAACAAATCTATATAAAGAAAATAGCACAGAGCAAACTTTGTCCTTTAGCTACAGCTGTTGAACTCATTAGTTCCATGGGACTAGCAAGATCCAGCAGAACAAAGAATTTGTCTCAGGGGATTTAACTGAAGGGTCTAAGAAGGTTTGATCCAGCTCTCAGAGAAATCAATGTGAACTTTTCCAGTGATTTCAGAGAAAACTGGATCAGATCCAGCAGTCAGAGAGTTCTGAGTTAAAACTGAAATTTATCCCGTTTTGTCTTATGTGCTATTTCAGCTCCATCTCAAGTCAAAAACTGTTGGAGTAAATGAGAAATTACAGAAAAAATCTTGATTTAATATTGCTTGATCTGTGCTTTCCCACAGCTACTCCTATAGACCCTATTATCCCAAAAGACACAAAATTGAACAAATAAATACATAACGTTCACTACACACACAGGTTTTTTATTATAAATACACGCCAGTTCATAACGGAGACATTAGAGATTAGGTAAAATGTATCTGTGTTTTAAAATCTGGTTTTAATATGCAAATAATTTTATTGAAAATAATTACTATTGTAAGTTGAAATCAAAATTGCCAAATATATTGAAATTCAGGCCCTGAGTTTTATGGATGTTGATTTTAATGGAACTAGCTGGAAATCAGTGTTTTCGAAAGACAAACATCTGGCAAAGATATTTTGTTCATTTTTAGTTACCTGATTTCAGTTACTCCAAATGAAGAAAGGTGATGGTATATAAAAAATATACCAATAAACTTCACAAATATTGCAGCATTAGTTCTATAGTGTGGGTATGCAATTCCTATCCCTCAACCCTACAGCCATTTTCCTTCATGTTTTCCGTTCTAACAGTACATGCGACCTGTCCTTCAAATACCTTTTTAAAAGAAATATTAGTACTGGCAGCCAGTATGTTGTAGACGGACCTTGGCAGAACAGAAGTATCTTGCTTAAAAAAGTACCTGCCCTGGAGCATTTAACAAGAATGTAAAACCCTAAACTAGGTCAGCTTTGTAATTCTGAGCAGTCTTCTCGTGACAAGAGCAATGTAAACAACGTGCTAAGTTTTTCTGCGCAGTTATCACCCTCATGTTTGCCATATGTCTCTTGGCCTGTTTTTATAATTTCTTTGTTGCTGTTCTTTGGTATCAAAAGCTGTTATTCATGGACACTGAAAAGTTAGAAGGAACTCAGAGCTGGCAGTTGTGTTCACTCTGGCCACAACAGGCAAAGATGCAGGTGGTTTGCTCTCTGGATCAGAGCCGGCAAAGTTCATCCTTGTCCAAAAAGCTGTATCACTTGCATTTAAGAACTTCGCCCCAAATTTCAGGATTCCTTACAGGTTTTCTTCCTTTACAGCAAATTTTACTTACTTTAAAACAGCCCAGAGGAATATGAATGCTTTAAGAGGCTCAGCACATTCTTTGGTGGTGGAGGTTGCTGTTGGGTGACAGCAGCCAGCAGCCTGGTGAATGGCTGAGCCTAATGCAAGAAGCAAATGTTAGGACTGGAACAGAGGCTGATAGATGACATGTTCCCTTCCCTTCAACAAGGCCAAGTGCAAGGTCCTGCACGTGGGTCGGAGCAATCCCATGCACAAATACAGGCTGGGCAGAGAATGGATTGAGAGCAGCCCTGAGGAGAAGGTCTTGGGGGTGTTGGTTGATAAGAAGCTTAATATGATTGAGCAAAGTGCGCTTGTAGCCCAGAAGGCCAACCGTATCCTGGGCTGCATCAAAAGAAGTGTGGCCAGCAGGTCAAGGGAGGTAATTCCACCCCTCTATTCTACTCTGGTGAGACCCCACCTGGAATATTGCATCCAAGTGTGGAGATCCCAGCATAAGAAGGACATGGACCTGTTGGAGCAGGTCCAGAGGAGGGCCACAAAGATGATCAGAGGGCTGGAGCACCTCTCCTATGAAGACAGGCTGAGAGAGTTGGGGTTGTTCAGCCCGGAGAAGAGAAGGCTCCGGGGAGACCGTATAGCGGCATTCTGGTATCTGAAGGGGGCCTCCAAGAACGCTGGAGAGGGACTTTTTACAAGGGCATGTAGTGATAGTATGAGGGGTAATGGCTTCAAACTGGAAGATGGGAGATTTAGATTAGATACTAGGAAAAAATTTTTCACTCTGAGGGTGGTGAGACACTGGAACAGGTTGCCCAGGGGAGCTGTGGAGGCCCCATCCCTGGAAGTGTTCAGGCCAGGTTGGATGAGGCTTTGAGCAACATGGACTAGTGGGAGGTGTCCCTGACTATGGCGTGGGTGTTGGACCTAGATGATCTTTAAGGTCCCTTCCAACCTAAACCATTCTATGATTCTGTGATTCTGTGATTCCCTCCATGAGATATTTCCATTCTGGATGATGGAATATGTCAACTTTCTTGGGACAAAGTCACTAAGGAACAATTACAAGTGTTCCAATTTTATCAGGCTACTTACGGCAATCTTAGCCAGATTTAAGCAGCACTCAGAAGCGGCATTGCAGTGGCAAGGACAAGCAACTTTGCTGAAAGGAGATAAAAAGCAATAAGTTTAGAAACAAGGAAGAATGCTTTATTTTAAGGAAGAGAGTAGGAAAACAATTCCTCTTAGAGTAGCAAGTATTTTTCTTGCAAGTGTGTATATCTCAAATAAACCATTCATTGCCATATGCCCCAATATGTTCTTTAATATGGCTCTTATGATCAGGTGTACTACATTTCAAAAAATATTTGGGGTTGTTTATTTGTTTTTTTCATGTATACAACTGACATTTATTCAAAATGGATACATAAGTCAATTAATACTAACTAGATTCCTGCAATCTATTCAAGTATGTTTGTACTAAAAATATTTTAGAGGAAAAAACAATAATTTGCTCTGATCACAGCTGATTTCAACAAATGTCAGCCAAATTAATTTCAGAAGGTAATGTCTAGATGTAACCAACCTTTTGTTGGCCATTGGAACATTGTGCTCTGTAATTCTGCTGTCCAAAGTGTACTTTCATTTGCTATCAACAATTGACATTTTGTCTATGAAACAGAATACACCATCACAGCACATGTTAATGACATCAATGAAAAAATTAAACTGGCAATAAGCTTGAAAGTAAACACAGTTATTATTTAACGAGCAAACTCCCATTACTCCCATTACTAACCTCCTTAGTTTAATTATGTCACTGGAATGCATGCTTAACATTACCCATAACAGTTAATGAGCTGATTCTTCCAAAGTCACCTGCTCCTATTAACCAGTAATCTAATCAGGCTAACCCCTACATTTCAGGGAATAACCAATAAAGAAGGCGGCAGGTAGTCGTGAACTCTGCAGCCCTACTTTGACACTCATTAATATTAGACTTGTGAATTAGCAGACCACCTGCCTGTACAAATTTAATCTAGATCAGGCACAAATCCATAATCACAATTCTGTCAAAATAACCAGAGCACACAATATGGTGTTTTGTCACCTTTT
Organism: Anarhynchus alexandrinus; assembly: GCA_008711295.1. Lineage (NCBI taxonomy): Eukaryota > Metazoa > Chordata > Aves > Charadriiformes > Charadriidae > Anarhynchus > Anarhynchus alexandrinus. The sequence continues at coordinate 3,368,973 of VUYV01000078.1, read as the reverse complement.
TGTTGGCTGCATAGGGATAAATAGTATTAATCAGGTATAAAGTCTGATAGAACGAAACTAAGTTTTTACTTTTTTTGTGTGTTGTTATTATTAAGTCACACTTAAACCAGGAGAATGAGTTTATTCCAGTTCAATTCTTTACACATGTGGCCATTCTGTTTTTCACCCCATAGACCACCAAAGTGAGCATTGCCCCAGAAGGTATGAGATTAAATTGTCTAGGTTTAGTTAGTAAGGACAGAGAAGGAATTGGGAGGGACTTTTTGCTCCTCACTCAGTTTATGCTGCTGCACATGACAAAATGAGCAGACGTCAAGATAATTCAAGTGGAAACCCAAAACCAGTGTAGCGAATTCTGCCCAGCAAGCCTAGCCAGTGCGTTTCTCTGATGTGTGGGTGGTGGCAAGGCAACAAAGTGGTGTCTGTAGCAGCTTAGCAGTCTGAGGGTGTGATCACTATGTGGGACGTTCTCATTTCTGTGATAGCGAATTGCAGTGCAACAATTACAACTGAAGGGCGCCATCAGAAAATAGAACTGATGGTCAGGAAAGCACATCCAATGTACGGTGCAGAGAAGGTGGCTGCCCTCTCATGCAAACAGTTCTCATGCAGGCAGTCTTCAATCCAAACGTGCCATTTAAACGATCACTTATTTCAATGGGGACTCAGCCATTTTACAGGTAGGCAGGGTGTGCAATTTCATACTCAGTTACTGCACAGATTGGGAAGGCAGATATATTTAAATTTTGAATTGTAGATTCCCATTTAAAAAGCAGGCAGAGAGTGACCCAAAACCTGCAAGCTGTGCAATGCTACATTTTTTTTTTAAGTTACTGGAATTAGAGGCAAAGCTTACAAGACAAAATAAGCAGCCAAACCTGTTCTTAGAAAGATTGTGTTTCCTCATTTTTGCTTTCTTTGTGCAGTTGCCTAGAAAGTTGTCTGTAATGGATGTACAATATGTGCTTCAACTATCCCCTCAAACAGCTTTCAGAAGGCGAATTGCTGTCAGCTATTGCATAGTAACTTCTTTGTGTATATATATGTTGATATATTTCTACCAATTACCTGAGGTTCTTCATACAAGCTATTGTTCAAATTGTAGGTTAGTCTTGACAACACATTGCTGTTTGCACTGGTTTATTCCCTGATGTGATATTCCTGTCACTCAGTGACCGTCTGGGAGAAACAAAATATACTGAAGTGGAAGCAGAGACTGGAAATGAAGCCGAGTGCCAGAGAAGCAGAAAAGCACAGATGAGGAAAGTGATTTTCAATGCAATCTTCCACCAAGCTGTATATTTTTTAGAGATTTTAGATTTTTATATCTAAATGTGAGAAGCAATGAAAGACTCTACTTAAAAGAAAACTAGGTCTTCTTTATTGTATGGTTCCTTCTAAACTAAAATAAAGACCTCATTACCATTACGAGATCTGCCACCACCTATTTTCTCCTTGTATAAGTGGAGAAACACAGATTTAGATAATCTACTAATAAAACACAAGGCTTGTGACCCTGGTTTTAATCTTGGATTTACACTACTGTTTCCAATACGAATATCATGGGTGTGCTTCAGATGAAAATAATCTCAAAAGTATTTCTTTTGTCATATTTTTGTGTGAAGCAGAACTTTAGCATTTCTGGGCTCTTTTCAATTTATTCCGCTCACACACTTTCAAAATGTGGTAGATAAAAGCGAATGTGATTTTCAAGTGAAGAACTGGGCCTCACCAATGTCAAACAGACTGCAGTAATTTTTCCCGAGATACAACACACAACACTTATTAATTAACTAAGAGCTAAAATTAGCCTTTGTTGCTGGTTTATCTTTAAAATCATAGTATTGTTGGCTAAAGTTCAATTTGAGGAGCACAAAGTATTAGTTTGATATGTTTTGTTCTTGACATCCTTAGTGCTTGCTGTTTAGCATTACACTTTTCCCTGAGAGCTTGTAAGTTTATAATTTAGTAATTTGTTATAAATTCTTTCCTGGAGAACCTTTTATCTTTTTTTAAAAAAGTAGGTAGCATACTTGTCCTTCATGTTCTGTGATGTTGCCCTTCAGCGTTAGTGGTACAGCCACTGTGGTAACTAGTTCCTGAAGTATTCTAGCATGAAGTTCATTAGTTGCTGCTGATTTGTGTATATCTTGCTGCTAATTAAATGTTTTTTAGTAAGTTAACTTGGGACAAACCCAAGGAAACATGATGACCTTTATTTAAAACTTACTTCTCTTGACTTCAAAGCGAGAGAAACAGCTTTAATCATTTTATGAGCAACATTGAGCAATACCTGCAGCATTCTCAAAATATCTGGCGAATTTGGGGGTTTACTACGTAGCGGTCAAGCAAGGTCCATCACAGGGAGTGTAAACACCCTGTGTAAAGAGCGCACTCTTAACAAAAATTGCAAGTAAGGCATTAGGTAATTCAAAATTTTAATCATCTTAAGCTAAGTCTGTAGAAGTAAATTAAACATTGGGGGAAACAAATCTGGGCACTTTATTTTTTGTACTGTATTTTGGCATGTTTTAACCAGTCCAGTTTATAATTTCCTGGAGTACTTCATAGAATCACAGAATAATAGAATACCAGGTTGAAAGCGACCTCAAGGATCATCTGCTCAAACCTCTCTTGGCAAAAGCACAGTCTGGGCAACAGGGCCCAACACTCTGTCCAGCCAAATCTTAAAATTGTCCAATGTTGGGTATCCACCACTTCCCTGGGGACACTATTCCAATGGCTGATTCTTTTCATTGTGAAAAATAGTCCTCTTGTGTCCAACTGGAATCTCCTCAGGAGTAACTTGTACCTATTACCCCTTGCCTTTTCCATGTGACTATTTGTAAAAAAAGAGTCTCCATCTTCTTTGTAGCCACCCTTTAAATACTGGAACATGGGGATAAGGTGTCCCCTAAATCTTCCTTTCTCTAGGCTGAACAAATCCAGTTCTCTCAGCCTTTGCTCATATGGCAGGCTTCCCAGTCCTTTGATCATCTTTGTGGCACTTCTCTGGACCCTCTCCAGCCTGTCCACATATTTTTTGTAAAGCAGGGACCAAAACTGAATACAGTATTCCAGGTGTCACCTGACAAGCGCTGAGTAGAGTGGGATAATGACTTATTCATCTCTCCTGGTGATGCCCTTGTTGATGCAACCCAGTGTCCTGTTGGCTTTCTTTGCCACAGCAGCTCACTGTTCACTTCTATTGAGCTTGTTGTCCACCAGGACACCCAGGTCCCTTTCCACAGGGCTGGTGACCAGCCAGGTAGATCCCAGCCTGTGCTGCAGTCCTGGATTATGTTTCCCCAGGTGCAAGACCTTACACTTATCCTTGTTGAACTTCATAAGGTTCTTGTTAGCCCACTCTTCCAGCCTATCTAGGTCTTCCTGCAGGGTGGCTTTCCCTTCTGAAGTGTCCACTTCCCCACTCAGTTTGGTGTCATCAGCAAACTTCATCAGGGTACACTTGATCCCATCATCCAGATCACTTATGAAAATGTTAAACAGTGTTGGCCCAATATCAATCCCTGGGGGACCCCGCTTGTGACAGGTTGCCAGTTTGAGAAGGAGCTATTTACCACCACCCTCCTCCACCCTCCTTGTGCAGTCTGTCAGCCAGTTCCCCACCCACTGCATAGGCCACTTCTCTAGACCATAAAGCATCAGTTTCTCTATAGGAGGAGACTGTGGGAAACTGTATCGAAAAGCTTTGAGAAATCCAGATAGACAACGTCCACCACTCGTCCCACATCAGCTGAGCAGGTTACTTTGTTGCNTTTCTCTATAGGAGGAGACTGTGGGAAACTATCGAAAAGCTTTGAGAAATCCAGGTAGACAACGTCCATCACTCGTCCCACATCAACTGAGCAGGTTACTTTGTTGTAGAAGGCAACTAGGTTTGTCAAGCGTGATTTGCCCTGGTGACTCTGTGCTGGCTTTTCCCAATCACGTGCTTCATTTGCCTTGTGATAGCCCCCAGGAGGATTCATTACATAACTTTCCCAGGGACTGATGGGCCCATAATTTCCTGGATCCTCCTTTAAACCCTTCTTGTAGATGGGGGTAACATTAACCTTCTTCCAGTCTTCTGGGACATCTCGTCCCGATCTCCACTTCTCAAAGATTATGGAAAGCGGCCTCACAATGATGTCAGCCAGCTCTCTTAACACTCTTGGGTAGATATCATTGGGGCCCATTGATTTGTAGGGGCCAAGCTCCTGTAGTAGTTCACATACCAACTCTTCCTTCACTGACAGTGGGTCTGTGTTTGCACCAACCTGGATTTTTGTTCTTCTGGTGATGGTTCAGGGATTAGCCTAAGCCCAAAGCATTCTTGGTTGGCAATTGTCATGGAGCTACATTACTTGTTAGCTAAGACTATGGCTGTAGCTATTTTATGCTAACGCTAAAGAACAATCAAATGCATCCTTAGTTTATTATAATAATGTACCTATGTTATACCAAGAAGTTAAGATGTGGATTCAAACTTCTCCAAAGTTCTGTTTTGATTTGGAGAGTTTTGCTGCATTTTAACTTATTAATATACTTGAGGACACACTGTCCAACCAACTAGCTAAACCCACATCAAAGAAACACTGAGCCTCCAAAGTTTGTGTACATATGTAAAGTGCAAATACAGACACAGAGACACATATACACACAGAAAGTACAAATAAAACTTGTTTAAGGCAAAACATTCAAGGTGTGTTTTTTGGAGAGCTTGCTATGTGTGTCTGGCAATACTTTTCACCAAGGATGACTTTTGTTCAACAAAACTCCTTTAAACTTGGCTGGGAAAGGAACATAATGAAACTTTGGTGGCACCTGGACCAATATAGCAACAGAGAAAATCCTTCATGATTTTGATGGCAGTAGGAGAGAACAAGAACACTGAAACTGCTACTAAATTTGACAGATTTGTCTTCTTTAGTGGGGTTTTCTAGCACAAAAACATAGAAAATGTTGAGAGAAACTGCAAGCAAAAATGATGTTATGATCAAGCTCTGCCCTGAAATAACTCGAAAAAAAATGTAATTTTTATGTTTAATATCTGAAGATGAAGTCCTTAGCTTGACAAAAATTTCACTGTTCTTAACTAGGGAGTTCTCTCTGAGGAAAGGGTGCAGGAAAGAGGTTTTTTCCCTATGATTCCTTTATTGTTAGAGCAGGCTATTATTTATCAGAAGAGTTACGTGCACACACACAGAGAGTCTAAGTCTCTCTGATTCCTACAATAGAAGTTTGAAATCCACTTAAATAAACTGTAGAGAGTCAAATACACCTTTCCTCATGTACTAAAGACCTGTCACAGGCTCTTCTCTGCATGTGCTCAGGTAAACAGAGGACTCCAGCAGATTGCTCTGAAGGGAACTGCACCTGAGCTGTGCTGGACCAGTGATGAACCTTGTGTAGAGTATGGAGTCCCTCACTCCGTGACCTCTGTTGTGAGCTCCCCCCGGGAGCTGCATATGCAGGATAGGAAAAGAGGGGAGTCATTTGAAACAGTAAAATACCAACTATTTCAGGGCTTCATCAATCAAAACACTTAATTTGAATCCAACTAGGAAATCTCAGGTTCTCATTACAAACCATGAAGGACTGGGAATAAGGAGAAGATAAGGTGATGAATCTGTGATTTCTTTCACAGAAAGGATGCATTTGATAGTCATAGGGTCTTCAATTTGCAGGTGAATGCAAGGTATAAACACTGCAAGCTGGTGCTGGACTATAAATCTAACAGTAATCTCAAAACAATGGAAATTGAACAGTGAAACAACTAAACACGTAAGGAATGTGGTTGGTTCTCCATCTGTGCCATTTTAAAATCTAACTGAATAGATTTTAAAAGATATGCTCAAGCCCAAATAGGCATTTGCTCAAGGAATTCCAGTGCCTACAAGATCAGACACAGATGATCACAATGGTCCTTTCAGTCCTGATAGTACCTGAATCCATATTTCTGCATAAAGCAGTATTACTTAATTCATGTCATCTAACTTAACCGTGTACAAGAGAAGCATCTAGTCTTAACTGGTCATTGGGAATTCCTCTGTAATCTCAGGAGAAATAGGAGTTCTTAGATGGCAGTTTAGCCTGTCTTTCTCCATAGACATTGAGAAGATGTAACCTATATTTCATGCTGCAATTTTTGAAGTGTAAGTTAGGAAACAACTTTTTCATCCAGAAATTGACATTTTTTTTTTCCATTTTAAAAATAAAATGCTCTTTGATACAGCAGACATGTTATAAGCAAACTCATATAGATTTTGTAAACCTTCTTCCAAGATTCAGAATCTACATCCTTTCAAGTTCACAGTCCCTTAACTTACTTTTTCAGGCAACTACTTCATAGATGATTTTAGTAAAAATTGAAAGCAGAAAGACCAAAATTCTGAGATGGCAATATTTGGAACACATTGCAAGTCAGAATGTCCCAGAAGAACTTGCAACAGATAAGTTTCTCAGTCAAAAACTTAACAAACATATTTAAAGATTTTTTTTTTGTTAAGTATCTGAGTGACTGCACCCCGTTTCAAACCATGGGAGCTTAGGTTGCCTCCAGTGACAGTTCCTTCTGCTAGTACACTAATAAATAAAAAAAAAGTGCTACTTTTTTTTTCTCAGTGTGGTTAAAGGATGATTATTGTTGAAATTATATATTTTTTAATGTATTTTAAACTTCGTCAGAGTTATTTTCGAGCATCACTGGTGTCATAGGGGTCTGTGCACTCTGTATGCCCCAGTGAATATTCACTTTAAGAGCTGCAGGCGTCAACTTCCTGGCTAATAGGCAAGCAGACAGATATCCTACATACACAAAAGAGACCAGTCAGCATCCAGACAGCAGGGAGGCCTCGAACACTTGATCTCAAACAATTAGAGGAAAGCAGTAGCTGAAAGCATAGAATTAGGCTCTTTGAATTAAAGGATAGCGTTTCTAGCAAGAGATGCAATTCCAGCTTTAGATAGGTTAGCTGTTATTTGCGTTTCAAAACAGACTACATTCAGAATTAAATTAAAGCATATGGGGCTCCGTATTAGTCTAACAGTCAGGCTTTACTAATCTGATTGCAGGATCAATGGTACAGTTTGCATGAGTCTCTGAAATCCAAGCAAAATTTACAGTAAGTTATTGAATCAGAAAAGAGTCTGTGTCAAACACAAACCTGTACTGACTAGACAAACTAAGTTATCTAAGTCGTTGGCATAATTGAACAATTCCCCATTTGCTCTTTCTGTCTATGTTACTACTGGCTTAATGTAAGCTTTGATGTAGAATAGTACTGAAATAATTGGTCTTTTCAGATTTTACCACCTAAGACTTTGTTTGTGTGTGTGTGTCTAGGCAGCTGACTTCAATTATTACTGGAGAGTATCCTCAATTTCTCTTGATTCCAAAGCACAAAGCGAAACCAGGTCTGGAGGATTTCTAACAAAAAAAAATCCTAAAAAGGCATTTACTGTAACATCCGTCAGAGTATCTAAGATCTTTGGAAGAAAAATATCTGATATTCCATGAGATTCTCATGAACAGTCCCCTATATCACAGTCAAAATCCCCATGATCACAGAGAAATCTTATAATTACCTTTGCAGGGAGAGAATGCAATGGAAACTGGTTTGGTTGCTATTATGTTTTCTACATCTTAGCAGTAAAACTAATAGAAATACTTATATCAGAATGTGTAAGATACTGATGTCTGCTGGCTGCTACTCAGAACGGAAAATTACAGTCAGTACAATTGATGATCATTGTGTTGCCAGCAAGTGAAGAGTTACTGAACTCTGCTAAAATGCCCTGAAATGGGAAACTCATAGACTAGCTAAATCCTAAGTATTCCCAAAGGTTAAAAAAAAAAAGGTCTGTAAAATTAGGTCTATTTTGCCTATATAATAAATATTCTGAAACAATGTTGAAGAAGTTAAATGTAATGTGGCCACCAAAAGGAGAAGAATGACGTACTAGGCTAATAATAGATGAACTGTTGTGATATTCTGTCAAAATGTTCTCAGTAAATGCAACAGCAGAACTAGCATCTCCTTTATGATTTATATGGATTTTTGTTACTCTGTAATGAGTTACTAGAATTTAAGACGCAATGTAATTAATAGCAACAATAACAATAGCGATTAGTTGCAATGTGGTAATTTTTCCAGAACAGATTTCCTGGTATTTAATTGAAGTAACCACCATAGTAAATGGGCGCAGTAGAACTAATCTTATAGTAAAATCTTATTCTGATGTAGATTACTGTGAAATTAAATCATGGTCAGCAATCCTTATAAAACAGACAATAAATTGTATTGATTCTTTCAACTGAGTTTTAATTCTTCAAATGCATGAGGCAAGCAGCACAGAAATAGCTTTATTAATCAATAAGCTGTCTTTAAAAGACAGTTCCAAATCCTAATAATTGATTGCCCCAAAATGTACTGCTATTCTTCCTCTGTGGAAAGCAATGTAACTGCTCTGGATCTATACCACGTGAGTGCAAAAAAGCATTTGTCCCACTGACTACAATATTTGTTTCCTCATAACAGCAAAGACCAAACATCATGACTGCCAGCCCGGAGCTATAAATTTATGCTTGAATCACAGAATTATAGAATGGTTTGGGTTGGAAAGGACCTTTAAAGATCATTTAGTCCACCCCCCCTGCTGTGGGCAGGGACACCTTCCACTAGATTATGTTGCTCAAAGCCCCATCCAATGAGGCTTTGAACACTCTCTTGAACACTTCCTTTAACTCCAGGAGCTTATTTAGGGCTACATTTAATAATTTCTCCCTCAACGCAATGAAAGAAGTTTCTTTTCTCCTTTCTTGTCAGGGCATACATACGTTTTTAAACATACCTTTTTAAATGGTTGCGCTCATTCTAAAATGTCACCCGAAGCCCAACATTAAGCAAAAAGGAGCTTCCCATAGGTTGGAATCAGTCTCTATTATTATCGGTACTTTCTTTGACGAGCAGATGGAACAATGTAAAGGAAGGAGGGCCTCCATAGCTAGAATGCCAGTCTCAGTCTAAAGAAATACAATTTCAGTACCCTGATCTACACCAATCCTTTTCTGAAAGCTTTGATATTGCTGTCTGACAGCACTTCCCCACCTCACAGGAGCATTATGAAGATAATTACATTAAAAATGTTAAGCCAAAAGGCATCATGTGATATAAATATTTTAGATAACTGGGGTTTACATGATATTCTTCATGAATAAAAAACTGATATTGGTATGTCTGGTTTGAATAAATACCTAAAGAATTAATATACAGGTTACATCCATTAACCTAGTGAGGTTTCTATACTTAAGCCAGTTTAAGATATTGCTGATCCATTTTGTGTCTGATTGGATCTTGAATACCATGATTATAGGTCATCTCATCACACATCACATTTTACTTCCACAGAAATGCACACAAGGGGCAGAGAACAACAGAGAAGACCGGGAAATAATTATGGCTAGGGTAGTTTATTTCAAGGAAGGACTGACTCATACATTTGCCACTGTTCCTAATCTGTCTTTGGGCCACATATTCCTTCAGAAAGAAATGAAAGGCAGCGTTTGGCCATCTGGGCTTCCTTCAGATGCATTACTCAGATTATCAACTCCACCCCTCGGCACCATAATTTCTGATGAGCAGAGATGGCATCCAAACAAGCAGTGTCACCAAAAAGCACTTGAGCCCTGAGACCTCGAGATAGACCATAGTCTTCCCTTTTAGTTTGTTTTATAATCATAGAATCATAGAACCATAGAATGGTTTAGGTTGGAAAGGACCTTGAAGATCAAACCAACCCCCAGTTCCAACCCCCCTGCCATAGGCAGGGACACCTCCCACTACAANAACAACAACAACAGCAACAACAACAACAACAACAACAACAACAACAACAACAACAACAACAATAATAATAATAATAATAATAATAATAATAATAATATGTTAGTTTCTTAAATTCTCCTGTGGCTGTAATACCTGGTCCTGATGCATTAATGATCTCAAAGCATATTTCTTTTTATTTTCACTCGTATATAGGATTAGAGAGGTGAAACAACGGTCATCCNAATAATAATAATAATAATAATAATAATATGATGTTAGTTTCTTAAATTCTCCTGTGGCTGTAATACCTGGTCCTGATGCGTTAATGATCTCAAAGCATATTTCTTTTTATCTTCATTCATATATAGGATTAGAGAGATGAAACAACGGTCATCCACAGACTAGCTAGAGCCAGACTGCAAAGTATCCAGAAGATCAGCTATTGCTCTATCTACTAAGCTGATGCATTTTTCATTGATTATGGAAATTGTTACATTTAATTTGTATTTGTGTAAGAAATCTGTATTCCTTTTTTGTGGATAAAAATACATTTTTAGCCAGCATCATGTATTTCCTAATTGCCCATTTGAGCTGTTCCCAAGCACAGACATGTTTTGAAATAAGAAAACCCTATCTGTTATGAATAACTGATAGCAAATATTTAGTTACTTAATGGCAAAACAAAAATCCCTGTGCTTATTTTAAATGTGATGTAAATCTTCTTCCTGTATACAAAATGTAAGTGAAAAAACCATAAAATCTATGGAAACTATTAAGACCAAATGAAATGTCAGCAGTGGTTACCTTGGGAATTGGTTCCTCAAATGCATGGAAAAAAGTATGGGCAGAAGGCACGTTCAATAAGTTACATCATCCTAGCCTAAAAATAAAAATCTAGAGCTTATTAACAAAACTTATTGTGCTACCTCTTGTTGTTGGCCATGTCCAGTGACTGCTTGCATGTTTAACTAGTGTCTTTTATGAGCAATGAATCACAATATTATTATTATTTGCCACCCATTATAACAATTGAAACCCAAATTTTTGAGACACCTATTATAATTCAAAACTAGTTGTCACAACTGTCTCCTCTACAACCTTTTTATCTTCGTGTTTTATGGAAATGAGCATTTGCTAATCAAGTCAACAAAGACTATCATTTTATATGTTCAATAACAAATATTATTAGTTACGAAACTCTGAGTATTGAAATGTTTTGATGCATTTCAGAAAATTTAGTGATGTTTTATGGACTGAGAATGATGATACAGTCAAGCACAGAAGTGGATTTTAAACATGAATATTCATTGTCCTTGTGCAGATATCTTGATACACAGCCATCAGCTACTTGGGGGATTTTCTCCAGACTAGGATGGAAGTGTTTGTTACATGCTGAAAGTCTCTACCTCTCTATCTGACAGCTAATGGCAGACTAAGGCTAAAGATAGACTCCCGTTTTGTAGCGAGGTGCACAAACTGCAGACAAATCCTGCTTTCCCCAGGTTATTTGGTTCTTTCTCTTTGATGGAGGCCATTGTAATCATGTTCAGACGGCTGAAGGACTATGTGTGTGTGTCCCAGCTCACTTCAGACAATCTCAGATAGGTTTAACCTGGTGATAATGGTGAATAAGGCTTTAATATTTTTTGCCCTGAAAAACCTGTAAGACCTTATATGAGCCCTTCAAGGCTCAGGAAAACAGGAACACTGTTCATAGCAAAAAACAGCTGGAAAAGGTATGACCTTGCTCTGGCGACCTCACAGCCTAAAGAGGACAGCAGCTGCCTCAACACTGGCTGTCCAAAGTTACCAAACTTGCCTTCTGCCTCTCTGATTTTTTAATTGCAGGTAAAGGAGGAACAGATTACCAAAGCAGCTCCTGCTGGTATCTTGCCTGGCCTTAATAGTTTCTAGAGACCATTTTGTCTTTTCCACGTGTGTTCAGTTAGGTACCCTGCAACCTTAAATACATTGGCAAACATACATATGGATGAACACTTTGGGAGCATCTGTACTAGCAAGAATCTTACAAATGTAACAGCAGTCACCAGGACTGGCTATCATTACTCTGAGTACACAGAGGGGTTTATGTCTGGGAGGTCCTCAATCAACAGGTGCTTCCCATTATGGCCTACGAACAAGTCAACCAGTAGGTAAACCAGAATATGGATTGTCAGCATGTTTGCTCTTTTATATGAATGTTTTTACCACAGCTAAACCAGTTCAGATCGCAGAGCACCTGTTCTCTGCGTTACTCAGGGAGCAACCTTGGAGACCTGCCACGCTAGTTAATGTCATCCTAGAGGGAGCAGCACTCCTGGGCCTGCAGAGCCGCTTGCTTGAGTCTGCTTGAACTCAGTGTGATGAAATATTAAAAAGCTGATCTGAGGGACACTGGGATTTGCTGTATCCAAAGAGAAAACCCAGGCACAGAGACAACAGCATGTACTGCATTGTAAATTTAGGATTTTCTCCTCCCCTTAAGCTAAATAAAATGTAGTTCTCTACTTGCAACATAGATTTTGGTGTCGTTACCTTCAGATTTCAACCTCTATTCAGAATTCCCAGCAGACAAGAGTTTACAATTAGGGTTGTACCATCTTCTTCATGCTGACAGGAATGTCTCTGCATATATATATATCAACTTCCCACAATAAAAATATGCAATATTGTCAATAATGATACCACTGGGCACAATTCAGTTGCCCAAAGATACTTTATCATTAAAGATCCCTCAGGTTTCTCATCTGGTCTTCAGCAGTTGTTCCAGAAAGGCACGTGTCTTCTGAAGACCCTGTGTGATGCAACTACTGCTGTTGATGTCTCAGATGCCCTGAGGCATCTCAGCTGGCACAGGAATTATCAGTCTTCAGTTATTGCTACAAAATCCATTATTGATCTTCTATCAAAATATGAGACACCACTGATCAATCTGTAGGTAAACAGTCTTTCATAAGTCATCTAAGGGCAAAGGATTTTACGAACAGCTGGTCCTCCTGTAAGGCCCTCATTTACAGTCTTAAACTTGTGAGGCTTCTCCTTCATTTTTCTGCATTTGCCTAAAATAAACCTTGCCATCTACTGTTTACTGCTAAAGACAGTTAACTGCAGTGCAAAGGTTCTGCATAGCTGCATTTCACTCCAAAACAAGTGACATATGTTGTGTGTGTTACACTGTGATCCAGAAATTGTGATTTAGCTTGACAAAGCTGGAATATCTGCCTGTGGATAATTTTTTTTCCCTTTTTGGGGGGGAAAATCACACTTAAAGTCAGCTAGTAATTTATCATTTCCATGTCATTGACTGAAATTTTCCAGAAATAACAGAGGTAAGACACTTAACATAAGTACTGCCATAAAAGTGCAGAGAGATGACAATGTAATAAGGAAATCAATTCCCCAAAACAAACAAAAACCCACAAAGCATTTAGAGTGCATTTTAATTATGTCCCATTTTCATGACCATGTTGAATTGAGGTATTTCTAATACAGATTCTTGCCTTACTACTAATCCCCTAGATTCTTGTTTTAGCAACAATTTTTAGTAGTTAAATAAAATCTTAAGTATTTCACTGCCTAAAGTAGGCAGTAACATGTGAATGCTGGAATTTAGGTTTTGCTGTCATTTGCATTAGTTTGTAATGCTTAACACTTTCATTTTAAAATGATCGCATAGGAAAAAAGCCAGTCCTCAACACATGATTTTGATGGAATGACGGGAACATCTGAGAAACAAAGAATATTCCATCAACACCCAGACCGATGTCTTTGTAAAGAAAATGTGTACTGTCCTGCCATCCACTCCTGCGTTGGCAACTCCCACTGCAGCAGCTTGCTCTCTCATTGAGCCCCATGGACTCCCCAGTGCCTTGGGAGAGTGCATTTGCTTATGGTGCAGGCAACCTCCGTATCATCCGGCCCAAAGGGACAGCGGTTATTGGCTCTGCACTCGCTCCTACAACGATCAGTCTGGGGGCTGTGGAAAACTCAGCGCTCTGTTAATCCATTTGTGCCATTTACAGTCCAAATCAATGAGCCAGCACTGAATTTCTTTCTGTGTTTTCCCATCCCACTGGCTGCGCTCTCTCCTGCTCAGTCCCTCCCCACGAGCAGCTCCGAGGTTTTGCTCTCGGCAGCAAGTGACATGCAGCAGACAGCAACACTCTCACTCAGCTTTTCTGCTCCCAGGCGTTTCAGCTCCTCAGCACATTTCTAATCCCGCCTCTGAGCTCTCAGGAGACAAGTTTGGCCTCACTGCCTCCCCTTGGCTTTCTGTAGACCTCAGCCCTTTCTTCTGGATGTTCAAATGCTTTTCATGGGAGAGTACTCCTTGGCATCTGTCAGCTCTATTCTTCTCACAACCTGTTCTTGCATGATTCAGGACTATAACCCCATTCCAATAAGCTAAAATTGACATTATTTACTGTTGCCAGCATTGCAGCTGCAGTACCTGACAGGAATCACCAAGAACCTCCCAGCTAAACATGACTACTTCCATACCTGCAGTTTACTTGCTTTCTTGTCAGGAGTCTGACCTTACAAACATGGGAGAACAAGGAAAGATTTCAGACAAGAATCCACAACAATCCTACGAACAGCAAACTTGCAACTCTCCTACATGTTTTTTCTCCATAATTTGGCTCCTTGCAAGGCAAATTATTTGTGACAAAGAAGGATCCCCTGTATGAGCTTGTAAGGAGTCATTCACACCCACAGTGTTGCACAAGTCATTCAACAAAGTATCCTGAATAATAGGAAAAATAGATTGAAGCTGAAAATCACTGCTCTCCGGATTACAAGGAGCCTGGTCTTAATCACACCTTCCTGCTCGTGTTGGTATATGTCCTGGCTTGGCAGGAGACGGATCTCCAGGTACAAAAGAGCCTGAGAACCTCTGCTCCAAACAAAACAAATCTACCTATAGCCAGCACATCACTGCTTCCCTCAGAGCAAGTCAGATGCACTTCCAAATAGCTGAAGATTTATAATCTCCTTTTTCATGATCTCTGCCCTTCTTTCTCTGCCTTTCACAGTTATTTGAAGATCGTTGTTGGACTCAAAATATGTATACACGTAAATGTCTCTTTTTCTCAACTGACCTAAATCAGTCCTTTCAAGCACAGCACCTGGACGTTAGCTGTGGATGCCAGTTTTGCTCTGGGGAGAATGGCCTGGTGGACCTGCTGAGCAAGTAGAGTCGACTGTAGGAATCTCAAACCCATAGAAAGGGATTGGGTTGGAGAGAGGATCACAGGACTTATCTTCCTTTGCTTCAAGGACTTTGCTTCTATCTTTTTCAGGTCATTGGCAATAGAAAGTTGCTCGCTTCTGATGGCTCTGTGGTGACTCACGAAAGAGAATGTGTCCTGTTTATTTCACTTATCATGGGCTGATAATCACATTTCAAAGTCGTAATTAGCAGCAATGATTAAAGTCTCAGCAGCCATACATAAGGCTGAAATGGCCGGTGACTGAAGTCTCTGTACATTGTCCTGCTGTGTCAAGGTTAGACCGTGCTGTTGTCCCTGTTCCATAGACAGAACTCACCAGGACTGCTAATCAACACGTTTCATAGGCTCTATCTGCCCACGCAATTTCTCTTTAATCCCTTATTCCAGGACTGACAGACTTAATAGCTGTTTTCAAAAATGGAGGGAACACGTAGAAAGACCTATTTTCTAGCATGCATTAGATATAAAAATATCAGTGTCAGCTGGCAGGCAACCTTTCCTTTCATAAATACAGCTTTGCAAGCTAAAACCCAGCTGGGATGAAAGGCAACTTTATATAAAGGCAGTGCCGGCCTGCCTGTCATTCCCTTCGCTCTCAAATTAGTGAGGGCTGCTCACCACCTCATACAGACTTGCCAGAAAGATAGATAGATAGATAGACAGATAGATATAGACAGACAGACAGATAGGAAGGAAGGAAGGAAGGAAGGAAGGAAGGAAAGAAAGAAGGAAAGAAGGAAAGAAGGAAGGAAGGAAGGAAAGGAACAAGGAAGGAAAGAAGGAAGGAAAGAAGGAAAGAAAGAGGGAAGAAAGGAAAGAAGGAAGGAAAGAAAAAAGAAAGAAAGAAAGAAAAAAGAAAGAAAGAGAGAAAGAAAAAGAAAGGAAGGAAGGAAGGAAGAAAGAAGTTGCTCACAAGCATTAACCAATGCCAAAGAGAGTTGCTCAGGATAATCCTTGTGCTTTGAAGCATGAGAATAACAATCACCAAGTTTTGTTACTGTTGTGGGGTTTTATGGGTGATGCATCCTGTTGAGGCATCTGGAAGCACAGGCCTGCAGAGGTTACGTGCATGGCTGCTCAGGCTCCAAAACATGGGCACCCTTTGTGCTCCATTGTTCAACGATTTGCAAAAGTGTGTTTGGGCTCTTATCGGTTCTTTGGCTTTTGGACAGGTTTGCAGCATCCAAGTTCATCTCAAATGTGGAAAAATGTCCTCTTGCATTTTTTTTTTTTCTTTCTTTCTTTCTTTCTTTCTTTCTGTCCCAAGAGCCCAGCTCCTGGAATTCATTTATTTGGTAATTATTTTATGTGTATGATGTGTTAAACCATTCAAGGAATTAATGTAAGTTGCTCTCCATTGTTTAAATTTGTATCTGATCCTATGATTAAAAAGCTTGTCATCAGTTTAGTCCAGAAGGACGGTTATTCCATCTACTCCTTACCAAGTATATTTTCATTGTTTTCTTGTTTGGAGTCCTCCATTTGGAGTGTTTGATCTCTGTTTTTTTCAAGCAAAGGCTTGAATTTTCACTATGGAGAATTTGTCCTAGTTTGTTTAAGATTAGGAAATTTAACATGAAGGCAACCATTATCAGAAGCTATTTGATGAATAAAAAATGCACATTTAATTCAATAATCATGTTTAAATCAAGCTCCAGTCAGTGGGAGGAGAACAATGTTCCATCAGCAAGTGTAGCACAGAGGGGTTTGTTGTTCTCTGCTTTTTGCCTAAATATTTTCAGCTCTAAGGTAAAGCTTTACATAAACCCTGTAAAGAAAAAACCTCTGAAGGATCTGAATTTCTATCCTGCTAAGCACAGAAAGCGCTGATGAGTCACTGCAAAGCTTTTCCAAACTTATCTGAATGCGTCTGACGTGGGATTTGGGTTGGGACTGGATAGGCACAAGTGCACTCAAAGCATCTCCTGGAGTTTCTGGCTGCAATCTAGTTGGAAGGATCTTAGAGCAACTTTCCTTGGGGCTGCCTAAGGTTCTGTCAGGCAGAAACAAGCATGTAGATTTGCAAACATTAAAAAAGAAACCACTGAAAGCTAAGCCACTTCAAACACTCAGTGTTTTTGGGTTTGGCTCATTTGTATTTCTAGTGAAGAATCATAAAAATACCAGAGCATACGGCTTCCAGCTCAGTTGCAAAACTCGCCCATGGCACAGTGGGAAAGGAGTCGGAGGGTTTTGGCCCCATTTGTCTGCACCTCGGCTGCTCCCCCAGGAAAGTGATACCTCAGTGCCGCCTCCTGGCTTCCTCCTCCCCAGCGAGGGATCATCCCAGCAAGATACAGTGCCACTGCTACCTTGTGTTTGCTCTGTGGTATTGAACAACTAGTCTGGGGTTTTTTTTTAGTACCATAAACACAGAGCTCTGCAAATGACTTTGTGACTAGAGATAGTGCTTAGATGTGAGGAACAGCTATGGCAGAGTCAATGTTGTGGCTCACTGCAGTGCATTGGTGTCCCTGGATGGGGTCAGGCACCTGGGGGACCTGTTTTGGGATAGTCAGTAGGGTAAGTGCAAGCATATGTCCTCAGCCTTCCTTTCTCCTCTCCTGCTACAGCCCCTTCCCCAGGGCTGCCAGCAGGCATCTTTGTTCACCCAAGACTGATCTTTCTGCTAAGAACAGGCACCTGCAAAGGCCACGGGAGGAGGGAGAGGCACAGCCAGCCACCTTTGGCACTAAAATGTAGGATATCACTTTTTGCATGATCATACTGAAGTGTCATAACAAAGCCCCAGTGCTAGTGATGAATGGGGACAGGGAACCAGAACAACCACCCCATATTCTCTTCTTAGATGTAGTCGAAGTCATAGAGCCATACTTGTGTTTATGGAGTCTCCTCTCAGACCCCATTGATCTTCCATGTTTAGCTGAAAATGCACCGGCTCACACCACCTCGCAGAGACCCTGCTAGCCCGGCATAGCCCGGAGGTAGAATAGCTCCATCTTGGGACACTCCACTGGGAATTAGGAAGGAGGGACACACACATAGAATCATAGAATCATAGAATGGTTTAGGTTGGAAAGGACCTTGAAGATCATCGAGTTCCAACCCCCCTGCTATAGGCAGGGACACCTCCCACTAGACCAGGTTGCCCAAGGCCACGTCCAGCCTGGCCTTGAACACCTCCAGGGATGGGGCCTCAACAACCTCTCGGGGCAACCTGTTCCAGTGCCTCACCACCCTCAAAGTGAAAAACTTCTTCCTAATGTTCAATCTAAACCTGCCCTCTTCCAGTTTGAAGCCATTCCCCCTCGTCCTATCACTACATGCCCTAGTAAAAAGTCCTTCCCCAGCTCTCCTGTAGGCCCCCTTTAGGTACTGGAGTCTTAAACTTTGTGAGACATGTGAGTCTTAAACTTTGAGGAGCAGCACGTGTAACTCAGGTCAATGATCTTCTTCAGCCCTCTAAAACTTTCCTTTCCTAAACTGGAACTAAATGAAGACTTCTGAGCGTTTCAAACTGTGTGAGGATTTGCCCTACTCGGCTTCTACTTCTGTATTGAGCGCCAGGTACCAGGCAGGGCAACTCAAACTACTCAAACTCCTAGAACAAATCCAGGACATATTGAACATTTCAGAAAAAAAGGATAAAAAGTCACATGGAATGTTATTCAGACTAAAGGGAACTTGTTAAATTTTGAACCATTTGTGTCTGTGGTGTCATTATGTGTATTATAACCTGCCTTTTTTTAAATGAACATGAAACATCATCACTCTTTGGCAATGTCTGCTGGGAAGATGAGTTTGAGGAAAGCTGCTGCCACAAGCATTTTTTAGGGATTTAATTGCCTGCTCTGGCAGCCAATCCAAAGTCTTGATTTAATTTCTTGTATTTTGTCAAGGTTATAATTAGCTTTAAACTTGTGATGAAGACCTGCAAAGCTGAGGTAAGCAAGTTGCTTGTGGCTGGGACCACGGTTTTGCTGGGTATCCCATCCCAAATCCTCCCAGGGACCTTGCCTACATACTGACTTACTGTAATTTTCCCTGTGATAAAAATAAGTTACAAAGGCCTAACACTAATTAGTCACTAAAATGCCTAGGTTTTCCTTTCCCACTTGCTACATAATAGAGTCCTTCTAACATCCAATGCAGATACAGCTTGATTTTAGATCCCAGGATGTTAAAAACTGTCCTTCATCTCCTTTCCTAATCACCAACATTTGTAATGTGCCCATCTGCCCCCAAACTTCACACATACACTGTATTTTGAAGCTGTGAATTTCTGTACAACTCATTTCCTGCAAACTCAGTCAGACTCTAGGACGTGAAACTTGCTTAAAACCAAAGTGGATGTGTTTTATGTCAATATGTTTACACATCAAACAAAACTGAAATGTTACCTTACTTGGTAAAATATATTCCAACTCAATTTACCAGGGAAATGTCATAGGTAAATATCACAGCACAACCTCTGCACAAATGTACTTTTTTCCTTCAGTGACATGTTTGAGATTAAGCATTCTTTTGGGAAATGGTATTTCTGGACGTGCTTGGTATCTAGAAATTATGTTTCTTGTCAAATAGTAATAATTTATTTCTGCTATTCAGCTACACATTTCTCTTGCAATGGGAGGCACAGTAGAATGGGTTTCTCTGTGGTATCATTAGAAAAAAAAATCAGTTTGCAGAGTTTACCATGACTAATTAAAAAAGTACGTTTTAAGTATAACAAAGAACCATGTAATGATATTAACAGAAAATGTAATTGAAGAGATTAAAAAGGCATAAAGATTATTTTTTCTGCTTTCTTTCTGGTTTTGGTATCTTTTTGTCATTTGGTTACTTTGCCACGATTTTAAAATGCCACCTTTGTCAGACACTTTTCTCCAGGCAACATTAAGGAACCCTTTCTGCCACCCTAATCACAATAATTTCTATCCCTGTAGGTATCCTGAAACAATGTGCTAGGATTATTCATGGAGTTCCAGAGTGAAAAATAGGAACAAAAATATCAAAACTCATCTGACTACTCTTTGTGTTAACCCTGCTGCTTCTAAACACTGTGAGTGAGGAATCTTGTTTCATATCATATCATACAAAAGAGAGGAGGCTGAGAAGAACACTATCTTGGGACTTACTTGCTTCTGTCAGTTTATGTCACAACATTACATTTATTTTAATGAGGGGGTGTTACATTTCATGTCTGCCTATAATAACTAGATTAAAACAAACGGAAAAAGACATGAAAGCCAGAAAATTCTAAAGCACTAGACATTTTCACAGCTAATGAGACCACTCTATTAAATCAAAAAACATAATCTGTTAAATTAGAAAAGATAAACACAGTTGCTTTTTAAAAAAAATAATAAAAAAATAATCTTCATTAATCAGTTTTAAACCAAGCCATGTTGGTTAAAAGTAGACAGAAATGTTTTTTCCTTCTCAGAGTTTCCCTGAAGAATTTCCTCCAAAGTTTCTGGTGCTGGTTGCTAGCAGAGAAGACACATAAACTCCAACAGGCCAATAACATGCTCTAGGATGGTAGCTTCCTTGTGAGAACAGCATAAAGAAATTTCAGTACACTAGCTATATTGTAAAGGAAAAAGGCAGTTTTAGCTGCTAAACAATACTGTCCTGGCATTTACCCTCTCATCCAAGCAGTGTGCACAACTGTTGTTTGAGCAGAGAGCACTGTGCGATGCCATGCAGTGTCTGATATAGTCTATTATGTCCCTACAGTGTTGGCAATTCTTGACTTATGTCTCCTCCTGTCCTCCTGTAGCAGGGACAGACAGGGAAGGGAAGGGAAAGACAGCTGCCTGCCGCTGTCTTTTAACTCAAGCAAACTAAAAGGGGTTACATAGATGCCTTTACTTCCATCTGACAGAAGGGAAAGAGACATCTGTTTCCTTGGGACTGCATTTATCCCCAGACAAGAACTGTCAAAGGAAAGATATTTTTCCTTTTGTTAAACTTTGTTAGACTACATAACAGAGTGAAAAACAGAACAAAAACATGAGGAATAGGACATTGCTCCAGGTTAACCTTTAGAGGATAAAAAAATTAACTCACAATTTGCTGTGGGACAAACTAATGCTACATAATAATTTTAAACTAAATACCACCCAGGCCATCATTATTATGGCTTTATGTGACATATTACAAACTACAGCTAGTTGTACCATTGAAAAATGATACTGCTTTGAATTCAGATAAAGGATACAGAAAAATAATTTCCACTCAATCCTCTATCAACGTTTGCATCATTCTATATTTGATATTTTATGTTCCCCTCAGCACTATTATTTTCTTTACAGACAAGGCAATTCGCTCTTCACCTGGGCAAATAAAGTTGCATGCATATGTATTCACTCATGATTTTTTTATATTGCTAAATGAGCTATTCAACACTTTTCAAACAACTCAATTAACATATTTTCTTTATTAAACTTAATTTATTTTTATATTTGCTTTATAAGCCCGTCACTTGTAAACCATTTGTTTATGTGAAGACTGAGGGATTTTATATGAACAAGACATGTTACTCTAATATTTTATTTTTCAGTTTCATCTCTCTCCTTAGTAATTTTGTATCAAAGTGCTAATAGCATCTTTCTGTTCTTCATCATGAACTCAAATACCACATAATTCTCTTTCCACCTAATCACATTGTTTATTCTTTTAAAAAAGAATATTTACATTATATGATGCCTTTTAATCTGTCAAATCATTCTTCTGTTCTACCGCTAACTTCTGTAAACTGTCAGCCGTATGTATTTCTAGAAGAGTATGAACCATCACGTGATATGTGTCTCTCTCATAACTGCCTGAAGAGAACTAGATGGGTAGGTATCTCACAGGTAGAACTATTCGTGCTACCCCGCTCTATTAACCTGGCACTGTTAACATGGTTAGCATTGTTGCCTGAATTTGTCCTCCAGTTAATCTCCCCGCTCTTTTTCCATGTCTCAAATCAGATCCTTTCTTGGCTTAGGTTAAGGCAAGAAAAAAACCCAACCTTTTCTTCCACACACAGCATTTCCACCCAACACTGCCCACACTGTCCTAGTGTAAGGCCAAGAATAGGTACAATTCACTCACAGAGAAAAATTTCCTACATATAAAAAAGGCCTGACTCTAGTCTGAGATTTTCTATTCCTGGAAGTCTAGAAAGAAGCCAGTGGCCTGGAGTCCACTCCATTCAACGCAAACTCATTTGCACAGCAGTTCCAGTTAAAGGTTTTCTTGGGCTTCGTCTGATTTCCTAAACTCTTCTACACTTTGTATTTTCTTAAAAAAAGGTATGAAGAGTCTTGGCCTAATCAACAGCCATGGTATAGCTGAATGAAACAGGGGGTTTCCTGGTCTTACACACTTGTACAGCAGTAAAACTGAGCAGTGTGAGGAGACCATGGCTGACATGGCCATGGTGCACTTTTTGCTCTTCATTGACTACCAAGAGCCTTGGTTTCTCTAGCAGTGAAAGTGGGGAAAGAAAGAGTCATCATTTCTTTCAGATTGTGAAGTAATTATCAGGTGTTCATGCTCAAGTCCAATACTGAGTGTACACTTTACCTCCATATTGCTCTGCAGTACAGCAGGGTCAATAACTCACCCTCCTTCAAGATATTTCCTTGATTTTGGCTGCACACACTCCGTTCTCGTAGGTGCACCACAGTTTGAGATACAGACCTCCATAGCACTGCGTTCCGCAAGACAATGCACAAACAGAGGTTGATGCTGTCAAGAAAAGAACACTTTATTTTTCTTTCAGAATAGCCAATGCACTCTCTCAAGGAAACTTACAGCTGCTCCATTCATGCTGCTTTACCCTTAGGAAGGATTCAGCTGCAACTTGAATTTTAAAATTGCACAGACCCACTTAGGTTTAATTAATTGATAAAATAAGTTTTTGGTGGGAACAATTTCTTTGAAGTTTCCTTTGATTTCTACATTTGAGTTTCCCGTGACAGTGAAATTCATGTGCCAAGTATGCACAGGATGTCAAGATATACATTTTGGTAAAAAAAATCCAAACTAATAACTGTGTCATGTTTCCTACTTGCTACATGACCTCTATGGCTCTCACAGGCACATTAGTTTCTCTACATTTTATCTAAAGGAAATAAAAATAGATCTAGTCTCTCATAAAACTTCCTAGGCACGAATCAATGCAGGGCCTCCTCCAAAGTCTAGTCAGGATGACATATAAGATCCACGGTGTATGTCACCTCCGTCTGCAGAGACACAGAAATAACAGCTTTGGTAGAAAGCCAAGACAGCTACTCGCATAGCAAAACCCGTCAATTTTATTGTTTCATTCTTTTCTCACTTCTTTTATTCAGCCCCCATCTTTCACTGTGTGTGGCTCCCAAAACTATTAACTGCTTAGATTGGATATCACTACTTTTTTACTACATTTCTACAATGGATTCTTCTGTAGAAGAATATTTTTGGAATATTTTAGTCTTTGCTAACAAGGAAGCACAGGAACAAGATGTACAGTAACTGCCTGAGCCACCGGAAAGTACAAATGCTGCCTCCAGAAAGCACAACTGTTTTACCATCCACACAGCAGCTGTGATTTGGGACACCACACAACTTAGGGAAAATTTTCTTCAGGCAACCTCCAAGTCACTTCAATTTCAAATAAGAAATATGTTTCTTGCATAGGTGTTTCCTTCCTAGCAGACCACCATTAGGAGATGTCTCTGCCATATCCTGTTCTGAAGGTTTGGTTTAAACGTCCCTTGTAAGTGAACTGACACGTGAGTGTTCACGGCTCTTAATGGATGCAAGCCGCACCAGCAATCTTCCAAAATACATTACTAAGACTGGTTCTCAAGAGTAGAGCTCTATGGGGTGGTAGAGACAGAGGTATAGCATGGCACTCGGTGTCTGGGAGAACTGCCCGGTTCCCTGCTATCGTCTGTCTCCAGCTGATCCATGTATCAGTCGCTCTGGCAGCAGTTTGCCTGTTCTCTCATTGGAAATAACACACACTCCAGGGCAACATCCGCGGGCAGCTGTGCCCTCCCCAGCCGAGCACTCGCAGAACAAGGCAGCGAGGGCTCGAGCTGGCTGGGGAGAAGCCTGCTCTCCTCCAAATGACAGATAAAGAAGTCCTTGGGCATTGCACTGGATGGTGGGAGTTTCCTTTTCTTTTGTTGTTTCTTTTTTAATTTGGCAGAGAATAGTGGAGTGGAAATTGGCTGTGTAGCTCAGGCGTGCACGGAGCATTATGGAGAGTTGAGGCACTGAAAAATTCAAAGCAGAAATGAGTCATTTACCAGGACCATTTTTAAGATGGCAGAAATACATATTTGCACTATCTAGAATTTAATCAATGCTTTAATGAATCACAGATCTTCCATATTTTTCACGACAGTTGACCTTTGCTCTTTCCCTGGTTTTAATTTTGCATCTTTCAATTCTTTTTTTGTGAAGCAAGATGGTTTTTGCCATATGTTAAAGTTTTTTTCTCCGTGCCATTATTTCCCTTGACATTTACCTGCTCAACACATCTTGAAAACTTTAGATCACTGCTTTCTTTTCTCTAAGACTTTTTGTCTCTGCCTGCTGGCTTTTAAAAGACCCATCAACTACTGTAGTGTTAGATTGCCCCTAGAGCTGATACATATTTTACAGCCACCTCAGGTTTTTTTGGACACGATTGATCTATTTCTTCTTTTAATTTTGTTTTTCATTCACCGCCCTTTACCTAGCACAGGATTTTGCCACTACTTTTTTTTGTCACATTTTCTCTGGAGCTGAGGTTTGCTTTGGCTAGTTTCACACAGTTATAGGTATAACCACATCTAAGCATAGTTATTCCAGTATCTGTGTTACTGCCAACAGAAGGGCCATGACACATTTACCTTCCATCAACTAAAATGCATTTTTCACTTCTGTATGAAATTAGTGCTTTATTATCTGCTCTTTTATATACTTCACAGGTATCCTTTTGGGAATGCTACTAACCCATCCATTACAATCACTGATACCGGGAGAGGGACTGGCTTGCTTTGGGGTGGTTGGGGTCCCTTAGCCCTGACCCTCTCCCAGTAATTCCTTTCCCCAGGTAAGATAAGGCTCTGCTCCTGTGTCACTGCCATTTGCAGATGGGCTCATAATGGTACACTGGCATAAATTTCAAGTTACCTAAGGAAGCAAAACTGTACATTTTTTTGGCTATATTATTTTGCATGGGCAGCTGAGCCATCCATGCAGAAGGGATAAGAAACTGCAAGAAAGGGATGGGGCAGAGAGATGGGGGAAGGAGTACTGTTGTAGCCACTCTATAAGCTGTCCTTGCTTGGGAATGTGAGACTCGGTTCTTCCACTGTTTTGATTCTGGGAGTCACAGTTGTGCTTCTTTGCTCTACCTCCATTTACTATTGCCCTTCCCAGTTTTGGCACCGCAGTTATCTATTACCAAACTGATGTCCTATTTTGTAGTACTTCAGTAAACATTTGTAGGAAGTTGTTGAACTGACTTTGACAATGATCTGTTAAATGTTTGGCAGCCCATAAGTGATTGTTCTGCTTTGGAAGGCATAATTAATACTGCTGTAAATGTGTGGGAGCTGTCTCACCTTCCTGAATATATTATGACATTATATTCTTATGTTCAAACTTTTACTATCAGTTGCTGCCTATCAGTGTTGCTTCCATCAAGTATTTCCCAACAGATCACAAGCAAAATAAATAATTACCTTTTTCTGTTACTCCAGTATCCTTTCTAATTCTCCTCCTTCGAAATCTCTTCTTTCACCACATTTTATAATCTTGTCACTATTTTCTTTTCATCACATGACAACCTTCTAAAGAAGCTCTGAAGTTAGGCTACATAAAATAAACAAGTCATTCAGTACAGAATAAGTTTCACAATATCTATAAGAGTATGAGTCTGTACCAGTCTTTGTTCACAAAGTTTTCCTCTGCTTCGTGTTCTCATTTTCATCTATTTGCCTTGCTTGGGCTTTTAGGGTCCCAGTCCTGATCTGAATGAACACATATAGTCTGAGTCAAATCAGTGAGGTCTCATCTTTATGTTTAATTATGCATACAGATATTTATGGAATTTGTGAATTGAAGAGCAGATTTTGTGTTTGGTTTTGTACTTGTTTTTTCAAAGAGCTATGAAAATGTATGGAATTGTGTAATAACAGATAGATAGATAGATAGATGGATAGACAGATAGATAGATAGATGGATAAAAACCTCTGGCAGTATAAAATTCACATCTCCAGAGAAAGCACCTTATGTAGGTTTCTTTGGTCATGGGAAACAAGAAATGGAAGATCTTGGGAACTACGAATCAGCTTGCTAACATTTCTGCTGAGAATCTGATTCAGAAAACTTATCTTTTCCCAACTAGCTGCCTAGTTGATAGGAAGTTATGTTCTTATATAGGACATAGCAGTTCATTACTTACTTCAGAATACATTAGGCATAAATCTGTCCTCAAACAGGTGCAACTCCAGAATTTGAGAAGTCAGAATCAAGCCCAGTATACTATATTCAGTGTATCAAATCATTTAGAGTCTTTTTCTTACTTGCATAGAATTCTGACATTCATGTATACTTCAGCCCTTTGGGTTGACAGACAGTTTTCAAATACTAAATTCAACAGCATATCACACTTGTGTTATGCATATGACAGGATTAGACCTGTTCCAAGAGCAAAACAAAACCAAACAAATATCCCCAAATCCCTCAGACTGAAATTTTCACTAGACGTATTTTTCTGCTTAATGTGCGTACTTTCAACAAAATCCTGCTTCAACCGTAAAAGAAGTGTGGTCTCCCAAAAAGTTAAGCTGCTGAACTTTTATGTAAATAAAAGTTTTTAATTTCTTTTAAATAACATAAGAGCACTCATTTACTACACAGAAACAATTTGCTTTGAGTTTGCATGTGTGGTAATCAGAGCTGATGTTTTATTTATTTTTTTAGTTTATTTATTGTTACATCTTTTTAAAGATTGAAAAAATAAAAGATAAATTAAGATAAAAAATACTCAAATAAATCTGATAAAGATTGTATGGTATGTGCAGCTGAATAGACCAAAGTATTGGTCTCTGGTCAAAAATAAGTTTCACTAAATTTTAAAGCTTCAAATTTCAAAGAGTTCAAAACATTCTATGTTTTTTAATGTATTATAGTCTGGTTTTCTTTCAAATATTAGATTTTTTTCAATTCTTTGTATACAAGCAATTTTAACACAAAGTTTCACACATGCACAAACACACGAGGAGGCTGAATTTGTTCATCTTGCTCCAGTAGAAAGAAGTGGCAATGAGTGACTGGGCCAGATTACCTGTATAAAGAATATTTGTGTTGAACAGACACAGATTTTTTTTTATATGCAATATTTCATCTCTATAATGCACATAATGAGAATGGTAACCATTGTAAAATGAGTGTTCAGCGTGTCAGGATGTGTGAACGATTCTGACTGATGGTCTCTCAGGCCGTGATACCGGGAACATAATTGAAGGTACTACGGTTGGTACAATTACCCTGAAATGTGTTAGAGCTTCTCAGTGTAAGAGAGGACTAAAAACCTGGATAATCTTTGACTGGCTAACTAACAGTAGTTGCTCCTATGCCAGCTCTGACTTTTGGAAAGAAGGGAATATAAAGGCTCTGAGGTGCAGACAGAGGACTGCATCAAAGTCACCCAGTGATGCCCTAACAGTCAGACTTTGAGACCAGTGGTTTTTACAGCTGGTCATGGCCTGGAAGCAGAGCCCCGGAGCAGGTAATTGCTGAGAATAGAATTCTTCTGAATAAGTCCTCCCTGTTGATATTCCTGTGGGCATTATGCGGCAGGTGGGCTTCCCCCATATCATTTAGTTATTCATATCACTTAAGCCTGAGAAAATATTAGAGAATTGTACCTGTCGGGTATTTTAAATCCAGTGTGCTTTACTATTTTCTGACAGAGCTGCTATTTCACATCTTGGACATATGACTGGTTCTTTAGTCATGTAACATTGGCACCCACTTTTCAAGGCAACTGAAATTTCAGGAGTCTGCAAATGTTTCTTCACTGGGAAGCATGCGGAAACAAGTTCTTGAATATATAGATATCTAACTTTGGTTTTAGCCAGAGAAATCATGGTATCTAAGGTAGGTCTAGAGATTCTGTCTAGAGGCAGAGTGCTTAGTATCTAAAGATAACAATGCTGCCAATTCCTGTAAGTTTTTCTTAAATTCTCTTTTATTCCTCTATTTCCCATTGTGTTTTCTTTCCTTTCCTCTATTAGGGGTGTAATCCATTGCCCATTTGAGAGAAATCTTGTTGTGTCTTTCATGTCTGCAGGTACTGGCAGAAGGTATGAAGGGTACCCACGCAGCAGCCCGGTCTGCAGAGGTATTAGCTACATACGTACTACACACATACTACTAAACTAAACTAACTAAAGAGGAACAAGGGATTGTCTTTCGTTCTGGCAAAGGGGCACAGCATGGCTCATGTCTATGCAGCTAAACCTTCATCCTCCTCAAAACACACTGGTCTCATCCATACCATCTGCTCTGATTAATCCCTGCCTTGCAGTAACCCCCCAGTCATACCTAGACCTTTTCTGGGGCAGCACTAGTTATAAGGAGCTTAAAATATATTTCCAGTAATCAGTGTATTGATTAAAGCTAGGATTGCCCTAATACTACTGCCTCAGAAAAGTTTCATGGAAACCTCATGGCTCTGACTGGTTCCTTTTATTTAAAAAAAAAGAATTGTAATTTTGTACTGTTGAGGAGCTCAATTCAAGAATACAAATTTATTTCAGGGACAGTCAAAACACTTCTTTGCTTCCCCCCCACCTCCCTTCTTGATATTTAAGAGACATAATAGCTACATGGTTGTCCCTACCATGGTGTTTGGGAAATGAATGAGAAATGACAGGTAGCTGAATGGCATTCTAGAAAATCCCACTTGACTTTGGAGAATTCGTTAATCTGAAGTTTCACAAAGCTACTTAGAATTCTGATTATCACCTTGCTTCCTTCTTAGATACAATTCATTAATAATGGTAGAGCTTTATGCAGTGAGCTTTCCCTCCAAGGTTGTAACTAGTAATGATCGATTAATGTCTGCACCACCACTCGTACTGGAGAGTATTCACTTCATTTCTTTACTCTGCTTTCTACCACTTCTACCTCTGCATCCCTGTATTTAAAGAAGAAAAGGAGTGAGGTACAGAGCAAAAGAGTAATTTACAATAGAGTAGGAAGCACGTGGCAGTGGTGAAAATATAGAAGTCCAAATAGAGAAGAAAGATAAGGATGAAAAGTTCATACAGTGCAATAATGGCAAAGAACTAAGTTTATTCTTCAATATGAAGTAAGGTTTTCAAGACTGACCAAATATGAGAGACTAACAACCATGTACTCATTTCATAATATCTGAAGTTCTTCGTTTTTTTAAATTATTCAGTGAACATACGCTAACCGAAAAAGAGAACCAACTAACACACTTTCCAGAGACCTTACCCTAACAGACTGCAAGTAAAACACAAAGACCTAAAACGTTTTGCAGATCGTGACACAGATTATCCTGAATCTTTTACAGATGTTCATCCCCATAGCCAGTTTTAAGTCTATAAAATCTAACATGAAAATACCATGCCTTGCTTTTTTGTATATGTGTTACAAGAGCCTTAATTCATGAAACTTCCAGAAGCACTGTGCTAGAAGAGTGCAGGAGAGCTCCAAGACTTGTACAATAGCTCATCAAGGTGAGTGGAGACCACAGAAGAACGTATAAGGTAGTGTACTGTGTCAGAGTGAATGTGACAAGTTTGCTTTGGGTCCGGCACTCGTTCTTTTTCTCTGTGCTTGAGTCTACCCCCTCAGCTCACTCCCCATCTATTCCTGTTCCCAAACCCAGGCTCATCATAGCTGAGATCTGATCATTGCCTCGTCCTTGTCAGTCAAACTATCCTTAGTCTTGTCCTTATCCTAAAGTTAACAGGTCTGCTGAACTCTACTGCTGTCTGCTACCAGCCCATATCTACCCTGCCATCTGCTTTATACTAATCTAATCCTCAAAAAAAACCCAACAACAATCCTCTTGCAAATTCCTGCTCTATTGCTCATGTGATTGCTAATCCAAAATCCAAGAATGTTTCTGCTGTCAGTCAAACCATGGTACTGTGTGAAGGGGCTTCTGTTCTGACCTGCCAGCAAGGCTAGTCCTGACTGGGCATAACTAAAAATATGTGTTACAAAAGAATTAGCTTGCTGGCAAATGGTTGTTATATGACAATGGGACTTGAGTAAAGTCATGGTGGGGAGGGGAGGCTTTGTCTGTGGAGAAATTCTGAAGGAGCACGAATTAACTTTAGGCCACCTGCTTCTGGAGAAAATTGAGCATTGCTCTTTGGGCACATGTGAAATGAAAGCCTAAATACATTGTATTGTTAGAACTTACTGAAGTGGTTGGGTGTGATTGGTGACTACTTCTATCACCACTGTGTTTTGAGAAGTTCCTGAACTCCTTTGCAAATGCAAAAAACTCTTTCTTACAGCCCACTGAAATCACTCTGACCAAACCCTCTAAAGATACTCTGCAACAAGATCAGAACTTAACTCCATCCATAGCACTATGACAAGCTAGAGTGACAAATGTGATTTATGGCATCAAGTCTTCCCTCACTCTCCATGACACATTTCTTCCTTCTACTCCCCAAAAGCTTCTACCGTTTCCACTCCCTCTTTGAAGGGGCTCGGGTCTTAATCACCTTTTTGTCTCCACCTTATTTCTGTTTGTCTCATTCAAAAAACTCAGTTCAAATCTTATCTCTATGCTGCTTACACTGAGATGGACTTCTTTACTCCAGATTTGTCTTCTCATATGCCAAGTAAAAATGTTATTTTTCTAACATCTTCTCATGCTTTTGAAAGGAATTCAGAAGGCAGTAAGAAAAGGTGCAATTTCATTGCATTTGGTTGCTGTTTATAAAAGCCTCTGGATCTTCTCCTTCTGTGACCAGGGACTGTGCGTTTGGTCCATCGTGTCATCCCATGGCATCCCCAGCTTCAGCCTTGGCACAGTTCCAGAACTGCTCTGGTACCTTTAAGAGCTTGAGGGAGCAAAGGAGGGCAGGCAGGCGGCAGGCAAGGGTGTTGGTTAGATAAAATCAGCGCATACCTGAACTGGAGGCCTTCTTTAAATATATCACAGGATACAGCAGCCATTACTTTCTAAAGGAAAGCTCATGTTCAACCTGTACAGATTTGTATGAGATATAAAATATCCCATCATTTTACTGGAGAATAATGTAGCTGAATGTTTATTTAAGTTTAAATAATAAAATATATTTTTAATTTTCTAGTCTGTTATGTTTTATAGTTTAAAATAACTGACGATACCCACAATTGCAGGGGGTAGCAACCTTCTTTGAGAAAAATGCAGGTTACAGACTTTCTCTGGCTTGGTGGCCTTCATTTAAAATGCTGCTTTTAAGGTTTTGCCTCTATTATGCTTATCTTCATTAATATTAAATTAATAATATCTGTTAATATTAATATACCTTGAAATTTAAATATTTCTCTATTATTAGTATGCTCTTCCCTTTGCTGACAAATGTAATTTGTTCAATGATTTCAACAGAAACTGAGCTTTTTGTCAGGTAATAAGTTCATTACAAATGGCTAAAAGTCATACAGAAGCAAACCTGGCTGAGGGAGAAGTACAGCTTTGTGG
This sequence comes from Anarhynchus alexandrinus, assembly GCA_008711295.1. Lineage (NCBI taxonomy): Eukaryota > Metazoa > Chordata > Aves > Charadriiformes > Charadriidae > Anarhynchus > Anarhynchus alexandrinus. The sequence continues at coordinate 3,337,234 of VUYV01000078.1, read as the reverse complement.
TTTTTATGTCGAAGAGCGCGAGTATAATTTCTTCTTTTTTTCTGCTAGGTGCTTGCCTTTACTGGCCACAAGTCCCTCAGTTCCTCACGTTCAAACCTCACAACTTGACTGCCTGCCTTATCGCTCCAGCACCAACTCCTTCCTGCTGCACCACTGCGCTGAACCTTGACCCGCAGAGATTAGCTCAGCCTGGAGAAAGGGGTAAAAGGTGGTTTGATCTCCCAGCCCTTCTGATCTAATCTTTTCTTCTCAGACTTTCAGGGGGATTAGCAGAAAATGTAGCGTCTGATAGTAATTTGGTGATTTTTCTGTATTTTATACTTGCTCTTTCCTCCAACAAAAGAGTATTTAAATGTTATCTTCTGGAATGTGAAACAGCATTATCGGATTGTAACTGACGATATGGCACTAGAATATAATCAGCTGCTGTTGAAGTTAAAACATTTGTTAAACTGATGGCAAAACTACAAGGGCAGTACTGTACATAGTCAAAAGATGCCAGCATGACTGAGGACTTAAAATTGAACACAAAATCCAGTAATAATGCAACAAAACTGATTGAAATGAGTTGTGCATACCAATAAAAGACCTTTTATTTCTCTGTCTTATATCTAATATTGCCATCCATTCACATACCAGTTATTCCCTTCTGGCTACAACAGCACGCACTTTGATGTTCCCCCATAGTGAATGAAAGGACCATACTTACCGCAGCAGTGGCAAATACTTCGATGTAACGCTTTTGCCTAAAACTGCACAAAACTGTAACAGAATAGCAGAAAAGTAAATTAATTCTAGAACAACAGGATCTGAGACTCTTTGGATTCCAATTGTATATAAGAAAGACAAATCAGACTTTGCAGTTCTGAATGACTTTTAAATAAACATGGTGGATTCTATCTATATGCACTTACATAAGTGTGCATATACTTCCTTGATTTCAAGAGAAATAAAACTGAACCCCGACTGATGGAGCATGAGCAAAAGTATATGCAGTTTTCTCACTTCCCTGAAACATCGGATTTGAAGTTTTCCAGATTTTATTCACCAAAAAGGGCAGGTTTACTCCTTTTTTTCCATTTGCTACGAGGTTTACAAGTATGCAAAAAGTAGGTTTTATTCCTTAAGAGGAACACAGGTTGTACGGTCAGACAGGAAATCAGCAGCAGAGGCTAAGGCAATGCCTACATGGTCTAAGCCCATGTACGTTGCACTAACCAACAGCCCCCAGGTTTGAACCGTGATCTCATTTCTGTGAAGTTCCCTGAACAGCGAAAGCACAAGATGCTCCCAAGCTCATCTGTCTTGCAATGCCTATTTACCTCTTCTGGAGACCCTCAAACTGATGTACCCTTCTTCTAAACCTAACAGAATATTACTCAGTGCTTTCCTACCCTGACACCTGCACACATATTTCACCTTTGTGCTCACTTCTGTTCAACTGTTCTCATCTAATTACTCACCCAGTTCTGTAGGTTGGAATTCTCAACAGGTTCGAAAGCTACAAAGCACCGAACACATCCCTTTAGCCGCTTGCCCTTTTAAAATCCAGGTTGTGAACTGACTACCTCAGTTTGACCTTGATAAAATCCATGCAGCTGTGAGCCACAGCACCAGCTAATGGACCTGAATACCTCCCAGTTGCTCAGGCGACTTCTCATGTCAACAAGCAACACTGTTTATCACATATATTAACCTACCTTGCATTTTATCTAACAGTTTAATTGTGAATCAACAAAACACACATTTCTAGGAGGTGTTTGGTCCTTTAAGTATTTGCCAATTAATTACAATCTGCAAGTACCATATTGTGCTCCAAATTCAAACATCTGCTCTGTGTTCTAGATGTTCTGGAAATCACGTATTTTTAGTTTGCATTTTCACCCACCTAAGCAAAAGAAATGCTATGCTGGGACTCGCATGCTTCCCAGACTTGGGCATTCAGCTTACTCTCGGGACAAACATACATATGTCCTCAATATCCACATGTGGGAGCCGAAACTTTCATTGGACACAAACTTCCCTGTGATGAGACTCTGCACCAGCTGACTTGGCAAAGTTAATTGTTAAGTTTCCTCTCCACAAATACAACATTCTGCGTTTTACCTTAGCCTACAGTATTTCCCGGTGACTAGATGTGAATAGTTGTTATAATAAACCATTATTTCTGCAGAGACTGTTTGAAGTTTATCTTGTACAGAACACCAGAACAGAGGGCTGCATGTGCTTTGTTTTACTGAAGCTTTTAAGTTGCTCAGTGAACTGTGATCTTTAAAGAAGCTTGACTTTGATTGCTTTATGTCCTATTGGATTTTCATCAAAACCAGTGCAAGGATCCCATTACTGTTCAAATAGCTGTGTTAATGAATTATACGCAATACGAGATGACATGTCTGCATCCCACCGTTTTTTCCTTCTCTTCTTCAAAGCTCAGTCTTCATTCCTTCTCCTGAAGCCCATGTGCAACTCCAAAGCCTTTGGTTAGGGAAGGGAACTCCAAAAGGATACCCCAATGTCACATTCCCTCAGGTTCACCCCCATCATTAGAGGACTCAGCCTCTGGCCAGCAGTAATACCAACTTGCGTTTTTTGCATTTGCAAAATTTACTATTGTAATTTTTGAATTTGAAGCTGTGAATTCCTTAAATGCAACAGGACTTTCAACATTCTAAACTTGCCAGAAGGCAGCAGAATGAGAAGGATTCTGGACCCGCCTTGGTGTCTGACTGGGCTTGTAATGCTCTTTCATTCATTTGTCTATAAAGGTCTGTAAAGGTTGGAATTGGTACAACAGGGGTGGGGGTGGGTGGAGGGTGTAAATCTCCATAGAACTTTTTTGAAATGCAGGGTTAAGGACAAAAAACATGAACTGTTAAAGACAGAAGGATGTGTCTGAATATGAAAACAGATTGTGGCAAGTAAGGGTTTTTTCTTTTTGCTCTTATGGGCATTGCTTAGGTCATAGAAGGAAACTTGCAAAGATTGTAACACTCATCCCAGTGAGTTCTCTGACAAAAATCTGCAGCTTTGTGAAACAGGCCATTTTTCACAGATGAAAATCTGCTGCTCTGATGCATCATCACGTAAAAGGCTCCATCCTGTTTAAATACATTTATTATCAAAAGTACAGTCCTAAGATGGAGTTCTGTAGTGCCTAGAAGCTGGTACTGCAGGGTTCAGACATGGATTTCCACTCTTTCCAGCTGCCAAAGGGAGCAGGAAACTGGATGCTGGAACGTTGGTTCTCTAGTGTTCTGCAAAAGCAGAAAAAAATTAGCACACCCAGCCACAACCAATGTGTTTTCTTTGTCATTCCAGAAGGTAGCTTTGCATTTTTAGCACTGAGTTTGGTGAACTTCAATATCAGAGAGGGTTTCAAACAGATTCCTTCCAAGGAGCTTGTCCTCAAAAAGCTTCAATGAGCAAAACAATACTGAAAGAGTATTTTCAAAATACTGAGCCCAGAGAGTTCTTTCTAGAATAATCTAATACAGAGTCTTTCCAGCAGTTATATCCTTGTTGTCCAGTTCAGCTGCAAATTTCAATATACTATAGAGCTGCAGTAGATTAAGTTATCAATTAACCTACGCATTCCTTGCTCTATCACTCTTTTCACTAAACCAAGTTTACTTTGGATACATTTATTAAACAAAATCGTCTCAGGTGCAAACACCACAGCCTTAGAGAGAACTGAACACACCAGTGTCAGCCAAGGAGAGGGAAGAGATTTGAGAGTATGTGATAAAGAGTGAGAAGTTAGTCAGAAAAAGGTTCTAAATTAAAACACTAGTCTAAAGACAATGGCAAATTCAGCAGAACAAAAATAACTAGTTTGAGTACATTACTGCAAGCACAGGTCGCCTTCTAATCTTTTTATCACTTGGCTAAGCTGTGTGACTTTCTCTCTAATGGAATATTAATCAGGTTTAGTTGTAATTAGCAAAAACAGTCATTGCTTAAATAACAAATATGTAAGATAACTCTCCAAAGGGCTTGCATTTGGCCTTCTAATTACGTCAATGAACTTGCACAGCTTTCCTTAATGGCGACTGTAACTATTATTCAACAAGGTTTTAAAGAAAACATTAACAGGCAACGCATGCAAGCCATCAACCATGTGCACTCTCACAGGTACAGCCTGAGGGTCACTTGGAACATCAGGTTTGGTTTTTTAACCCATATCTCAAAGGGCTTGTAACTCACGGGCTGCCCTAAGAGCAGAGCTAGCTGGGGCTGTGCGTTGTTCCCACATTCTCCGGTGGGCCTCATGGTGAAAGCAGGCAGCATTGCCCAGCCAAACCTGATGAGTGCTGGACACCAAATATACACTCAGATGATTTTCTAAATTGCGAGAGTCCAGCACAAGCTCTCTGCCTTTTTTGCCCCTTTTTTTTCCCCCTAGTGAAATCATACCAAACACCGTCTTAGCAATGATGAGATTTTTCGTGGCTTAAAATAATTATGCACTAGTCTCTGGAGCTTAATATATATTATTTAATACTACCTTCTTCCTTGCCTTCTGGCCACGATATGTCTACAGTGACCCCTCATCAAACAGCAGTGTGCTGTAGACATTAATTTTAACAGCAAAATTCTTGCACATTACATAACCTACATTATTCTCAGCAGTGTCCCATGAAATTAACTGCCTGGATAATTGCAATATTGCATGGAGTCATTAAAGTTCAGTTTAAATCAGTTCAATCAATACACACACAGTTTCACTGGGACAAGCGGAATATCAGTCCAAGACCTGAAATGTCTGAAGAAATTGTCCACCAGTCCCATGCCTTGTGTCCAGTAAAAATTAATTTTGTCCCTTTGAACATTAATTCTCACCAATAGCCTTGAAAGACTGAAATACAGATTGCCAGCCATGCTTCAGATATATTCCTGCAGACACACTCTTCAATACTCCAGTCCAGCATCTTACCATACTTTACGTATCTTTATGTGTATCTAAATACCGGATAGACATAAGCAATGGTGAAAATCTACTGTATGTCCGGAGCTCCAATCCCACTAATATTTTTTGTTACATGTATTAAAAATTCAGAAGGAGCTACAGCTCATTGCCAGGTTTCTGCTGCTTAAAAATAAAGATCAATGGGAAGAATCACAGGGAGGAAGAGAGGGAGGAAGGAAGGAAGGACTGTACAGTGGATGAGAATAGAATAATTTCTGTGTTTAGACTTCCTATTGGCAAATCATTAAAGATGACTATAAATATTTCCACAAAAGAAAATTTCATTTAAAATGTCCCCACATCCAGCACAAGAGACTTTGCTCAAATATATTCACTACCTCATAGGTGATGGATTTTTGTAATGGAAAAAAGGAGATAAACCCTTTTGGCACATGCACCTTTTAATCATATGCGTTTGAAAACATTTGAATCCACCACTTTGAAGCACAGCTCATGGCACACAACAAGTGCTTATAGCAAGGGAGGCTCAGTTCTTGTTCCAAAGTCCATGGCTTCGGCCCACGTACGCTGAAGATGTAGGAGTGCGGTAAGAGCAGAAGAACAAACAAAATTCTCATAAAAGTTTATTACGCCCTCTGTTTTGGCCACAGTGAACTTTAGCATACTGGGGACTGTAATCAACTCCTCCTTGAGCCATGTTGTACTTACACATTTATTCATCTCACTTTTCCCTCCTCTCTCTCTGGAAATGCTCCAATAAGTGTAATGAAAGATGTTCAGCAATTTTAAGAGTGATAAGTTATTCTTATCTGATGTGAAGACACAAAGAATTAACTCAAGATACTTTCTCAGCTACGAAGCGTAGAAGCGTACGAAACATAGAAGATGATGGCAAATACAAACCAGTCATACAATGCTATAAATTTGCATGATGCTTTTCGCAAGAGAGATGACATACCGCGGCATTGCAGTGGGGTGAGGAAGAGCTGGGGTGGGCAGCAGTACGGTGCAGCTGGGTGCTAGCACCGAGAGAGAAACTCAGGCTTACAAACATTACGACTTCTCCCATCAAAGTGTAAACGTCTTCAGGGCTACAGTCATCTCCAGTCTGCTGCCCCATACTCCTTTCCAAAATCTCTCCTCACAGCAGGAAGAACCATAGCTAGATCTGCAGAAAAGAATACAGACACATCCTATTTTATACTCAGTGTTTCTCAGAATAGGTCGAAGTCCCACAAACCCTGAGATCCATAACAACATTCAGCTTTGAGAAAGCTGAACTTACCCTAGATTTTGTCTAGGGGGATGCTGTTGACATCTGATTCCAGGTAAGTAATACTTACACAGAGAAATTAACTCAGACCTAGTTTATAGGGGCAGATAATGACTATTTCTGTGATATAATAGATTTGGACATGTCTACGGAACCAGAAGATGATCTGCCATTTAATCATCTTGAAGCCACATGGTTTTACAGTTTTAATTGAAATTGTGCATGGAAACAACTTTTCTCAAAGGAAGTTTGTTCTTAACACTTTTTAAATAACTTGTGGTAACACAAAGTAAACCCTCAAGAATAAAAAGTAAAGTGTTAATACAGATTGGCATAATAGAATAGTGCTATAATTTTCTGTTATTCTGTTAGAAGACAACAGACAAACATGATTTGAAGGGAGATGCCTTTCTTTTAGTCAATTGACATAACTGGGAGAAAAATCTAGCCAACCAAACAGGTACACTTCGGGCAAAACTGCAACCTTCAGTTTACAACAGATTGAAAAAAAACTGCACTGCGTTTAACTAGGGTATGTTAATGAGCTAGACAATCTGAAAGAGAAGATACAGATGTTTGTAGAGGACAGGGGAATTTAAGAAGAGATCAGAGAGAGAAGGAGAAAGAGAGAAAAATAATGATCTTCAGTGGAACCTTGAAGTGTTTGCAGGCAGACAGGGGATGGGGATGCTAAGATGTACCATAAAAACAATAAATAGCCCTCCCTTGTGATTTTGAATCCCATCAGAATAAAGATTTTTTATTCCTAGATTAATCTGCAGAAGGTGCTTCATGCCTCCCTTCAGGACCAGAAACAGTGCAGAGACACTGTGGTTTCTCTGTGAAAAAGGCAAGGTTTTATGTCACAGTATTTATAAGACATTAGTTATCTCAACTTTTACTACTGGAGAAAAGCCTGATCAAATCAAATCAAATTCACTGACAAATGTTAGAAAATACAGAACTGAGACAAATATCAAAGGCAACCTGAAACTGAGCGATCCTGAGGGTTCACGTATCAACGCGACTGATTTACTCTATTACAGCTGGAAGGTTATTTCACAATATCTCAGTAATATGATATCTCAGTCTACCTGATACTCACTAGTGGGTAAATACTGGTACAGAATTCGTAATGAGTACCCAACACAGCTGGTTAAAACCTAGCGTAGGCATGGCAGGACCAGGCTGAAGTCACCACAGTTAGTTTACCCTTACTCACATTCCAGCAAAACCTGCGAAGCATTGCCTAGCCTAATGTACTTTTGGGTGGAGGTTTTTTCCCCTCTTGCAGCAATGTCAACATAGAACATGATTTCCAAAAGTAGTTTGTGAAAGACAGTCCTAGGTGACCCTAGGACAAAAGGATAGGATCCATATTTAGCTACTGCTTGTTGGGTCACAGGGAAATCACAGCAGAAGTGTGACAGTGATAACAATTTGACTGTGCAGGGAAGGATGGAGTGGTACCTCTCTCAACAGTTTTGCAAGTTCCATTCAGGAAATCCCTACTCTCTGAGATGAAACATCATCACTCACTGAACTACAAAGTTAGTTTTCCAATACAGTGCCGGACATCCTATACAAAGATATCCTGTGGAAGCAGGATGAGCCTGGAAGCAACAGAGTGAACATTAAGTCTCTTTGACTTCACCTTGGAGTCACCCTTTACAAAACATTGCAGTTCAGAGAATGTTTCTAATGGGCTGTAAGGGAACAATCTGTACTTCACAGTGTAGTATTTAGGGAATGATCTAATTAACCTGCATGTAATAGAGAATATTTCTTCAAGTATAAGAGTAAGGATTTAGAAACCAATACTACTTACAATTACCTTCACAAGGAGTATATTTTTAACAAGCATTTAAACCCGCACACACACACATAAAGTAGAACACATTTAGATACAAGCTACTCACTCAACAATTGAATTAATCTGAAAGTATGGTATTCCTGACTTCCTAAAAATAAAAACTGACATTTAACACCCCCCCCAATTTTTTTTTCCTGCAGGAGATTGTTATAGACTCAATATCTCCACACACTGGAAATTAGAACTAGGAAAAAAATGTATCTTTCTTTTACTTTTCCTCAGAAAATACATCACACTGAACTGTTTTCAAATAATTAATAATATGTCACCATTATTCTTTACATTGCATAAATACTTGCTCTGCTATCTCGCATTTTAAAGTGATTTTCCAGGTGAAAGCATTGGTAGCAAATAAACATCAGCAGGTTTGCTGTATCGAACTGCTCTCATACACTAAATAGAATAAAATTGGCAAGATTTAAATAATGATACAACTTGTTTAATGAAAGCAGATGAGTTGGATATTTTATTTGTGTTTTGGAGGACTTTTTTTGGCTTCCATTTGTGTAGAAATTTTTCTTGTGAGGGAGAAAAATATCCTGAAATAAAGCTTTTGTCCTCTCTTCAGACCTCAGTCTCCCATGATGGTGCTAATTTTAAAGTAAAGTACAGAAGTATCTTCTTCTAAAACCGCTGTTTGTCAATATTTTCATAGATATATTAGCACTTGTTTTTTACAAGCAACGCTTTTTTTTTTTTTTTTAAATCGTTTCTGCACGGAGAAGTAGCCAAGTTAAAGTGGCTGAAAAGTGCCATCTACTGCCTCCGGGAGAAATAGCTGAATCTGAGCAGTCGCACCATAACTGGAAGAGCAAAAGAAGTTCTGGCGTGGTCCTTCTCAGGCCACTACAGGAAAGATTAGGAACTTGGGAGGGGACAACAGCACTCTCTCCCTTAATTTTTGTGCTATATCAGACCCACAGGTTTTTATTTGAAGCAGCAGTAAGATTTCCACTTGGAGAAATGCACTTCAGCAGCACTGACCTTTTTCGTAGAGCACATTGTCTGATACATCATAACTATGGCTTTAAAAACCAGTAATGCATATAGTTAGCTCTGTTTTGTATGTGCATACATACCTACATATTGGTATACATACACAGATCATCCACTACACTGCTTTTTTGGCCTTGGCATACTGGAAATAATTTCATATGTACTTCCTTAGCAGCACAGTTTAATAAGTCAGCTGCCAGACATTAAAATTATGAACATGAAACTGGTTTCTACATCTATTTCCTCATTCCTTTTGCTCTAAAACTCCTTACTTCTGATGACTTTCAGACCCCATTTCTACACAGCAGACAAAAATCCTTAGCTTGTATCCCCGTGAACTTCAGAGGAGTTATCCTGATATGGTCGTCCCAGTGCACTCAGACAGTACCTCTACCTGTGGTTCTTTTGTTGTTCTATTCCTGCTACTGTACTGACATCCTAAATCTG
>VUYV01000078.1:3286482-3326452 GCA_008711295.1 Anarhynchus alexandrinus | reverse complement strand
TTTTTTTTTTTTTTAAATCGTTTCTGCACGGAGAAGTAGCCAAGTTAAAGTGGCTGAAAAGTGCCATCTACTGCCTCCGGGAGAAATAGCTGAATCTGAGCAGTCGCACCATAACTGGAAGAGCAAAAGAAGTTCTGGCGTGGTCCTTCTCAGGCCACTACAGGAAAGATTAGGAACTTGGGAGGGGACAACAGCACTCTCTCCCTTAATTTTTGTGCTATATCAGACCCACAGGTTTTTATTTGTAGCAGCAGTAAGATTTCCACTTGGAGAAATGCACTTCAGCAGCACTGACCTTTTTCGTAGAGCACATAATCTGACACATTATAACTATGGCTTTAAAAACCAGTAATGCGTATAGTTAGCTCTGTATTGTATGTGCATACATACCTACATATTGGTATACATACACAGATCATCCACTACACTGCTTTTTTGGCCTTGGCATACTGGAAATAATTTCATATGTACTTCCTTAGCAGCACAGTTTAATAAGTCAGCTGCCAGACATTAAAATTATGAACATGAAACTGGTTTCTACATCTATTTCCTCATTCCTTTTGCTCTAAAACTCCTTACTTCTGATGACTTTCAGACCCCATTTCTACACAGCAGACAAAAATCCTTAGCTTGTATCCCAGTGAACTTCAGAGGAGTTATCCTGATATGGTCGTCCCAGTGCACTCAGACAGTACCTCTACCTGTGGTTCTTTTGTTGTTCTATTCCTGCTACTGTACTGACATCCTAAATCTGCAAAAAAAACCCACTTTTCCTTCTTATTCCTAGGTTCTCCTAAAATAGAAGATGTATTGCATGCAGATTTTGTGAAGGTTGAGTGGCAGCACAGTAAACCACCGCAGTTATAACAGTCTTTCCCAGCTCCTTGAAAGCTGAAGGACTTTCCAATTCCTAAGGATGATAATGAGAAGAGGGGAAAGCAAAAGAAGAAACAGAAGAAAGGTTGCTGTGTGCAGCATCGCTGCAGGACCTAATGAAGGAGCCAGAAGGCTCCAAGTTAGATATGAAAGTGTTGGAACAGACCTAAATCCACCAAATTTGTGTACTTGTGTTTTGTCAATGGTTCGTTTTTAGCCACTTTAAACATATATAAAGTCTCAGAGAGAGATGGTTGACAATTAATTGTTAATAGGAACATATTAATCATGAGACATTAAGGGTTTGAAGAGAACTGACTGTACGGAACAACTTAATGAGAAATTTTGGCTCTTATAGGCAGAGAATTATCAACCACCGCTTAGATCTTACTCCAAAATTTGGAGACATTCAAAAGTAGTGGATTACTTTTCTTCCAAGACCATATCTATATTCAGTTGGAAGAAGCATGGGACAGCCCACATAATAAAACTTGAAAGTCTTGAATATGTTGGGCAGACGGTTCCAAAAAAATACGTCATTTTTCACTTCACCCCACCATATGCTATTTTACATGCTTCACACACTGCATACTTTCTTGAAAACATGCCAAATACAGAAACTAAAATAATGATGTTTTCCAAATTGTCTGTTTTATTTTTGCATCCCAGTTGAACTCCATTGACAGTTCACATCCTGTAAAAGATAAAGCTACTTACTTATACTGCATATGATGTGACAAATACTTCTTGTCATGGTAAAGGTTCTTGAGACATCACTCTCGGTTCAGCTTATTTTTCCCACGGTGGTTGAAGTGAATCTGATCTACCCCATTTTGGAACAAGGTGCTCGGTCATTTACTGCCTTGTAGTTGAGTTTCAGTATTCACTCACTGAAGGGACAGTAGCTTCCATGTGAGCATAAAATAATACTTTAAGTCAATTTGTTTAGTTTAACTTATAATCACACTTTCAACTAAATGGAACAGCACATACATCAGATAGATAAGTCCTGTGAGAGAAAAGGTTTGAAGTTGAGATGATGGCTACATCCAGATTTTAGAATTACAGTATTATTTGTCTGATACCTATTTCTGAAGGAGATCTCATGGTATATAAAAGGATAAAATTCAATCTGTGATCTCTTTAGAAGCTGAACTGTGTTTATTTCCCCCCCCCCACCACACTTATTTTTTGTATATGTTTTTATGTACTCAGCATTTCTCTTAAAAGCCTAGCCTGAAAAGTATATTTAATGTGATTAAGGTTTACAACAGGTGAGAAAAGTAAAAAAAACACCCTTAACTTTTCTACATACACAGTTTAATCTGGAAACAAGTTGGAGATATTTTTTCCTGGCTTGAAGAATTAAACCAAGATTGAGCTTAACTAACAGCTGGTTTTTTGTTTGCTTTGTGGCAGAAGAAAAAAAATTAATTGATAAAAAAATGTAGCTGTCACTGAAGTTGCACCATGAACTACAAATACTAATGAAGTGTAAAGTCTTTTTTTCCTCTTATTTATCTGCAGGGTGTTTTTTACAGCCATAAACCACTTTGCACCTCTTGACCCATGAAGAACTTTCCCATATTACCTGATAAGCCAAACTGCTTACCTCCACAGTTCTTTGAATAAAAGCTCCTGATATGCCGATGGATGTAGGAAACGGTTCATTATTCTATTGGTAAACATAAAAAAACACAATTGTTTTGTCAAAAATAAAAAATGAACTACAAGTAAAATTACAAGTGAGAGATAGTTATATTGGCATACTCTTAAGAACAAATAAACATTTGTAAATACAGTCCAGTATTACTATTAATCCATCCCATGGTTTGGATTTGAGAATGAGATTACTGAAGATGTTGACTGGGAGAGACTTGCAAGGAAGTCCCTTGAAATATGAAGGAAAATGAGACTGTAAAAAATTCCTTTTACCATTTTTTTTTTTTAAATAAATGTCATCCCTCACCAACAAGGGAAAGAATATTCAGTGTTCTTTCCACAGTTCCAAAATGGGTTGTTTTAGAGTTGCACAACTCCAGGGCTGGGAACAACTGTGTCACAGCAGGCAGAAAGAATAAATGCATTATTATGCCTTGGAGAACAGTATACTTAATGTCTGTCTTTCTGCTGACTTCCAGGCCTAGCTTGTATAAGATCAAAATTAATCTATGAGAGGCTGCATATTGCCTTTATTCAAAGGCAAAAAGAATAGAGAAATTTCCCTTACAAAAATATCTGGCCTAAATCTCCGATATGCACCTTCCAATGTTGCTTACCAACAAAGCTATGGATTACATATCCCACAGCAGTGATCATTTTGAAAATTTGTGACAATTATAGATAAGCATTTCTAAAAAGCATCCTTCGCAGATGGACTGAAGAAACCAGTGCCACTGTCATTCCATTCCCACGATCAAAAGCATGCAGCGCTTTGTCAGGCCTTTTCTCCTGGTATCTCAAAGCCTTTACAGGCTGCTTGAATCCTACAGCCTTTCAGAAGGATTACAGAGGGAATTAGGAGATCTATTCTATGTTTATTTGGTTTCAGATATAGACACACGCTTCTCATGCATGTGTCTAGCTTCTTCAGTAAAGACATTAAACTGAAAAAAAAAAGAAGGAAACACCCCCCAAAAACTACTGCATTCCCCACATCTGGAATACAGGATCTCACTGCTTTTCAACAGCTAACAAAATATGAGAAATAAAGATCCAATGAAAGTCCATAATATCATCCCTTGAAATCTACCAAAAGTCAAGTAGAAATGACTACAGCTGAAAACTAGATCCCAAAGTCAGAAATTCATCTGATCCAAGACTGGTTATTTCTACCGCCTACACCTGACATTGAAGTAATTCTTTGGAAAAGTTTGAGTGGCAGTTTCCATTCAGTCAAGCTCAAAGACACAGACATTTTATACATTCTTGCTTTTGCCTTACACGCTATTGAGGTACACAACTACATCGATCTTTTTGCATCCTTCTTCTCTCTGCACACCCCAAGAATCAGGTGAAAACCGTCTTGTAAGTGAAAGAGAAAATCAGTGACAAGGAAAAATTAGTATGAGATTACTGTAGAAATGGTCTCATAGGAAACAAGATGTTCTTCCAACAACTTTGATGAAAAAGGAGAGGCAAAACTATCTTCATCATGTTTCTAAAAAGCTCCTGAATGGTTTTGCACCACATGTTCCTCTTTAGTAGAAAGCAGTGTCTTCCAAGCTCTTCTAACACATAACGCTCTACCCCCAGAGAAATCTGCTTCTGCTTTCAAAAAAATAAGCACTAAACCGAAATGTCACATTGAAAAGTTACTGAGAACTATTTTAAACATCCCAGCCTGAAAAGCAGTACAGCATTTGTTCAGTCCATATTCAACACAAAATGAAGTCTGTGGAACGCATATTCCAGTGGTCACACAAAAAATTCTAGCCCTTCCTCCTGAGAAGGCAGAAATACAAGTGGAAAGTTTTCAAGCATTTCTGGTAGGTAAATTTTTTAACAAGAATGCCACCATTGGCTCTCAAGGTCTCAAGACCGGAAGAGTAGTAGGACCAGTTAGGGGTCCACTCCGGAACTCTGGCAAGAAAAACAGTTGCACAACATCATGGTGTTATCAAGAAGCAGCTGTTAATTTGAACACTGACTCTTGTTTCAGTTGCTAAAAAAGGCATCAGAGATGCAATGTCCTGAGGGGTTGAGCTATGTCACACTGAAAGTCTCAAAGCCTCAGGTAGCCTTGAGAGTCTGCAAGGAAGACGGGACAAACTATGGAAGATGAAGAGAATGGCAGGGAAAAAATATGAGTAGAAAAAAAAAATGTGAAGAGAAAAGACAAATCAAAACTAGCAATGTGATTAGCCTTACCCTTTCCTATCCTTGTCTGAATCTAACACATCAAGTTTTCATCCTTATTTCCTTTTATAGACACACACACAAGAAAGCAAGTGGTCCATCATGTTGTAATTATATCCCATGGCGGGCAACGCACCACAAATCTGTCTGGTTTCTGACCAACTTCAGCCCTGAGACTGTTTCTGCCCTGGCCTTGGTGATGCGTCATAGTAACCTTGGCTACAGGGCAGCTATTGATTTGAAATACAAATAGAGTGTGAGACAATTTCACTGCACAACAGGGTTATTGTGACTGATCTGAACAGCCCCTGTTTCAGCAGCAAATGCAGAACCCACACGTCTGATCACCTTGTTAGATGTTTTGCACTGAAGTCTGATTTCTTGTTGTATTTTTCCATGAACTTACAACAAAGATATAAAAAACAATATACATACAACATACCATTCTATTAGTGCAGCACAAATATAGTACTACACAAGTGTACCACCAGAATGATGACTTTTTCCATTGCCAAAGAAAAAAGAATGGTATAAAAATCACAAGACCAACAAAAGTATTTTGCAACCAATGCTACCACTGCAGCTGTTGTCCAACATGGACAGAACTTCTTAGCACCATCCATGTTCTACAGCTTAGCTCATCCCACCTATTACTGTCACAACTGATGCTCAGGTGTTTTTCTCCAAGATTTCTATTACTTCATTTTAATTTCATTGTAATAATAGCTCTCACTGCTAGTGAGACTGGGTGTTCCTGATTAAAGACAGAGCTCTGAGTTAAAAATTTGGTTCAGATGAATTATTTCTTTTGAACAAGAAATTGCATGGTCACAAAGCCATTTTGCAGCATACATACAATTTAAAAAATATTATTCAATGCCCCTATTTAATTATGTTTCAACACTTTTTCACTAGCATGGCTCGTGGAATAGTCTATTCATTGCAAACTTCATCTAGAAATAGTGATACTATATAGTCCTTCTTACTTCAGTGGAGTGGAGGGAGGATGCAAAACCATATTCAGTCAAAAAAAAAGCATTCTACCTAAGTTTGAATCATGAGCAAAGATGCAGAGCAGCAGTGGGTCATGCCCAGGACAGCCTGTGTCTCCCCTTGCTCTCCAGACTTTCCAGGCATGAGCAGCTTCCCCCATGTGTTCCTCGCAGTCCTCTCTGTCTGGCTCCTTGGCCAGACAATAGCTGTGGAGCAGCATCCAGGAGGATTTGTACATGTTTAACCCTATCTTGTTCCTTCCTCTTTACCCTGGTTGCACTCAATATGACTTGGTACAGAGGGGAATTGAATTTTCATGCATTTTATGTGCATGATATTGTTTGGGCATAATTTTTCAATAAATTGTACGGATAAAAGTATAGTCACGGATATAGCATATCAAAGCAATCACAATATTATACAAAAATATTTCATGCTCTTCCTCACACTTTGTTCCCCACCCCTCCAAAAAGATGTTTAAAAGCTGATATGAACCATTTCAAATGTCTGCGAATTCTTCCAAAATTAATTTTGTCATTTGGAGATCAATTCTGAATTTAACTATGCACACACAGCTGACTTCAAAAACATACATTCAAAGACTTTTTTACAGAAGTGAGATAGGTAAAACTAACTATTCATCAAAGAACAGAGTTACTTCTCAGCCAAGTGACTGCTCTATCTGTCAGGCTATAGAGTCAGCCTTTGTCACCAATAAAAAAAATACTTTTTATCAGATCCTGAGGAATAAAACCCTCATCTGACAAACGCTGTTAGGCCAGTTACCTTAAAGGGGAGATCCCAAGGAGGCTTCACTCTGCTAGAAGCATATCCTCCATAGCAGAGCACGGGACTGGGGAGGAAAAGTCTTAAATTTACCCCAACACAAATGGGCAGAGCTCTCTAATAATCAGGTCCTCCAAACTAGGAGCAATTCATACTTTATGAATAGTGATTCTCAGTCAGGAATTTCACACCCATCAAAAAGGCTACATATATTTATGAGTGAGTCCTGGTCTTAACGAGTGACTATTTTGAATTATTATTGCAATAATTTTTGCTTTTATTAAAATTTAATTTCTTACGATGAATGATTGTTATAGTACCTATGAATGAGAAAACTGTGTGAATTTATGTTATTGTGAAATTTTAATAATTTAGTATGGCATATTGTACATCCCTGTGATTGTTAAAGAAGGTGCTGCTTGTCTGCTGTTGAAAAAATGGGGACACAGACTCCACATTGTGTGATAAGGACTTTATATTATGTATGTAAAATAACTTTCACAGGAATACATGTTTAATTTGCTACGTTACTAAGCTCATTATAATTAACGGAAATTACACATTAAAATATTAGTGCAACATACTAAAACTTCAACGACTTGCTTACAAATCACTTTTTTAAATGCAATGAAAGGTAAAACCACAGGAAAAACCTACATTCCCACCTATTCCCTTTTTTTTTTTTGATCCCTTCAATGTGCTGCTTTGCCTAAGAATGTGAAGTCAGAACTGAAAAATGTATTTTTATAGAATAAAACTTTTTTGCAGCAGATATTTTAGCAAGTCTTGGAATGCATTACATTTAAATGCTCGACACTTCCAACTGAAAAAAAAAAAAAGAGATGTGGCGCTACACACAGTGATTTCATATTAACCACAAGCATCTGGCTGGACTTCTGTAGGAGGGGAGGTTCAGACCTGCAAATTCTCAGTCTTTCTCTTCCCTCCCCACAGATTTTGTCTTTTAGATTCACTAAATGAATTCAGTTTGAATGTACTCCCCAGGATCATCTTGCTTCCCTTCCCACGGCAGCAAATCTTTGTGCTAACCTCGTACCAAGAGGTACGATCACAGTTTCTAGGCCAGGTAAGAGGAGAGAAGCAGAGGAGAGGAATCCAGAGTTACTAATATCCAAACCCCACTGGTACTTTGCAAATCCTTAGTCAGTTTGGATCTGAACAGGAGAAATGTAAATGAGTTTAGGCTTAAAAAATACTTTTTTGACTCTCACTCAAGTTCTGTCAGTTACTCAAATTTGAAAGATAAAAGTGTCCAGACATTATAGCTGAGATTTTAAAATATTTTCAGCACTGGCCTTATTTTATTTCACTTTGAATTGATGTTTAATTGACTTATTTCACTCTGAGAAGGACATTAAATGACATGCTGAGCATGTATAAACGTATAATATTTTAATAGGAAATACAATTTTAATATCATAAAAACATTGAAAAGCAATTTAAATTAAAACATTAGGAACACACATAATAACCCTTACTATAAAAGCCTGTTTTTCTTGATGAAGCAAAATAACATTTCCTATCAATGAAAGGCTGCTGAGAAGGCCTTATACTTTCATACAAACTTACTTAAACACAAAGTATTTTCTGAGGAAAATTTTAAAGTTGCAGTGATGTTTCTGTAATGGAAAAATATGGTCTCCTGTGTTCAGAGCAGTATGGGAAATACCAGCAGCAAGAAACTGGAGCTGGGATTATGCCAAATTATTTGGCTGCAGCAACATGAGTATGCCCTAAAGCCTACTGTATGAATGAAGGACATTTATCACACTTATGTAAATATGATGTAGAAGGTAAAAGAATTTTGATAAAATTATTTTTATCAAAAAAATTTGGACATGGAACTTGATTTTCATGTACACGTGAAAACTGACAACGTCCAGGTGCAGACTTCAGTGGTTCTGCACATCTGTGCCCTCTGCTTTGAGCCATAAATTGTAACACTGAGCCTTCAGGTACAACAACTAAACCTACTGCCTGCACTGGGGCCTTACTCTAATGAAAGGCATCTGTTTATACTTTGAACTGCATGATCAGGCAAGCAATGACATACAGCTATCTTAATGGGGAGATATGAATTAATATGGAGGATTAGATGATAAATAAAAAAGACTGACAGATAACAGCACATATTCAAAAGAATTCATATATTCAAAATTCAGTCAAGAATTTTATCATCGGTCATCACAGTTTCAAAGGTGTTCACTCTAAACTACACTAATAATGAACACCAACAAATATTAAATATATAGTCTGCCTATCTCTAGGACTCACTTTGCAAAGCCACAGGAGAGCATAAGCTGCAGCATCATGCTGTAGACAGGAAAATCCTGCAAACACCTTGGTGAGGAGCTCGTACTCTGCAGTGTGTCTGGGATTCCATTCTAGAACTTACTTAGAAGCTCCAGTTCTGATTCAAGCAACCAGATTGTTCCCAAAATGGAATATATACAGTGGAGCGTGAGAGCTCTCTCTGAGGACTTTGTAATTCAGAAACTTAAAAACCTTTTTAATACACACTACAAATTAATTTGTTTTGCACTTTTCTCCATCTCAAAGTGATACTCTGCCTTGCCCAGCCCATGCTTGTCTCAGGGGAAGTTCTTAAACACTTGCAAACAGGATTTTTTCAAGTGTTCAGAATATCTGAAGTACTTTGTTTTTTACAGAGCTGGGATCACTGGTATGCTGCACAGCAACATGTTTAGTAGCTTTTATCTCACTTTTGATGGAAGAGCAAATAACACTTCTGCAATTTAGCTTGTACACCAGTATTTGGAAGTATCAGACAGTAACTGGAATCAGTGTATCATGAATCCTAAATAGTTTGTCAATTCACTAGTTGGACTACAGATACCATTGTTATTTTATTATCATGTCTGCTTTTTCTTCACACATTTGTAAGGAGCTGGTTATTAATATGTTATTAATATTCTTAAATGAGGATATTGTATTCAAAATGTATACATGCTCATGTCCCTAAACCCATCTATTGTGCTCATAAAAAGAATTCCACTGAACTGTGATAAAAAAAACTTTTGAATTCACATGCAAGGAAATTATTTTGAAAAGTTACTCAAAATATCTACAATCACTGTGTCCTTCATATTAAAGTAATCACAATGAAAACCATATATTCTATAAGTGCATGCATCTGTAGCAGTTAGATTATGTAAAATGGCTTACAAGAAAGAAAACTAGTAATTAATAATATTTAGCAAAGGTGATTGTGAATCTTTGTTGATTAAATTTTGCAAACTGCTACGTCCACTAATGAGCCCACAAGCTGATTTAGTAGAATTAGTCCTTTGTATTCAGTAGAGTGATATATCCCTCTTTGTATTGCAGGGACAAAAGAGAAGTGTCATCCTGCCTGCCTGCACACAGAAACACACTCTATAGAAATTGCCATGTTATTGGAAGCATGGAGGAATGTAACTAGGAAAACACAGGAAACCCAAGCCAAGATTTGAGATAGCTAAATTCAATTATCAGACATTTTCATTCAGATTTGAAAGTGGTATTTCAAAAGCCATTGTTTTGTTACTGCCTGTTAAAAGCCCCTATGGCATTCTTTATGATTATTAGTGAAACAGAAATTAAATGGCAACTGACCCGTACAGTGTTCACTGGAGTCACATGTTTCCGAGACCTAGATACTGCATCGGCATCACTGTGTGATGAACGGCACGTACATTCCCAATTAGGATCTGCTTTGGAGTGCCAGTATAGATGAATGAAGGAAAATTGATGAAACTTCTTAAACTGATGCCACACTAAGAATGAATGTTCTTCTTTTCTGCTTTAAACTATATATGATTGGTTTGTAAGCTTCTGTTCAATAAAAAACAAATGATAATGTCTCAGTAATGTTTAATAGAAATAAATTAATTAATACAGAAGCCTGAAAAATCCAAAATGCTTCTTAAAAGACATAGGAAACATAACATTGCTGTTAAGTAGATGTACATTGGCTATCTCAAATATTGAAAAAACATAGTTATACAGTCTTTAAACTTTGCAAAAACAAACAGCAACACCTTAATGCCAGACAACATAAATCTGCCAACAGCATTATGCAGGAAGAGCCTTGTTTCTTGGGCAGCATATTCTGATAAAATACTTCAGAGCCACCCATAGCATTTAATACAAAGTCAAACTGATGGCAGATTGTCAATGATTATCAATCACTTCCTCAGTTTTCAGCAGTAACCTATACACTGCTAGCACTAATTTCCTACTACTCTGGTTTAGACAGCAATCTGCCCTTTTGCAGCAATCTAGAGAACCAGAAAAAGAAGTCTGCTGTTTGAAGATGCCCAGAAATTGAATTGTTAGTTGTAATCCTTTCTAATGTTTAGCTGGTTGAGTGTGTTAAAGACAGCCAAAGGCTATTGCAGTTCTACGGGTATTACTTCTGCCTAAATATATGCTGCCACATAATGTATGTCATAAGTGTTAATTTCATCCAAGCCTTCCAAATTATCTTTTTTGTTAATAAGACATGAAAAGTAGGTCATAATTTTCTTGTTTCTTAATGCTTTCTAATAAAACATATTTGAAAACGTTCTGTGACAAGCATTTGAGAAGCACTTGGTATCTTTTCTTCTTCTTCTTTATCAGAAAAATGGTATCACATCACACATAGAGCAAGCACACACACAGCGGGTCTGGGAAGAATTAATCTCCAGCTCTTAGTTTCTAGTTGTAACAGTAAGTCAAAACTTTGCATGCTTGCTTTATATAACAAAATGCATAGAAGTCATGTTTCCGAATAAGCTCCTGTGTGGTTTGCAGAACCAGTGCCTGCACAGCTCCAGTCTCAACTATATTTTCCCAATGCCATCCCTTTGCAGGGCCATGTTTTCCACCTGTGGACAAATATTTGTTATTGCTTCTCCCCACCCAACCTAGCAAACTTTTTTTGAAAGTTCCTCCTCTGCTTCCACGAGATGTCCTTTTCTGCACAGCTGAGTTCTGCACTCCCCACTGCAGAATGAACCGCAGGCTAAGCCTTTCCTAAAGGTCTCCTTGCCACAACAGAAAAAGAACACGTAGGAACCAAAATCAGATATATGTTAGTGAAGGGCCTGCCAGCAGCTTGAAAAGCAGTTGAACACCAGTCAGGCATAAGGCACTTGCATTAAAACTTTGTGAAGACCCTATTTGAAGTCTGTCTGCAAGGAAGCCCAATATTGCCATCGTTCAGCAGGATTTAACATTTTTCTCTGTTAAGCTAGATGAGGGAGATGGAAGTTGGACACCCTACACCAGACAAGCTTCAGTGAAGGCTGTCTTCCTTTGTTACCATCAACCTTTCCGAAATGAAGTGAACCTAAAATGTAACAGCATCTTTAGGCAGACAAATGAGAGACTGGCCATTGAATTTTCATTCACAGAGGCTTGTCCAAATAAAAGCCCTCTGTCTGCAGTCACTTTCTTATGAACAACATAATTTAAGATGATTTCAGGAGCAGAAAATTAAATCATTCACAGTGGATAGATCTTCTAATAACAAGACACTTTTATCTCACAGGCAGCAGTGTTGTCAGTACTTGGGCATAATTAGGACCAGAAATTGGTAATTTTGCTGTAAAGCAGCTGACTGAACAATAGAGACTATTTAAAATAGACTTCAGTTAAAATCTTTAATATTGACTCAGATTGTCTACTTGAAAACTTCCACATAGCTATGTGACATTTTGCTTTGCTAAATATTAACATGCACAGAGTCTAAGGTAAGTCTTGTTTTCAAACCAGTCACGTCCCCTTTGGATTTTGGATTCATAGTTATTCATATCCCCTTAGCTGACTGGTGGTGGAAGCAAATGTATGTTCTGTGATTTTGGAAAATGTCTTAACCTAATGGAACCTTTAATGCTAAACACAATCCTATTTTAACCTAATTTGTAGGGGAGGGTAGTGTGGGAAGCTAGCATTTTTAGTAAAATGACTGAGTACCATAAAACGCCCATAGGAATGTGTACGAAACATAATAAGCAAAATATATTAAGTGATAGGAAGGTCAAAGTTAAGATTAACATTTGAAAGTAAGAAACTTCAAAGCAACACTAAGTCAGTATTTCCATCTAAAATGCACGTCCCATCCTCTTTGTTCTAAATATGAAGGAAACTATATATACGTAATCTGCCATACAACTATATACTGTGTTTGGTATGAAATTTTTAAGTTTCTGTTACCAGTTGTGATGCTTTATCATCCCACAAGCCTTTTACTTCATTTCATAAAAACTTTATTCTCATCAAGACTCATTAGGTGTAAATCACTTTCCTTTAAATCCCTTCCCTCATCATGGTTCCATTAAAGGTATTGCATAGTGTCCCACAAGCTTATCTTGTAAGCGGTTCGTAGCCTATTTAGAAATATTCTTGCATCAGACACTGGTATACAACTTTTTTTTTTCACCATAATGCCACTGCAGAAGATGCAATGTGGCAAATAGTTACTAAAAAAAAAAAAAGTCCCAGGTCACTCATAGCCTCTTGGGACCAAGGAAACTATGATACTGAAAGAACACAAGGTCATTGTTGACCTAAACCCTGATCTGCACAGATGATCTTTCATGTCCTTTTTTAGTGTTATTCATGCAAGTTTCTGGACAGTGCCTCCTGAAGAGCTTCCTGATCTCCTCACACAGAGTGAGATTGACCTAGCAATAAAATGATATGATCCATATTACTCCTATTTCCTAGTTTTTATGTCTTGCTTGATCTTCTGATCAGCTATAACCAAAAAAGAAAAGTAATCACCTATTTTTCCTTGCCAGATATTTACTGTCTTTTAATTTGCTATTGTATATAAATAAAACAAAGAGAACTACTTGTTGTGTTCGGAAGCAAATTGTGGAGCATGGTAGCAAGTTAAGGTGAACTAAAAAGAAACCACAAAGAATAACTGCATGACTGTTGCATTTCATCAGTGCTTTAGAGCTCCTTCCACTGGAGAAGTTACTCTAGATGATACACCAACCAACTCAAAATTTGTCTAAAAAAAATCAGAAGGAATTATTGATAAAGAACGTGAAAGACTGTTAGGGATGCACAGGCCTTCATCCAAGCTCCATGTCAAAATTCAGCAAAATTCATGAACTACTGGAAGCTCTGGAACAAATCATGTGCTAGCATCTGGACCAGTCCTCAACTGATTGGTGTATGTCCCAAAAGCCATGTTATTTTCAAGTTATCAGGAGCCATACATATACTGACCCTTTACTCACTCCCAGAACATGAAATAAGCAGGAGATTAGAGACGTGCAACCAGTTTTCTTCAGATTGTTCCTTTCTTGTTCCACATGGAAATTTTGTCTGAGGAGAAAAAAAAAAGAAAATAAAAAAAAAGAGAACTTCATTTGTTGAGAAAGCCAGACATTGCAGATCAGAGCAGTTCCTCTGATAGTGCTACAAAATTACCAAAAATCTTAGATGAACAGCCATTCCTAGACCTGTGTTGACTCTGAGTCCCAGGCTTAGATTTCTCTGGACTTACTGAGCATCTGTCACTTGTATATAAGGACTAAGCCCAACACATTTAGAATGTGTCAGATTCTGCTGGCAGTTTATGTGCAGTTTGTCTGTCATATATGGGATGTGCTGGATCCACTCTCCATGTCCTGTATGGTACATATACCTACATTTCCATCCAATGTCTTCTGAAAGAGCCCAGAGTGAATGATCAGACATATTAAAGAAGAAGAAACATGGAGAGGTTGCTAAGTAGAAAAACTCATGTAAGGCAGCAAAAGTTTTGACTTTATAAAAGGCAAAGGTAATATGAGAGTGCGTGCTGTAGAATAGAAATCTTGGAACAGGAATCATTGCTCAGCTGCTACATCCATTGGGTTAATAGGAGAGTTAATAACTTTTGGATTATATGAGGTGTATGGCTCTGTTGTTGTGGTTACCCCACCCAATTCCCCTGTAACACCATCCTTGAAGATTTTAAAAACTCATCTGGAGCAACCTGATCTATTGTCAGGATTTGGTCTGTTTTAAGTAGGGTTTCAGAGTAGATAGTCTCCAGAAGTCTGTTCCAAGACTCACAACTCAGATCCACTCAGCTCCCAGATCCCAGCTCCTCTGGGCCAGTCAGCATAGACCTGCACCACCAACCAGGGGAACAGGCTGGAACGGGAACACTCTGCCCACTCAATGCGTGGGGTCCTGGCTGTCACCTTGGACCTAACACATAACTCTTCCACTTCAGGCTCTGCCTTTTACATGTCTGGACATCCTTTCATGGTGTTTCCCTCTCTTCCCAGCCACTGGGGACTATTGTCTTAATTATTTATTGCTTTCTAAATTAGATTGCAAACATAAACTGTCAATGGCCTTGCTAATCACGCAGCCTCAGGCCAATCTCTTTGACTTTCTCCTTATCTAAGACCAATTACTGATTGTCCCCAGGGATTCTGGTACCCTCTGGTCTTCTGCCCCCAAAATGTTACCAAAAGTGTGAAGCTAGCAGCAGTTGCATAACAAGGTTCATCTTCTTTGTTTTCCAGCTCATA
This sequence comes from Anarhynchus alexandrinus, assembly GCA_008711295.1. Taxonomy (NCBI): domain Eukaryota; kingdom Metazoa; phylum Chordata; class Aves; order Charadriiformes; family Charadriidae; genus Anarhynchus; species Anarhynchus alexandrinus. The sequence goes on along the minus strand of VUYV01000078.1, from coordinate 3,311,390 downwards.
CTGGATTAACCTATTCAGAGCCGGGCAGATGCACACAAGGTCTTGCTTGCTTTTGCCATGCTTTTGGTTATACTTGTAAATTGGTGGGGTTTTTTTTGTTTGGTTTTTTGTTTGTTTGTTTGTTTGTTTTTGGTTTTGTTTTTTGTTTCTTTTCTCTTTATATCCAGGCAGAATTTCTCATGCTGTAATTTGTAGCTGTTTCTCTTGTCTTCTATTGTGCACCTCTGAGAAGAGTCTGGTTTTGTTCTCTCTGTAAATTCCCACTAGATTGTTGAGGACAGCAAATATGTTACTTTGTTGGCCTTCTCTGCTGAATGATGCGTAGTTTGCCTGAAAAGAAATGACAGTAAAAGAAAATAACCTAAGGTGCTACATTCTGCATTCTCCAGAGATAAAATGGCAATTTGTCTATGTCGCAAAATTTGATCTTAGAAAAAATATATGCAAAAGAAAACTTCTATTTAAGGTTTCGGTTTCTTTTGACTTCTTTATTGTTCATCTTATATGTAATTGCTCTGTACATTCATGAGAATGTCAAATTCTCGGAAGTCTATGGGAGGCCTTTAAGAAACCTTTCAAGAGTGGGAGTATGAATATTCTCAAACGCATGAATTCCGTTGAACTCATCTGAAAATCACATAATACATGAGAAGAGGACATACACAGCCTTTGTACAAACATTTCCAGTAAAGATTGACTAAGACACAATTTCATTTTAGCAGCTGCTGTAGTGCAAAGGGCTGAAATTTCAATAGAAATCATTATTAACCCGGAGACATCTGCCTGAAACAGTCAATTAGAGCCAGAAACGTAGTATACTGCAACCCTCAAGTTTTTCAGATGCTTTAAAAATTTACTGTTTAACGGAACTTATCTAGGTTGCTAGTGCGTATCTTCAATGATGGTGGGAAAATATGCAATTGGTTACATGTGGGAACCCTTATATATACACATCAAATATGATAATCATTCCCATGTGACCTCACCAAGCTCTTTAGCTTTCTACAAAGCATTTTCTCTCATTGTAAAAAAAGGTCGCTAACAGTTACTTACTTTACTGTGGCACTGTGAGAAATAAATAAAGTTCATTGACTAGTTTTGAAAACACAGATTGCCATTTATGTGCTAAATATATTATCATCATTTTCAATGCCTTAGCACTAAAGTAAAGCCCATCTCTGTATAAATTTATAGGCAATATACCCTAATATTTCCCCATCTCTGTCATTAAACCATAAGGCTGACAGCAAGAAAGAATACATTTTTCTTCTGCTTGAGTTAATGAAGACAATTTTGTGTTCCAAGTCAACCTGGAAAGACAGCTCTGTAGGCAAGTCACAACAAGCCACAGGACTTCCATGAGAAGACTATGGAAAAAGATGCATCACTAGAGAAGTTTCACATTGGCTCAAAAGTGTTATACCCAAGCAGTTACGTCTTGAAACAACATGTTTGGTAGCTACAATAAATTAAAGTGATAAGATTATATGTTTTTATGAACTTCTGCTGTAATATATGATTGTGTGGACAATGATTAAGAACATAATTGTCTGGAGATAGTTAAGGAAACAAATTAATCAGATATACATTTACATTAATCTGAAATACCATCTATTCAACTTTTGGAAATAGAAAGATGACATTTCAGAGAATTATTTTTATCTCTCCAGGAACAGTACTGTCTCATTCTCCAGCAGTGCCGGAATCTGACTCTGCAAAACATTTGTAATGCCCCCATCCACAGGGGATAACATCAGACTGTTTGTCTGTAACTTGTTATCTGAAGCGAGGAATATAGATTTTTATTTAATTTACATTTTATAGATTAAATCATTATCAATTCTAATAACAGTTATTTCCTTCTTTCATTTCAGGCTGTAAGTAGCCTAAAATGGGACTCATTTCACTCATAGAGCAAACTGAAACTTCAGTTTGTCTGCTGCTTGTCTAAATGACAGGGAATAGATACCTCAAAGAACTATCTGCATTTAGAAGGCAGAAAAAAGACTTAAGATCCCCATTGAAATCCATTTTAAATAGAAATAAGTTAGTGTAAATAGTGAAGTAATCATTGTTTGCTGAAAAAAAATAATCATACCACACATGCAGGATCACAAAAATGCTTGTACAGATTTCCACATGCTTCTCACCTCTGATTACAATTGAATATATTTTAAAAAATCCCTAACCTTAAAATCATGTAAAAATTTTGCAGAATTGATTGGGGAGTATTGTCCTGCTGAGCTGGATATCTTCTTAGCTTACTATGCCCTGGAAGTTGGAGCATTAGAGCATATCCACCACACAATACAAGGAGGATGAACAACTATTCAGATGAGGTATTAAAAGCAAAGTAGCTTTGATGACACGGAGTTTTGTTGCGGCTGGAGCCCACGCTGCTTATGCTTTACTGAAGGTATTTGGTAGCTAAGCCAGCTTGTTGATGTCTACATGAACTGTAGCACAGCTCTGGAATGGAGAAGCAGAGACAACATTAATTTATCTGGTAAACATTGCAACTGGACAAAGGTCAATCTTTGCAGCCTGAATATTCTCCAAAGACTTGAGACAATAAATGCCTTGAGACAATATAAGTGTAGAATAGCATCATAAAAACAGTCCTATCAGAAGGTTACCATTTATAAAATCCAGAACTTCCCTTTGGAGTACACTTAATCATACCTTAATCCATCTCAGCTCAAACACAGGAAAAGGATTTAGTTAAATTCTGCTGCACTTCCAGAGAAATATGAAGCAACTGGAGAGAATCCAAAGAAGAGCAAAAAGAATGATCAGAGGTCTAAAAAACATTTATTGTAATAATATATAAACATTTACATAACAATAACAGTAATATTTATTCTACATGTCTATACTGAGTAAGAGAAACAAGAAATAAATTCAAATCACAGTAAGGAAAATTCATATTAGATATTAAGACAAGTTTTCTATGGACAGTTCCACTATGGACAGTGGAACACAGCAGCAAACTGCTTATGAAATTTTTAGGAACAAGGCAGACAAATATCTGTCAGAAGTCGAAGTAGTTCACCCTACCACAGACAGTGAGGGGCCCAAATGATCTTTCCAGGTTCCTTCCAGCTCTGCTGTAGTGTTACAGAAGGGAATTTTGTGAGGATGCAGTTATGTGCTCTTGTGTTTTCTGGAGTAAAATGAGTAAAATGAAAACATTTTACCAACTAGGGCTTGATTAAACAAACAAATTCAATTTCAAATGTTTGTTATAAATATCTAACGTTTTAATCAAAGTTGATTCTTTGCATTTTCAAGCACCTTATAAACATTCTATAGATTTGATGAAAAGGTGAAATACTATAAATTAGCCCATTTGGTACCACACATGTCTTTCAGATATTTTTCTGACATTGCTCAAGCTAGAGTGTTTTGGAATATTTTCTGTTAATTTAGAATGTTTTACGTGTGGTGCAACTGGCTGAAGTATACATGATGGAACTGAAGCCTCAGGTCTCTGCACTAATAACTAAACATAATTTTTGCCCAAGAGATTGATCAACTTAAAAGTCTAACATATAGAAAGATAGACAAGGGGAGAACAGGAAAGGAAATGAACTGCAGGGTCAGAGTTCCAGTTGCATTCACTAAAGCCATTAGTTATAGAGCTCACAACCAATTAAACTTGCTCTCTTTTCTTGTCTAGATACTTATATATTTAGGCCATTCTTTAAAAGCTGTAATTCTAAAAGATGTGAGTGCTTTATTTTGTGTTACTTTTAAAAAAAAAAAGTGTGGAAAACCATCATTAATTAGAAAAACTGGAAACTAAAAGCACTCATAGATACCAAAAGTTCTTAAAAGAGAACTCTCCATTTTTGCGGATATTCCCTTAGCAATCAGAACACAGCACAAAAACAGTCTAGTTTTAAGATCTGAACAGATTTCATTCCATGCAAATGCCCTTTGCTCCAATTTTCACCACTGAAAAGGCTTGTACATAAGTCCACTCATCGTCTATGAACGTACCGTCAATAATCCATACTCTGCCCAAAGAAAATGTTGGCTTGATAATCAGGATGTTAAAAGGCAGACAAGTAGATACATTGATTTGCAGATGACAGCCAAGGTTAGGTATACCTGAGTTTAAATGCTTTTTTATTCTCCACAAATAAGCTGTGCTTATCCCCTTTGAAAATTAAACTTTCCCATAAAAAGCTAAAATCTCAAAAAAAACCCAAACAAACCAGAACTGTTTTTATAATAGCAATTAAAGATTTTACTTAACAAACTTGCTGGTATTTTTGTTAACTGAAGGCAAAATTTTTCTACCTCTACCTCTTAACAGAAAAGGGGAGGATGTGACATCATCTCCAGAGCTAGAAGAATAAGAACAGAACAAGAACTCTAGAAATGAATTCTTTCCTCTGAGCTAGTCCTGCAGGACTTGTGTAGATTCCTTCCGCAGAAGTACTTTACGTTTGTATTTGTGTGTGTGGATGTGTTTGTATACAAATGTTAGTTCATGGAAGGCGTGCTTGACCTCTGTGCAATGACTGTGCTGCTATTATAACAGGAATTCCCTTTTCAGGAGATGATTCAGCTAATTCTTAAATGCACAGCATTCATACGACAATTAACATTTCTTCTTATCTCACTTTTTGATTTTTATCCTTAGTGGCACTTCTGGCAATACTACTGGCAGTAACTTAAGTGATATGAAATGCTGCCAATTGAATACAGTCTTTCTATGTTTGACTCAGTAATTTGTATCTTGATTTGATGATGAGACAGATGTAGCCATAAAATCATACAAAAAAAATCCAGAAAAGGCCACCAGTTTGAGGTCACTTGATCCCAGACACCCAGGCACATTTTCCAGAGACAATTGGAAATTAGGACATCAGTCTCACCAATGTAATTTGGGAGTCACTTGCATTAAAGTCTCCTTTACCCTAGGAACCATCCTCCGTGGATCAGATTTTCAAAGACATTTGGTATTTATAGCTCTCAGTACCTACAGATAAACTAGGTTTGTGAAACAGCAAAATGAATAACCATTATAGAAAATTTGGGTTATATACACATTAGAGTTGTAAAGTATTTAATGGATTATCCAGTTAATCTTCCCCAAAGTTTTGATTCTCTGCCCTTCATTAGGGCATCTGAAATAGGCATCTGAAATAATTCTGAAATTGTTGTATAGTCTATGGTTTGTTTTTCTAAAGAACAGGTTAGAAAGGAATGTGTTCTCCCCCCCTCAGATTCCTAGAAGACCCTTTGAATTTGCAATTTTCAGTCCTCACCTTTACAGTCAATAGCTCAATATTTAATTGTTTAATAAATAAAAAATATATTCAACTAATAAAGTTCAAATTAATTCTTTTAATGTGTAAATAATCAGGTTCAGATAATTGACTCCTAACATGCAGTGAACAGACTCAATGAGGGTTTACTTAAAATCTTTATTTGTCTGTAATATAAATAAAAGTTCTTTGTTTTAATTGCAAAGCAAAATTATAAAATTATCAAGTAACTCATTTAAATATATAGTTATGCTAAAACTCTCTTAATGAAAAGGTGTGTTTTTATTCTAATTAATACCACACTTGCCTGCACAATTTTAATTGTACATTCCTTGACAGTTGTCATTCATAAAAACTTGTAAGAGAAAACAGCTTTTAAAGAGTCTGCCGGCAGCTGCATCTGATCTAAAATCTCAGCCCTGCAGCAAAATCTACCCAGAATTTTCGTTCAAGCACCAAGAAATATTGTTATAGTTAAGGATATTCTGTCAACTCATCTTCTGAGTTACAGCTAATGTTGGGAATTTCAAACTGAATCTGAGTAAAGAAGTCAGCGAACAGGCAGGGAGGCCAATCTGCGTTACTATGTTCATGGAGACTCACTTAAAAATGAACAGGACTAATGTCTTTGGCAGCTATGAGCAGACACTACACAAGCCAGACAAAGTGGAACAAATTCCCTTCCATTTAAGAACCTTTAAAAACAAAAGTAGTTATAAACTCGCTCAGATGTGATATAACCATTGCAGGAACAGGAAGACAGCTCTGCAGAATCCTTGCAGGCATTAATGCACAGCATCATGAATCAGAAGAAAATCAGTGAACAAAAGCCTCCCAGAAAATATGAACTGAGCAGAATACTGAAGCAACATGTACTTAAGAAGACTTATTTGCTTTGCAGAAGGGAAGGAAGACAAAGGAAAACATTAACATTTTTAAAAAAAAAAAAAAACAAAGCAAAAATTGCAATAATTTGAAAACTAATCCTAGTAATTTGTAGCATTGTGTCTTGGTTGGTAGTCATCAATATTTTAAAGTATCATCTTGTGAATATCACTTGGAAATTTTCTAGGTCATAATCAAATTAAATTCCTCAAATAAAAAGTCTAGTAGCAAAATTAATGTACATAACTAATAGCAAACTTAGTTTTAAGGTTTTTTTAAGTTAGTTTTTAAGTTTTTTGCTAAGTAAAACACTTAGCAAACTATGCTGAAAATTTCATATTTTCTGTGAATTTAATTTTAAATTCAAGACAATAACCAGTTGCTGTTCAGCAGCACCTTTTGGCTACACTTGTTTCATATTTATGCACTCTATGTCACTCCTTGGGAATCAGTAGATTTATCCAAAATTGCAGTAGCAGAAGATGTAGAGAAGTATAAGTTAAAACAATTTTTACTGTGGGAAGGCCAACCTAACTTTTTTCCAGAAAATTACCTTCTCTGTTATTGGAGTTCTTTCCATATCTAATCACTTGTTCACACATGCACCAATCGGAGTGGAAAGACTGTATGTACAGTACCAGCTTAAACCTTCGCTGTATTTTGCTTTTGTTCATAATATCAAAGGCAAGGAACTGTAAATGTAATTTGCTCAAGATAGTATATAGAGCACATGGAGATTAGGGAATCAACCAGGCATTTCAGGGTATGATTTTAAACAAGTTCTTTACCTGTCTTCTATGACTGTGTGCATAAAATCGTCGCATTTTGTTATACAGTTTGAAGTCTGACTTTGGTGAATCTGCTTTTATTTATGTAGACAGGAATGTGCTGGTATTTGCCTTGTGGACCAGATCCTTTACTCTCAAATTATTTTAAGATTTTCATACATATTTATTACAAATTACTGTTGTGACAACATCATCTGCTTTATTCATTTAAGTAAGAAAATGATGATATTTAGAAAGAGACAAGTACCTTTAAGTTTCACAGTTTCTTTCTCTACTTGAAGTCAGACAAAACTGTTTGCTGCCATTCATCCTGTCCATAAGGCTGTGAAAAGTTTTATAACTCATTATACCTCATTTTCTGGTGCACTGGGTCTGGGATTAAAAGAGTAAGAGAGGCAAAACTTCTGGATGTTTCGTTCAATCTTCCTGGCACTGGAGCCACCGAAATCCAAGTTTGTACTTCTTAATGCTAAATCAGATCCTAACTGCCCCAGTAACGGGGTAAGAGATTTTTCCACTGTCTCACCCCACCTGTCCCATGGATCCCTCTAAATACGGATAATCAGGCCCTGGCATTAAAGAAGGTTTAGCACCTATTTTTCACTACAGGAGGCGGTGTCAAAATATTTACTGCACTTGCATTACTATTACTACTAAATAGTTTTGCATTTTTTGACGGAAGTATCTACTGGATTCCAGTTTCTTCTGGAAAAGATAAAAATAAAAACCCTGTCCTGAAATAACCTCTCGCATGATTCATATGCTTATTTGGGTTTGTAAGAAAATGAGGTATTAAGAACTTTTATCCGGAGTAGTACTTGCATTTCTTCTAACATTTAAGTCCTTATGAGGGTGTGCTCTGGCAGCTCTGTCACCCATTGTACTGCAGAGTGCTGACGTACAGTTTTATTGAACCAGGGGTGAATAAAGGGGCTCAAAGAACTCTACAACCAGATTTCAAAAACACACAGTAATTGTTTAAAATCAACTGCCATTTTACTGAAGACTGAGATTAATTTATGAATGAGATTCCAGCGTGTCAGAGAGAGAACAATCTATCAAAAAAAGAGCTTACGCAGTTAGTAAGGAACTTATTAAAATGTAACAGAATATAATTTCTATGTGCTTTCTTTCTAAATTTAGGATTTATTTTATCAGCCTTTCCAGCAGCAGTCCTAAGCTGTCTTTATTGTATCTGATGGTTATTTATTTTCTAATCCTTTTATGTAATTAAGCAAACACTCTTTTAGTTCTGCTACATGTGGAGGAAATGAAGTAAACAAATGCATTATGAGACAAAATTCCTTCCTTGGTGTGAATCAATATCTGACATATTGATATATTTTTGTAAATTAATTCTCATCATTACTGTAACCAGTTGCTCTTTTAAAAAGCATTAGATGCCAAACAAATGCAAGATTGAAAAACATCAGTCATTTCATAAATTATCATAATAACACGCGTTTGGGTATTACTTTCTAGGCCTGAAGCCAAAGAACTGGGATAACATAACAGGAGCAAATCAAGCTGTGAACTGAAATGTACGGATTAAAATGTAAAAAAAATAAATAAATACTACTGAGCACTGAATAAAAATTAAAAATGTATCACCTCGACATTTTCTCATAAAAGAATACTGTCATCTTTCTTCTGAAAAAATAGTCCTGTAGAAAAGATTAATTAATCTTTTAGAATCATTACTCATGCAGGTGTGAAGAGAAGGATCTCTTTGCCATAAATGCCATATCTTGAATAATTCTAAACCTTATTATCAATATTTCTTGAACCAAAATCTTGAGAAGTTAGGCTTCTTAATTTATTTTTTAATTTAAATATCACTATCTTTTAAAGTAATCTAACTTGAAAAGAGATTTTTAAACAAGATGTGAAGAAACAATTGCAAAAATGTGTATTTATGTAAAATATAATTATTAAGAATTGTAACTACACAAATATCTGTGTAACAATTAAGCCAGAATTTTTCTTTCTTACTTCATGCAATAAACAAACAAACAAACAAAAAGTACGGACTAAGTTGTTATCTGCACTGTTTTCTACGTTACTTTTTCCTTCAGTTATATACCATTCATGAAGATGAGGATAAAACAGAGCTGAAATTAATAACCATACAGCTGAATAATTCTTAACAGGTACCAGAGCTAGTAAAATGCATATCAGAAATTGAAAATAAATATTCAAATTGAATAAAAATATATTCCCAAGTTTACATGCCCCATTTACAACTTATACTGCTTTAGCTCCAAAGTCCTTGCATATTTAAAGTTCCAGGCACAGCAGTTCAGTGAATGGCTAACATTTTAAGAAGGATACTATTGCTCCATCTAGTGAAAAATTTGTAAAACATCAAGCTTCAAATCTGAAGCTGAGCAATGTACTTTTTGAATCTACCCGATTCATGTAGCCAAAAAAATTATATTCATCCTCAAGTTCAATCTTATTCATCCCTCTGTTAAAAGAGAGTTCTGATTTTGCAGTAGATCACAGGTTTAAGACTTTATTCACAATCTGTTCAGATAGAAGACATAAATTGAAAACTGAACTGTAATAAATATAGGAAATAGGATGTAGGAGATGTTCTCCATCCCAAATGACTGAAGTCATCCCAGTATCCATCCCACCCCTGGTTGACCTGACCCACTCAAGTTGTCCTCACAATTTTCAGTAACAGCCACCTCTCTCAATGTCCTGTTCCCCATATTAATTTTCTTAAACTGTGCTTTTTCATTTTCAGCAATACACATTCATATCATCTTTACTTACTAAGCAGTGGGAAAGTCAACAGAGCTAAAAATATTAGAAAACCATTCCCTCCAGAAAGACTTTTTTTTTCTTCCTCAGGTGCTCCATTTCCAGATTTCCAGTCAGGTCAGGAAGTGGAAAAAATAGCTCCATAGCTCGCTGATTTTCAAATTTATGTTTGTGTTGTTTGTTCTGTGTTGAATACTGAAATTATCCAAACACATTCATTCATTCTGAACAACAAACATTCATTCTGGACCTTATCTAGTATCTCCCATTAATGGAATTTCTTTTTTTTTTTTATTTCACATTTTAAATCACAGCCTTTTGTAGCCCATGTGAAGACACTCATCTTGCATTTGTGCACATTATTTCTACATGACGCATTGTACATTGCCCATTTGTACGTAACATTTGTAGAATGTAAAGCAACATAAAATGCTGCAAAAACTGGTGTAACAGCCTAGGTTTCATGAGGGAAGAAATAATAGGAGGTCTCTTTTCATTGTCTGGAATATATAGCTGCTCTTTCCCATTTAATAATTATTTAACAAGAACCCAATGTAGTTAGGAACATATTACTATCCAGTAGATTTGAAACCAAGTTTAAAGTGACAGCCAAAAGTAAGAATTGAATGCTTCTAATTTTATTCTCTTTCATTCTGGATCTGAATATTTAATAGGTTTCACACTTGCAGATTTTCTCTCAAGTCATAATCAGATTCAATCCATTTTATAATTTGAGCTTTTATCCTGTTTTCTGGAATCCATTTTCAAGAATATGAATTAAGATAGGTGGTGGTGGCAGGTAGCAAAAGGAAAACAAAAAATCATAATAAGAATAAGAATGTTCTGCATTTCGTAAATTTCTTATATCAATGTTTAAAACTGAAGGAGCTCAGAAACACCAAAGACCATTGTGTGACTAAAAGTAATCATCCATTTGTTCAGTGTCTAAACTTGAATTTTGACAATACCTGTTACTACTATATCTGAAACAAGATTTTTTTGATGTAATGTATTAAATTATATCCAAAAGTTAATATCTTGCAACTCTACCCTTCAAGGAACTAACATTTCAAAGTACAGTAAAATCTGTTTTTCTAATTCCATTTGTCTTCCAATGAGGTTTGTAATTATCTGTCATAACGAGACAGCTAGCAGACATTGGTATGATACATGGGGTAACACCAGTACACTCACAATCATGTTTGTTCCTTCAGAGTGCTTAACTGCTATGTTTATAGAGCAAGAAATGAAGGATTCTTCTGTCATCTATAATCAATTTAATGTAATGTTAACTGAATGCTACATTTTGCAGTCGTGTACATGGAATCATAGAATGGTTTGGGTTGGAAGGGACGTTAAAACCATCTAGTTCCAACCCCCCTGCCATGGGCAGGGACACTTCTTACTAGACCAGGTTGCTCAAAGCCCCATCCAACCTGGCCTTGAACACTTCCAGGGATGGGGCATCCACAGCTTCTCTGGGCAAACTGTTCCAGTGCCCCACCACCCTCAGAACGAAAAATTTTTTCATGATCTAAATAAATCTACCCTCTTCTAGTTTGAAGCCATCCCCCTCATCCTACCACTACCTGTCTTTGTAAAAAGTCCCTCTCCTGCTTTCTTGTAGGCCTCCTTCAGATACTGGAAGGCTGCTATAAGGTCTCCCTGAAGGCTTCCCTTCTGCAGGCTGAAACACTTTCTGGCTGTTTATTGAAGTGGATAAAGTTGACATTTAAAAAGAAATATTAATGGAAAATTAGTCTATCACCAGGAAAAAAAAAAAAGATGTAGGAATTTGTACCTATGTTACAAATCATCAGGGAGATGAGGAAACCGTTCCAATTATGGTATTCAGAGTGGGGGAGATGGTACAGCAGAGAATTGTGACAGTGGGGAAGTAATGGACCGTTTGCACTTCACATGGAGATTTTTGCACTTCATATTTTAAAGTTTTATCATTCCTATTTTGCTTTCAGGATGTATCCAGGATAAAACCTTCATGATACCTGAAGGAATCTGGAGATACTACCTGTTAATTATGAATGTTCTGACAGTTAATGAATAACAGATCCATGAAGAAAAGAAAAGGGTGCTCACCTGCATAAAAACTTCTCAGGGAATGGATTAAAAATAAAGATAACAGAAAAAAGACCTGACACGTTGCAGAGAAAGGCTTAAGGGCCTTAAAAATAAACAAAATAACTGAATTCTTGCCATCCTCACTAGAATTAGCCAGAAATTGTGTCCTGAGCAGAAGGCTGCTGAGTTCATGTGGATGTCAGCACCCAAAAGGACAAGTTAATCACACCAAAGTAGCCCAATTTTGTAAGTGAATGTATAAATTTTGTACAGTTCCAGTTTCACTTCTGAAAGCATTTCAGAGCTTTGTTAATTCTCCCAAATCTGCTTTTCTCTAGCTTTGCATCTACTGATAATGATTTTCTCCTGGCTTCTCTCCACAGACTTACCACTTTAAGTCTCTGATAAAATCCTTCTTATTACACTGGCATGTAATTCCTTGAACAAAGACCAAAAACTCAAAAGGCGTGATGACCTACAAAGCTGCTAGATTATCTTTTGAAGGCAAGGGAGGGGAAAAAGGAAGCTCTTTGATATTTTATAACATCAGTGAGTGATGTTTGCAAACCCAGTATCAAAATAGCACTTCCAACAAGGAACGGGAGTAAAAGATGCATTTTATGTAAATTCAATCAAAAGGTAATCAACTGATAGGAAAGTTGGGGGTGCATAATTGCTGTGAAGACTCTCAGCAAAGACTGTAAATTGGCTGGGGGGTGGGTTAGCACTAGGTGTGTCAGCTAGGTACAACACTCGTTGGCACGAGAGGGCTTAGCTATCACTAAGATCTGCATGGGAATGCATCTTTATCACGCTTTAACATAGCTAGAAAGCATGGTAGCTGGATTGTGTCTGTACAGGTATAGCCTATCATTATTCTCAATTTTCATATATTTTATGAATATACAACCTATAGTATTTTATTTATCTATTTAATATATTTTATTTTTTAAGCAGTCAAAGGTATAACTGCACTTGGGCTGCTTCTTCATGGCTGAGAGCAGTTCAGCAAAGCTCAGAAACTGGGGCAAACATAATAGCGTTAGCTGGAGCTGAGCTATGCTTCTACTACCCATGCTAGCATACTTCCAGCTACTTAGAGTGCGAGGGTCCAGGTGTTTGATATCCATCTTACAATAATTGCAGGTACCCAACATCTCAGAAGGCTGAATCTCGGTTTAAATATTGCAATCTGAATTGTCCTACTATTATTTCAGAAAATGAGGGATTTCAACAGAACATTTTTTGGAAGGATTTTTAGGAATGGGTCACACCCATAAGAACATTCCAGAATTTACGAAGTTTAAGAATTTTTGATGCAGTTGGCTTTCAAGGCCAGTGCAAAGATACGTGCAAAGATAGGTAACAAAAAAACCCCACTGGAAACATTGCATTTCAAAAGTCTCTAGATCAGTTTAGATACTCCTAAGTTGCATTAGAAAATTTAAATAGTTTTCATTTTAATAGTGCACAGCTCATAACAATTTTTACCGAGGTGATGTAAAAAAAAATCTTTTTTTTTTTGGGGGGGGGGCGCTACAGCTGAAAGAACAGATTACGTTTTTAAAAACACTTCTGATTTATAAGTGAGGGAGGTGCCCTTTCCACTGAAACTAGAGGAAGTATAGGGCCAGTGTTAGGTCAAAAATCTCCCACATTCAAACAAAAAGAGTCAATATATACATAGATGAAGAAAGCTGTTTCTCCCACACATTGAAGCAGCCCTATATACTGATAAGAGTGAATCTGGCATACATAACACTAATTATATATGTAAGCAATTGCACAGTCAAGACTTGAGTGAATTTTGTTTCTAGATAAGCAAAACCACAATTTAAGCAGAGATCTGCCTGTCTAAAGCTGTTATAAATAGACTTCTAAATGAGGTTCCAAGATGAAAAAAACAGCATCTTTAAGTACTTGTAATGAAAAAGGAGTAACTTTGAATTCATGTGATTTAGTCAACGTTCCACTGGTTTAACACCACTTACTCACTTTTCTGCTGATTCTTTGTCATTTGTTCTTCAGTACTAACCTCGTGGCTAGGAGCTGTCAACACTGATAAAAAAAGAGAAAAAAAGAGGAAGCTCAGAGAAAATCTGTGCACATAGCAAAAATACAGATGAAATGGAAATATTTTGTTTTTTACTTCTGAGGAAATAATCAGTATACGTGGTTTTAATTGTTAACTTTAGACTAGCTGAAAACAAAAAAAAAGCCAGAACTTTTTTCATATTTCTTTCCAAGTTTATTTATTTCAGTGGAGGTGAAAAAACTGAAGAAAGGGGGTTTACAGCAGTGCTATGATGACCTCTTGTGGTTAAATAATATATACATTTTGGTTCACAGTTTCTCAAAAATCGTCAGTATCAAAGGTTAAATTCTGCTCTTAGATCTGAGCAGTTTTGTCTTGCTAATTCTGCTTATCCTGAATTAACTTCTCCTCCCAAACGTGCTACCAGTATTTGTTTAGCTCACTGCTAAAAAATTCTTTTAAATATATCTCAACCTTTGCACGCCACAAACTTAACAGGTGAGAGTATCGCCTTTTCTCACATGGTAATTTGTTAAAGCCAATTCACAGCTCTGTATAAATAAGTTCATTAATAAAAAGAACTATATTTTTTTTTAATAAAACCTTACCCACTACAAAATGTTAAAGAAATTATATGGTACTGACTACTCATTATAAGAAATTACAACAATAGATACTGAACTTACTCTTTTATGTATTTTTTTACATAAAAATTTAGTGCATTAGCTAAATATATGCATCATGTCTAAACAGCTGCTAAAGCTGTCTTCTTTCATCAGTTTTTCTTGTAACAAAAAATCAGAGAACTGAGCATTTCCTGGTGTTATTGAGTGCAGCCTATTAACCTGGCTCATATCATCTGAGAACTTGTCCCCTAACAAATAAAATCACTCGAGACTGTAGCCTGATTTTGCTATTTCCTGATATCGTTCAAAACTGCACAGATTGCATGAAACAACTTTGCTGAGTGATAATACTTGAAGTGATGGTCCTGACAGTACTTCTGGTTCTTGTGGTAGCACTTTCTCACTGGAGGATCACCAGTGGTGGTATTTGCACCTGCCAAGCAGTATTCACATGACCCCAAACCTTGCTAAATTTAGGACCGATTGCAAAGCCATTGCTGCACTGGCTCTGCCGTCTGAAGTTTTGGAAGCTTTTCGGCAGCATAACCTTGGACTGCCACCAGCTGGATACGTGCCACATTCTGATACGCTGTGATTGCAGCTGGGGGAGGCCTGAGCTCAGCTGCTGCGAGACACTGCTTGTTTATGTAACACACACTTTAGAGATGTGTGGGTTAAAAACAAACATTGCTCTTAGTGTACACAATAATGAGTTCCTCCTGTTATTACTTCTCCTCGTTTCTTTTCCTTGAAAAAATTAATATCAGAGGCTGTCGAGCAAAACATGCCAGAACAATGATGACGACAACAGCAAAAAGAGTAGGTTTAAGTTAAAATGTGGTTATCTTCATGTGTCAAAAATGAAGCGCTGACAGGTTTTGAAACATTATCAACGCATTTCTTCTGACACCTTCTTGCATGGGGAGGTTCTGAGCACTGCTGGCATGCAGACTTGGGAGACAAAATCAAATTGTGTGTGGGAGGGAGCTGCTTTATTTCTATTGTCTAATAGGCCTAATCTGTCTCATTCTTCTTTAGCTGGGTTAACTCGGCAGTGCTAAGAACTGACCGACTTAAAACTAAGCCTAATTTACAAGGAGCAAACTTCAATACTCTAGGGACCATTTGAACTCTCAACTAATTACAGTTTGCATATCTGAGCATGTGATTTTTTAAGTGTCTAAATGCTGTCATTATTTTCCCTGCAGTTGGTTACAGGCACGGAAATAACCAGCCTGAGACAGCTTTAATTTCACCCTCAAGGTGCAGTAGTATTACTCCCTTGGCTGAGCCTGGCCTGCCAGGTGGCTCGTGGCCACTTCTTATCCATTGGAGGCTCCTGGCCAGCCAGCCAAGGAGCCAGCTAGCTAGTGACCTTCTTCCTAGAGGAGGTAGCGGGTGGCTGCCTGGGCAGCAAACACCCCGGCACCGCGTGCCTCATTGTATGGCCTGCAAAGCTTTGCTCTGCCAGGAGCACAGCGGTATAGACAGGAATCACCTGGCGAGTACCGAGCTGTCATCAGTCTCTCAGCTCCCAGGGTAGGGGAGAACATCTCACGGTCACAGCCTTGCCCCTGTGGATGTCGACTCACGACTCTTGCTGCAGCCACATTTCGGCACAAAGGATCAACAGAAAAGCCAAGCCGCATGTCTTCGGTTGACATAATACACCGAACGTGTTCAAAGCACTGAAAACTGAGTCTAAGTGTTGAGATGCGGATGGCAGACAGCTGTTGTAGGTGTTAACCTTCCAACCATGCAGCAGTCTTCAGACACCTCGTTACAACGTTCCCGAGCTCCAGTTAACTACATATCTAAATATTATGCAGTGTGCTAAAAGACTTTTCCTTGCAGCAAACCTTGCAGACATGTGTTGCGTTTGCTAGTGAATTTAGGGAGAAGAAGGACTTTTTTGTGTTGATTACAGAAGCATAGCCACTTTGAACTGTCAGCTTTGGGGCACCGAAACCTGAAAGGCAGCTGACTTAGTTCAGAACAAAAGTCACTGATAGATTTAGCAGTTTTGAGTTTAAATTGAATCAAAATCAGGAAGCCTAAAAAGGCTCTACATTTGCATTATTGAAATGAAGATTCCTATTTTTATAATCTTTATTTCATGAGAGAAAATGTGAGTTATTTTCACATCAGTGAAAATAACCAGAGTATTTTGATTTGAACTTGGACAAATTGTTTTGAAGTAAGTTCTGGATACTTGCTTTAAAGGCTAATGAAGCCCTTCAAAGACCTTTCACCTATGGCCATACATATTTATTGATAGAGATGAGCAGCAGAAAATCTCCAGCAATCAAAAATGTTAAATAACAAAAGGTATACAGAAACACCGAAAAACCATCTAAGTTCCTTGAATAGGCTATGTTCTACCACAGCCCACCGTTTTAGTGGAGAAATATTTTTTCAGGAGGTATTCACAGATAACTTCCGGTTCATAATACACTTAAGAAATGCGCAAATGGTATCAAGCTTTATAATACGCTCTCTCATTCTCCAGTCAGTCCGAACATTCTTGTAAGCAATGGTTAAATCTTATACTTCCTTTTTGGCTTCTCTTTCAGTAATAGTAGGTTCATTTTCTGGCTCTGACAGGAGGGAGTTGGATTTGCCGGCTGTCTGTTGTGTAAGCATCAACTGTACTGGAAGTACACTAGGAGCAAGTAACAGGAAGAAACCAGTTGGTAAAACACAATCATAGGCTGGCAGGAAATCAGTGACTATTTGTCACTCCTTCCAAAGAAGAGGAAAACAGCGAGTGGCAGATATTCAGTACCATCAAGTACCCAGCAAAGAGATTAAATCTCCTTTTCTCCATGCCGGGATACTCAGAGTTTTACTTCAATGTGGACCATGGCTACTTGGAGGGTCTGGTCCGAGGGTTCAAGGCCGGGATCCTGACAAGTGCGGACTATGTCAATTTAGCACAGTGCGAGACACTAGAAGGTAAGTCTGCTGGTTTATTTTATTTAGGAAGAAATACTGTTGCTTAGACCTTTGAAGAAGGCAAGGTAAAGACTGAAGTATTGAAAGCTTATATTAAAAACCAGAGATAACCCTGATGTCCTTTGAAGAACTGTTCTCGTATTTAAGTTAATAGCTTTCCATAGAAATCACCCTAGGATTGTACAGACTGTGATTTGCAAAGCAATCCAAGTGATGGGATTTTCTAGTTTACTGATAAGGTTTGGAAACCTCATCCATAGAGTTCCTATGGAGATTGGTAACCTTCTCACAGATTTTAACCACGCTATAGAACTGCTCAAGTATAGAAGTTTCATATCATTTCAGCTGGATAAAATAGCTCCCAAAATCTTATTAAAAGCTTACCATTTGGCTCTGAGTTTCTATATAAAAGATATAATTTTTAGTACTTTATTACTTCATGATTTTTAGGGCAGTGGAGGACATTCTGCGTACCAGGAAGAGAAAACTAGACTTCACAAAGATAAAACTGAAGTATTCTCAAGCTTAAAAAAAAAAAAAAAGAAAAGCTCTTTTCAAGGTGACTTTGCCACAGTAATAAAGAGAACACACACTAGTTTCCAAAACAGCTTTCTGTGGCCAAGACTGGTCACAGCCTGATGAAGACAGACTTGTACAAAGAATCATATGACATACCTCTAGACACTTGGCAGGAAAAAATGCGACAGAAAAAAAAATCACCTTTCTAAAGGAACATAAAGTTTCTCTCCCTGACTCCAAAATAAAAGCTATGATTGTACATTGAAATAATTTCTATAAGATGCAGTATATTAGACTAATTTGAAAAAGGAACAAGGAGAAATAATAAGGTCACTCTGTTTTAAGCATTGGTTGAATTGTGTATGCAGTAATGGATTTGGGGAAATAAGAAGTGCAGAACCTGATGATTCCCATATACAACGGAGTTTTGAGGCTGTCTGACTATTAATGTAATAACAACATAAGTCTGGGAAAGTTGCTTGCCATTCATCTTGCAGATTAAAACGCGTACATTTAAATAGGTACATGCAAGTATTTACCTGTCACCAGGATGAAGTTCCTCTTATAGTTAAAGAAGAGATTGTCAGCACAGTCAATGGGTTCTACAGACTGTTCAACTGACCAAGTGCATGTACCTACTGCAGCTGATAAGCTGGAGAGCTGTATCAGCTCTCCTTTTCATACAATGTCAGTTTAGACACGCAGAACACATATATACACTTACTCTGAGAACTGAAATCTATTTCTTATGTCAGCTGGACAAAATCAACAGTTTCCGTAACCTATTTGTACCAGCAGTTGTGATCCATGCAACTTAGAAGACTCTACAAACACTCTTGATAATGTATTTATGTGTTTAATTCAAAAACTCCTGCTCCATGAATATACAGACTTCAGAAAAAGCTAACAGAGCTTCAAACATCTATAAAAGACACAAAGGACAGAATGATGGAATTATTAAACTTTGTTCTTACGCCATCAATAAATTATGTCATCAAAAGCTCCATGAAGGAAAAAACACCATAAAATCCTGGCTACTTCTGAATAAGATGAAAATATACCTGTTTAAATATTTTTTAAAACATACAAGAAAAAAGGATTTCCCTCATCCTTCCCAGAAAAAATACCTGCTTATGTCAAGAATAGTTAAGAAAAAATATCTAAATTTTAAGTCATGCTACAAGAAAGTTATTTGCAACCAGGAAGTAGATTTCAAACATTTCTGAGATACATAAACCTTCAACATTATTAAGAGTGTGCAACAGATGGACAGATCACAATAGAGAGATAAAATCCTTTTCTAAGTAAGATTTGTAGTAGAAAGAACAATGACTTCTTTTATTTTTGAACCTTCTTTCTAATGTTCATTCAATTTTAGAATGCAAATTATTTCAGCAGCAGAAGCAGCAGCCTTCATCAACCCGCCTACAAGCACATCTCTACTACCCACTACCACTTCCCTTTTTTCTCTGTTCAGCTACATCTCTCCACTGTAACTTCTTCTACTTCTTTTAGACAGCTAACAGATTCCCACCAGTTATCTACCAAATGTATTATTTATAATGAAAATATGAGAATTATTGAATTTATACATGAAGCTAAATACACTTCTCTCTCTGCACACATAGGATGCTGTAATATTGAACTTGCGCCACGAGTGTACAGTGCACCAAAAGCACAGATCCTCACCTCTAAAGTAAAAAATGGAGCTTTATGCATACATTGTATTTTGTTGCCAATTTAAAGATCCAGCGTGTGGATTTGTACCGTAGTACTATTGTCCTTGTCCAATAGTGCCTTCAGTTTGTGTCTTCACATTAAAAGGTAATAAATTTACCCAATTCTGTATTCTGTGGCATAACACCAGACCTCAAAAATTGGTCTAAGTTAAAAATATTATAAATATGCTAAAACAAACAAGCAGAAACAAAATCAAAACCACACCAAGTAACCCATAAATAGAATCAAAAAGATCTTTTAATTTCAAAGTGGTTTTGATATCTCTAGAGGGGAAACCATAATGTCAGTACAGAAGAACCACAAGAAAAACTGTAGGTTAGTGCTTTACATCTGCTTGATAATCACAGAGTGAGTAGAACAGTGAGAGGGAAAGAAAAAAAGGAGGATGCTAATTGACTTACGATACCACTTTGTCCTCTCAATTCAGGGCCACACGGAGAGGAGAAGAGGCCTTCTGCTTAACTGAGACATCCTTTGGGGCTTATTTGAATTATAATTTCTATGGAGCTACCTTGTGGACTGCAACACTGGCTGAAATCCCTGCAACAAGGCATCCTACTAGTTTGGCCCGATGGCATCATCTGTTTCAGGGGAATGGGATCCCCAGAGGAACCCCACTGACAGCCTTTGAAGTAGAATATGGGGGGAGTTAAATTCAATGCTTCATTCTTTTCCTGCTTCCTTGTGTGATGGAAAGACTACTTACTGTTCTTCAGAAGGGAGACTAGGTCACAGAAGGACAAGCAGCCCAGCTCTGCTCCCATCAACATCACCGAAATCAGTTCACATAACTTGCCAGAGCCAGGACATGTCAGCCAGCGGTGGCTGAAATAACAGCGTAACTGAAAACCGGAGGTAGTTGGCTATCAAAGTGAAGAGTCAGACAAGACTCCATGTGCTCGATGCTGAGAGACCAGGTCTACGATTTGATTGAGTTCTCACAATACTCCTTCTTTCTGATCAGCACCTTTCCTGTCTCAACTGCATTCATCTTAAACTGACCTCTCTCTGCACGTTAATTTCCTTTAGACATACTGTTAATTGTGTTTAGTTGCTGTTCAGTTGTAGGTAAAATCATGTGATTTAAAATGACATTATTTAAAGTCATACATTTCCTACATATGATTTTCCTGCATTTAATTACATAAGGAAATACATGATGCAGATGGATGGCAATCATACTGACAGCTGACATACAGGAATTTTCTCTCCTAGGGATCTTGTGGACATGCTGAAAAGCCCAGGGTCTTGTGCAGATCTCCAAAAGCCCCCGAGCAAAGGAACAGCCACCATCACTAAAATGTTTTGGTGGACAGGAATGTCTGAGGCCCCTGTAATGCTCAGCCATCTACTCCTGCCAGGTCATGAAGTCATGCCACTAGTGCAAGTGTCTGACTGTGTTAGCCCCCAGGTCCTATTTATGCCAACAGCCATGAGGAGACCATCACTGAGACCAGCAGAGCAGTCTCTGAGCTGCACTGAACTCTGTCGTGGTGTGCGATCTGATTATGACATTCGTGATTGATATTATATGGTACTGGAGCTTGTGGATGACTACTTTCTCAATTGTTTTGGCCAAGGCCATAAGACAAGGTTGAGTATTGTTTCTTACATACAGTACGCATACTGGCATTCATTAAATTGTTCAGAAGAAATACTTCTCTAAAGCAAGCCATGGAAGTGACAGGGTCATAAATCCAATATTCCTGGGCATAGTATTTCCTCCATGGCTTTTGAGATCCAGGCGGGGCTGTTTAATGTATTATAGCTAATATTTTTCATGCCTTATGCTAGGGCATGGATTTTCAAGCCACTCAGTCAATGAGAGAACTGAGGAAAGTAACACAGTCTTGTCAAAGTATCCTCAATCCGTTAGAATTGGTTTCTGTTCATCTCAGAATGGTCAATACTTGGGGCTGATATTTGGGGGTTTTTTAGGTGCTAAACTCCTGAAAACCACTGTGTTTGAAATGAATTTACAGTGTGACATTTACAGTGGTTACCATATGCCAAGTATTTTTGCTTTGCAATAAAAAGAGAAAGTAAAAATGATCAGTTTTCACAGGAAATGTAGATGTGATATGAAAATATTAGTGATTTTTTAAAAAGTTGGTCTTACATATTTAGACTTATTTATGTGCATAATTCTGCATTTTCATTTCTCTCTTAATCTCTCTTACCTATCTTTCTATCTTGAATTAAGTGGTTTTCCTCTTTCAGATTTGGATTCTCTTTCTTATTCCTACATGGAAGCCTGTACTGAAACTATGACTATTTCCTAGTATCTGGCTCTGACCACTGAAAGGCCAAGTACCTCCGCCTTCTTTTATCAACAGTTTTGTGATCACCTATATAATCTTAAGAAGCAATTAGTTTACATCAGTAGCATAAGTTCAGTCTGGAGGAACTGAACTTCCTTCATTGCAGGAAGGTCTAGAGAAATGCTAACAGTTCCAGAGAGCTAGCTGAGTAAGGATGTCCTATGTCTGTTGATGTAATTGCTAAAATGAGCTCAAGTGGCAGCTAAACTGCATAGAAAACTCTGAAGGTTCTCTCTCAGTAATTTAGAGTGCTAAACGTAGGAGTTTGAATTTGCAATGTACCAGTTCTTTTGCTTTAAGTCACAGTAGGCAACCTTATTGCATACTAAGAAAGTATGCACATGGGGAATTAGGAAACAGTAGCTACTGAGTACCATTAAATACACACCTTGCCAACTGCATATTAATTCCCCTTACAGGTACACCTTTTTTTTCAGTCAGTGGGAGTGTTGCTGTCCTTTTCCCTAAATATCACTTCAGATTTTATCTGGAAATCTAATTGTTGTGAATGCCCAAACCATGTAACATTATCCCAATCCATAATTTACAGTAGTTTTAATATAGCATTTGAATATAATTATGTAATGTAGCAGGGGCTTTTCTAAAAACAAATGTTAAACTGCTTTGAACACTAAGAACTGACTCAAATCCTTACTTTTCCTTCATGGTGGAAAATGGCTAGCAGAGGCAATTTGTCAAATGAATTCTTTGATATTACAAAAGCTTGTTTCAACTTTGTTGTCTTATCAACCTATTTTCCTCAGTTATCAGGGTCGGGAGCTCAGACGGAACATGTCACGATAACCCAAGTTTCTGGAACAGGGTTTCTTAGGGTCTGGTATTAACAGCCATAAATCAGACAAAGCCCAACCAGAAATGCTGAGAGTGTAACTGTGTCCTTTGAAGTGCTCCACTGCAGAAGCCATTTGGAGCCCAGAATCTGAGCCAGGCAAGATATGTTCTCTCCTCTTCCTCAGGCAGCCTGATAACGTAAGATTATAGTCCTACCTGAGATTTAAGGGTTTCATATGAAAACTTAAGATCTTAATAAAGTTAAAGGATGATTCCTTTTGATACATAACAGTCCATAGGAATGCAGGAGAAAAAACAACTGACGTATTATAACGGTGCAAGAGTGGTGCCCTGAATAAATCAGAGAAATCCAAACATTGAACAAGCCTGATTGGGAAGGGGCTGGGAACAGCAATAATTAACACTGTGCCTGGTATGGCTGAAAACTAAAGTTGCCGGTGAAACTTCTGACAAAGGTGTAAATTATTTGTGCTTTCCTGTGGCATGCAGTGAGCCTTACTGATAGAAGGCATTACAAATTTGCAATAATTATGTATTTACTCTGTGTTAGATCTATGTCAAAACCTTTTCAATAGAGTATCATCAGGCCCTTAACATGAAAATATAATGTTAGAAATGAACATTTTTAAAGGTTTTTTTCTTCTGTTTGTAGACAATATAACGACAGTTTATTCTCATGTTCTTCCTTGAATCTAATTTCAGATCTGAAGTTACATCTACAGACTACTGACTATGGCAACTTCTTGGCTAACGAAACCGGCCCTCTCACTATTTCCACCATTGATGATAAACTGAAAACAAAACTACTCACAGAATTTCATTACTTTAGAAACCATGCTTTTGAGCCACTTGCCACTTTCCTGAATTTTATCACGTAAGTAGTGTTACCACATAGCTTACCACATAGACACAAAGCAAAAGCACAGCTACAAGTTAAAAGAGTGTAAATGCTTCATAAATTTCTATTGTCTCAAAAATAGCAAAATTACTTTTAAACTGCAACATTTACATACTTTATTTGCTGATGTAAGTTCTGAAAATATATACACGAAGAGCTGTTGTCTTTGCAACTACTTATTTTAAAGAACAGAGGAAGATTTTTGCTATTTACAGTAGCAGGAGGAATGGTAGAGATTGAGAAACAGTTACCATTTTCAAACATCATTTTAGTCAAAGAACTTGCAAAACTGAAGTTTGTGGGGGTGACTCATGCAAGATTAGCAATTTCATGATGTACAGGGCAGGGACTTAATTCCTAGGTATGTGGCAAGTTCTAGACTTTTTTTAAAGGGGGAAAGACATCATTTTATACCATTTGAACATTAGAAACAAAAAAACTTTATGTTGTTTATAGTAAGATACTTAGATCCAAGTAGCTTTTTTTAAAAGTACAAGTGCTGTTTGATGCCAGATGAAGAGAAAGTTCTGACCTTTATACAGTTATAAACAGATAAAACTTGTAAATGAATGGCTTAAACAACACTAAGAACAGGGATCTACTTTATAACAGTATAACAACATGGATTAGTGAAATATCAGCAGGATATTTTACCTAACTCGCTTTGATCTTATCTTTTTAATATATTATAACAATAACACAAGACTGTTCAGCTTACCTTTAAGGAGTATTTTTATCATAAGAGCAAAATAAAGTATCATTATTTTTTTGGGGGGGGTGGGGGTGGGGGGTGTGTCAGGTGTAGCTAACCAGTTCTAGGTGAATGTATCAACAGGTTCTTAAAGACTATGCTACGACAGCGGTGACCTGAGGTATACAATGTATACCTCTTGCTTCAGAGAAATGAAAGTGAAAATATGAAAATTATGGCAACTCTTTTCACACTCTGATTGACATGCATGTATACATGTGTACGCACAATCGCTGCACACTGTTGTTTTTTAATAATGGAGATATCATAGAATGGTTTAGGTTGGAAGGGACCTTGAAGATCATCGAGTTCCAACCCCCCTGCCATAGGCAGGGACACCTCCCACTAGACCAGGCTGCCCAAGGCCACGTCCAGCCTGGCCTTGAACACCTCCAGGGATGGGGCCTCAACAACCTCTCTGGGCAACCTGTTCCAGTGCCTCACCACCCT